>JAOTAY010000003.1:9261530-9273957 GCA_025629805.1 Erythroxylum baracoense | reverse complement strand
GTTAATAAATATTATATAAGAGATTAAATAAATTTATTTAATTAAAAATAATTTATCTTTAAATTTTATCTAATATGAAATTATTATTAATGATAAAAGCATAACTACATTAACATTAACAACCATACAGTTTTTTGTTTTTATTTGAAAGAAAAACAAAAAAACTGAAAACGAAAACGAAAACTAAAAACTACAACAAAAATATAGAAGTAGAACCAAACGATCTTTTGTAATATTTTGGCCATACTTAAGATAGTAAGGAAGAGTTAATTGTCCTTAATCTTGAGTATAAAGAAAAAATGTACATGTAATTCCTGAATTGACATCTTTTTATTTTTTAGTGGCTTTAAAATTTTCATTTGTGTTTATTAACATGATCACTTTAATTAAAAGTTAGTTAGTATGATATTTCGTTAAAATTTAAGAGAAATTAATTTGCACGTCTTAAACTAATTTTCTCAAAATATTGTTTTTTATCGTAAAAACAATATTTTATAAATCAACATGAAATATAAATTCATACTCAAATTGTTGTAGGTTCCAACCCTATTATATCGATTTTTATTTGTTTAATACTACTAAATTTGGATTACGGAGGTCTTAGATGTCCTCGTAGATTAAAAGGAATAAAGTTTAGGCAAATTTAAGGTAGAAATTAATAGTTAGAAGCTATTTTTAAAAGACGCACTTGTGTTTGGGAGGTACATGCTAGTGTCAATGGTAGACACAGTCGTGTACATAATTGCATAAGCTTCTATATTCGTGTGCAAGTTGAAAGTCGACACTTCAAGATCATACATGCCTGTATGGAGTCAAATACATTTGTGTAAATGGTAAACATGACCATTTTTTTTTGGACATCTAACCTATTGTAACCATGTATTTTTGCGTCATCAAGTTTTGAAATTTAAAGGATAAGTTTTGAAATTTTGCGTCGATGTGTCAAAAACCTTATCTTTTGTAGAAAAAAGATAAGTTTGAGAGATTAAAATTGTATGAGACAGAAATACTCAATGAAAGAAGAATTTTAGATTCCAAATAGCATTCATCAACTATAGTTTTATATATGTCAATTTGTACTCAATCCTAGAAGTTTTTTAGGGAAGTTTTTGAGAGTATTCAAGAGAACTTTATAGCTAGCTAAAGAGAAAGCTAGGGAGATTAGTTCTAGTTGTCTTATGAAGTGTTCTTGAGTAACAAAGCTTGAAAACAATGTTTATAGTTTCGTACTATACAGTCGGGACCGGTCAAAAGGTACTATATCAACCAAAAAATTGTACGAAATGTAACTAATGGGTATTGGCTGGTGATTTATCCCAACTTGTATCGACCAGAAAATGGTATTAAATGTAACTAATGGGTACCGACTGGCAATTTGGCCAAGTACCGACCATTAAAATACTGGCCAAATACCAGTCAGTACCTTATATTTTGACAAAAAGAGGGAATATTTTGTAAAAAAATTATTTAACAACCCCCCTCCGCCCTGCACCCCACTTCTACAAAAACACTCTCACTCTCTAAAACAGTACTCTCTCTCATCTAAGTCATCTCTCCTCTTTTTCTCTCCTCTCCCAGTTATCAGTGTCCCAACCACAAGTCTCTCCCTCTGTCACTGAGCACCACCACACTTGCCCTGCGAGTGATCGTCTCCTATCAAATGTGTTGTCACTTCACGCCTATTGCCTGACCGCCTCTACCTCTGGTCCTCCACTCCTCTAGTCGCCGACCACCACTCCCCACCGTCTTGGCTGTTTAAAGGGTTTTGAGAAACAAGGAGCTTACTTTCTATATTTTTTCACTTGTTTTAAATTCATGATACTCGTGTTTGGAAGAGTTGTATGCATTGTAGCAATTTCACCTTCTTGAGAAAGCGAATGTCAGCTTGCTTTTGGATTCTTACCCAATGGACCTGATGTTAGTGGTACCTATTTTAAGTTTCACAAAATATACACTTTCTTTTGCTTTGATTGGTGATTGTTTTCAATTTGACATGTATGGATGATAATAAAAATAAATAAATTTTTGTTCATGATAATAAAAATAAATAAATGGATGTCATTTAAAAATTTTATTATTATGATTTTTGGAGTTAGGTTAATGTAAACTTATAAAGTATACTGTACAATATACTAATAGACTATTTTGCAAGTTTTAAAAATTCAAGACTATTTCATAAATTTAAAAAATTATCTGAAACGATACCCGATATTGACCGGTAGCTATACAGTAACGTACCAGCAGCATTATGAGTAGAGGAGTAACCTATTTAAGCATTGGAAGATGTCCAACTTCGAAGATCAACTAAAGTGAAGAGACCTTCAACCAATGTTCTGAGATTTGTACCATATTAGTCGGAAGGTATCATATCGGCCGAAAAATGGTACAAAACTTATAGATTTGGTATCGGTCGTCGATAACAAAGATTTTGCCCGGTACCAATCAGTATCGTCAAGTATGTAAAATATCGACCGATACTTTAAAATTTAAAAAATTTAGGGACCTGTATGTAAAAAAAAAATTAAACAACAAAAACCCTCCCCCTACTGCCAATGTCTTCTATCTCTCTCTCCCATTTTACTCTCTCTCTCTCTCTCTTCCCTCTCTTACCAAACCTAGCCCTCATCTCCTCCCTCACCTGCAAAGACATATGGACCATGAACTCCTTATAAATAAGATCTTCAAAAAAATCAGAATACATATATACTTGCATCAAAGGAACTCAACGATTGATGAAAGAGTGAAACGTATTTGGGTATGGGATGTCGCCTAAAGTAGTGAGAGGGTTAGTGACAATTCTTGTCTCACGAATGATCTATGCCAGGTTATAAGCAGCACCACCTCTTTTAAGTCTAACCTCTTTGAGGTATGTGCCATCCCAATATTCAATCTTCTCATTTTTCTCTCTGCTAATGAGAATATCACTTTCAATGGGTTCTACTTTCAGAACTTTCAATAGGCAATGGTTATCACTTTCAATGGGTTTTGCTTCCAAAACTTTCAATGGGTGATGGATATCCAAAATTTTCAATAGGTGATGGCTAGACTAAACGAGGCCCTTTGAAATTAATCCACATACCCCCCTTACAACTCCAGAGTTTACTTTAGGTGTTAAATACCATAATCTTCTAGATGTCACATAAGTTTTGTAAATATATTATTATTGAGCAAATTACCATTTTTGATTTGTCAAAGGAAAAACAATTATAATAATATGTGAAATTATTTATATATCAAAATAATGCAATTTCAAAAAAATTCATAGACTATTTTATAAATTATAAAAATTACTTAAAACTGTAACCAGTATTGACCAATACTAGTACAGTACCGTACTAGAACCGATACCAGTATCGATACAGTATTCATAACATTGCCTTCAACTAGATACTTAAGTTAGAAATATCTCCTCGTAACTACTAAAGGGGAGATAGTGAACTTCCAAAAAGTGTAATCACTCAAAGACAAAGACTTTTGGCTTAAGTCAACGTTAGAGAAGACGGGTTCTTTGAAGAAGAACATGGACAAGAATGGTGTTGACATGTTAACGAAGGTGGTTCCTGGGACTAAGCTTAAGTTTTGTAGTAAGCTTGGTGAGATGACTTCCAAGTGATAAATAGGGTGATAGATTTCTCCTCCGAAATGGGCTAGAAGGAAAGATTGTTGTGGTTTCTAGCTGTGTTTTATAGACGTTTATTTGTTTAATACCACTAAATCTGAATTATGGAAGGCTTAGCTTTTTTCATAGATTAAAGCGAACAAAGTTCAGGCGAATTTGAGGAAGAAACTGATGATTAGAAGCTACTTCTAGAGGGCAAGCCTATATTTGAGAGGCACACTCCTGTGTCATTGATAGACACAGGCATGTAAGATTTTATAATTATGTATAAATTGAAAGACAATTCTTTAAGATCAGATACGCTAGTATAGAGTTGGATACGACCGTGTAAATAGTGGACACGGTGTGCCCGTTGAACATGTAACTCACTGTAATCGTGTATCTCCATAACGTCGAGTTTTAAAGCTTAAAGGTCAGACACAATCACCAAACACGATCATGTGGGCGGCTGTGTGTGGAACAAAAACCTTATCTTTTGTGAAAAAAGATAAGTACGAGAGATCGAAGTTGCATGAGATATAAATATTCAACAAAATAAGAGTTTAAAGTCCAATAGCATTCATCAACTACAATTTTATTGAAGTTTGATCTCTATGATTTGTTAATTTGTAGTCAATATTAGAAGGTTTTTAAAGATGTTTTTAGAGAACTCAAGGGAGCTTTAGAGCTAGCTAAAGAGAGAGGTCAACGTTAGTTATCTTGTAAGGTGTTCTTGAGTGAAAGAGTTTGAAAGTCTTATTTAATTTCTTATATTTTATTGTTGATTTTTTGCTTAATTTTTGCTTCTACAAGGTTTTCTACTTTAAAAGTTTTTTTTCGTTATCTTTCAGTTATTTTTATTATGTGAATAGTTTATTATTAATTGAGTGATATGGGAGATTTTGTGAAGAATATTACTTGGACCCCTACGACTGAATGTTTATAAGAACAAGCCTGTTAAAAGGGACCCTAAGTTAAGGATCGAATATGCGATTGAATTGGACACCTCCGCTGCTTTCAATGGTGTTACATGATAAGAGTACCAGCTCTCCGTGGTTTTGCAGCCTTAACTTCATAGGTCTCCTGTAGAGAAAAGATCTATGCACTGAAGCGACGAGGATTCTGAACCACCAACCTACCAATTCTATGATAGTTTTTAGTCATAATGATATTCCCACCCAATTAGGCATTCCACCGCAATTTTCTACGTCTCTAACAGCTTCGTTTTAAGTTCTGTTTCTGGTCCTTTTCATCTTCAAGAATACGGTGACAAACATGAATTGATTTTTTGAAAACTATGTTTCATCCACTCTTGTCGAGATGTGACCCTCTCATTAGTTTAACAGGATAAAGGGATAAAGAGTTGTTCTTTTATGTTTCCAAGCAGATACTTCTTCTGCCCTCCTATTTATTTATGAGTTTTGATGACATAGCCCCTGCACAATACCCAAAATTTAGGCACCGGTCAGCATACCACCAAAATGTATGAAAGGGATCGAATTAGTTAATTCAAGAACATTATGGTATACAATGATGACATGTATATTTTTTGATTTGGTATTAGAACTCGCAATGAATTAAGTAACTTTCTAAATATATATATAATTCATAAGTTTTTTTTTAATTGTTTGGAGAGGGATTTACAAGTAGATGATAAATTCAACTTAAATAATAAATTAAAATTTTCATTAACTTTCTTATTAATTTATTAAAAATTTTGAAGAGTTAAAGAGAATTTAATTCAAAATTTAAAAATAAAGAAGAATTGGTTATTTGAATCACCTTTAAAATTAAAGAGTAACGAAGACACATTTTAATTTATCAATTCGTTGGTTTGTCCCCAAAACTTATTTATCCCAAAATACACGTAATTGACCATTTATCTGATTTACCTAATTATTCACGAGTTTTGGCATTTATAATGATTAAGACCATAATTTGAGACGTACAAAATGGAACGCTTAATGTTTTAAGGTAGTATATTAGGTGACGGATGCTTCAATTCAACAATAAAAAAATGCTTTAAGAGATTAAAAACGAATAAGAAATTCAGATAACGCCAACATTTATCAATAATTAGCTTTTAATGAATTATTTGTTTTCGAAAAATTTTAGAGCGAATGAAGGCTCTAGGCGTGATAAGAACGAACAAATCTTGATGAATTGATGTTGAGTTTGGACCCACCTACATCTGTAAAGAAAAAACGAAAACCAAATTGATAATTCGAAGCCCTAATTGAAAGATAAAAATAGAGTTATAACAAAAATCTTTGATGTAGAGATTGTTTTATTTATACTTTTTGCCATCTCTATACATTGCATGAGAGATTATGGATATAATTTAAATGTTATAATTATAAAGTATTAAATTTAAACTTAATTCATATACATAATTATTTTAGTTCAAAATAATAAGATTAATCAAAAAATTAAAATTAAAATAGACATGATCAATTGATTTGTTAACTATAAAAATGTTGTTCAAGGAATACGCAACAAAGGGTTTGTAAAACGATTAATGAGATAAAAGTTGAGTGTTGAATTTTTGTGAACTCCTTACCAATTTACTTGTTCTAATTCCACTTTACAATATGCTAACAAGAGTATGTTGGTTAAAATATAATGAAAATAGTAATTAAGAGACAACTTTAAGTCAAAATTTTATAATTTTATATTGAATTGGATAAAGCTATTTGTTATTTTTGTCTAAATATGATGTGTATAATTATGATCAAAATAAGTATAAAATTTAGGCTAAGCTTAATGAGTGGAACAATTTTTATTAAAATATAACTTCAAAAGGTGTAATTAATTAGCAGAATTTATATTATTATTAAATTGAAGATATTAACTTTTACAGGTAGGAATGATAAAGTTTTTCTCGCTCAAGACAATTAGGATCAATCTCAATAGGCTCAATCGGAGTTAAACGAGATTTGGGCCTAGTCCATACTCCTTTTTGAAAATTTTAAGCATTAGACTGAGTTCAATTTCTAAAATAAAGTTAATAATTCATAAGATCGATAAAATTGATTAAATCTATTTAATCATAAGATAGATAAAACTTTAAATAAAGTCAATACCTCATAAGATCGATAAAACTGATTAAAGTCTCTGAAATAAAGTCAATATCCATATTTAAAGATAAACTATATAAGTGATTAAATCTATTCCAAACATTTTATATAAAAATGTAAGACAAAAAATCTTTTTAGATATTTCTTATTAGTCATTATCAGGGATGAGTTTTTGCTGACATAAATCTTAATAGTATATAAATAATTAGATAGAAGTTAAAAGAAAATTGTTTACATAATTGTATGCAAACCCTAAAATTTTTTATTGAATTAACTTAAAAGTTAAATATATAGTAAAATTAATTATTTAATCTAGACTAAAATAATTTTGAAGAAAAATACGGACCAATACGTAACAAAGCCTAGTCCATTATTGTCAGCTGAATGTTGCCTATATTTATATATATCGCATAAAGCTCCACCGAACAAAAATAGTTTTCAGATTTTCACGAAACCAATTCATCGATATTCATCACAATGACCAGCGACAACAAGAAAGCTGAAGAATCATCAATGGTAGAAGTTGAAGCCCCAATCCATGGAGACATGTTAGAGTCGATTCTAACTCATGTGCCTCTTATCGATCTCTTACCAGCTTGTCACGTTTCAAAATCATGGCGACGTGCAGTTTCCACCTCTCTGCGACACCATAATCGTGTCAAGCCTTGGCTCCTCCTGCACACACAACGCACGCGCCACCCATACTCAACGGCCACTTATGCCTATGATCCCCGTTCGCGCGTTTGGTTACAAGTTGATCAGCCTCCGATCAAGTATGTCTATGCTCTTAGATCATCACACTCGACCCTTCTGTACATGCTTTCACCTTACAAGTTCTCCTTCTCATTCGACCCGCTCCACTTAACGTGGTACAACATCGATGCCCCAATTGTGTGGAGAACGGACCCTATTGTGGCCTTAGTGGGTCACCATCTAATCGTCGCTGGAGGTGCCTGCGACTTTGAAGACGACCCATTGGCCGTGGAAATGTACGACTTGAAGACTCGGACATGGGACACTTGTGACTCTATGCCGGCGATTTTTAAGGACTCCGCCGCCTCCATGTGGCTGTCGGTGGCGGCCGATTCCGACAAGATGTATGTAGTTCAGAAGAGTTCGGGGTTAATGTACTCTTTTGATCCAATCACCAAGGTCTGGCAAGGACCCTACAACCTTCGACCTAGTACAAATGTTTGGTCGTCTATCATCGGATTCGCTGAGGATCGATTTATCTTGGTTGGTCTGACCGAGCAAAAAGAAGGAGTCAACGGCGTAAAGTTGTGGCATGTCAAGGGGGAATCGTGGGAGTTGGTGAAAGAGATGGGAGAAATGCCTAAAGATCTTGCAGATAAGTTGAAAGTTGAAAGTTCGAGCACGTCCTCCATAAGCGTGAGCTTGGCTAACAACTTTGTGTACATAAGCAATACGTCAGTTCCAGGTGAGATAATTCTCGGCGAGCTTGGTCATGACGGGTCTTGTAGTTGGAGCAGCACAAGAAACACTGCAGCAGGTGTTGATGATCTGTTGAAGGATAGGCTAGTCTTTTCGTGCTCATATGTGGGCTTGGGGGATCTGCACAGAGCCATGATTGTCGAGAATTGTAAGTTCGAGGTCATCAGATCCAGAGTTTGTTGATTCTCTTGCTTTTACAGTCTTGGAAATGGTAAATTTCGGTGAAATACATAAAAAGCATGGTTTAGCTTAGCTTCCTTTCTTCTTATCCAAAATTATGAAAGACTTGCAGCCAAATCCTCTGTACCATTTTCCCAATTCCAACCCTGTGCCAACCATTCTCAACCACAAGGTTGGAATTGGGAAAAGGGTACAGAGGATTTGGCTTCGAAAGACTTGCATATCACTTGAATACTTATTGGATTCTATCTAATCAATATCGTCTTTCATTTAAAGCTTAAGTTGTGCGTGCGATTCTCTTGTTCGTGTTGAACACAATGTTACGAAGTTGTTGTACCTGTACTGGCGTGACTGGGTGAAAACGATCAATTAGTCGGGCCACTTGATGACACAACATTAAGTATTGAAAATGTAAGGTCTTTTAACGGTAGAGTACAAAAATAAGATTATTACGACTAGCATTTAATTTGCAATATCCTAGCTATAATCTCATTTTGGTTCTTTATTCAGATCATAATAGCATATTGTCTTAGTTAAACACTTAAAACTACGAACTGAGGTGTGAGCCTGCTGTGTCGTCGAATTGACATGTTTAGCATATTGTCTTAGTTAAGCACTTAAAAACTACAAACTGAGGCGTGAGCCTGCTTTGTTGTCGAATTGACATGTCACTGTTCTTTCTTATTTTTAATATAATGGAAAACAGTTTACCAAAGTTACCGATACACTCCAAATCCGCCATCCATCTATACCAAACTCGGAAATTTGTATGGTAAGAAGGGTCACATGTTGAGACTAATGAGACAATTCTTGCAGCGCATTTGAATTGACTTGAACTTTTATTATGACATGGGCACTTCGATATTTCATAAACAATATTATTGTTTCTTTACACGCGTCAAGTCACCAACGTACATGTCAGGGAAGATGGTCATTAAACCTTTTTTACTCTTTTTATCCATCATAAGATGTATGAATTAAGTTATTTTTATAAAATTTTAATTAAACATATAATATTTCACAAATTATAAATTAATTATCACTATTAATATTCATTTATAAAAACATTTGTTATTTATACAAAGTTTAATAATAATCATTTGAAGTTTTATACTATACAAATAAATCCGTATTTTTACCATACATCAATTCTAACAGTTAATAAATTTTATTTAGAAGAGCCATTTTGTGAAAAATATTAATATAAAAATCAATTTACAAATGTCATAATTTTTAAAAGTCATATCAATTTATAAAAAAAATTGAATTCATACTTTTAACTTTTTCTCATTTTTGGTTGGCAATATTTTGACCGTATAGATTAACTCATGAAACATCAAACCCTGGGAAAAAGAAAGGATCTGGTTTATCCCTCTGCTTCTAGCCTAAGTTTCTTCACTTGCTGAAATTCGAGCAAGGACTTTACTTTGTTTCTTGTGGTTGGTGTACTGTAGTTTGAACGTTGTTTCTTGAGCTATATGACATAAATTCCAAATTTTAGGCAATCCTCTTGCTAAGGTGGGTTGTTGCCTTATTAATAATGGTCTAAAAGTCATAGTCTTCCATCACACCCCAAAAGAAGTCTAAAAAAAAAAATCAGTGTGTTAACACTATTCGAAGTGGTGAAGCTTCTTATTCGTTTTCTAATTATTGGATGTCGAAATGGTCTTTTCCAACATTTTCTGCGCACTATTCGTACCAGAAAGTTTCTTTTTGATATTGAAAATACAAAATGGCGATCAACTCATTAGTCATTACTTTTCACCTACCGTGCTACTGATTGCTACCAATAACGATTGTACTTTGTCTAGTGGTACCTTTGACGTAGAAAAATATAGAAATAATGTTCGATGGTCCATAAAACTAGATCCACACGTTCATATTTGCGCTTAATGCCCACGCAACTGCAAAATTTTAAATGCCATTTTCATTTTATGAAATTTGTATACGATTTGAATTTGACAAAGCCATATTTTATTTAACCACCAAAAAAATTAATTTTTTCTTTGTAGTTTGTGGTGAACGAAAGGAATAACATAAACAATAAAAAAATAACAACATTCCATTCTCCTTCTAGTTCTGCATCATGATTATACCTATCTTCCTCTTCAAGGAACAACAAATTAAACCAATATTATTTGAATGTTGAGAACAAACCAATTAACTTAAAACTGACTTCTAAACAAGTGAGAGACTTCACACAACATATATAATTCCAAGATCCGTTTTAAAAGCTTTGGTGAAATTGTGACAAAATAATATATAGCTCAAGACTAGTCATGTTTATGAAAGGTTGAAGGCTGTTGGTGGCTGCCGGTGTTTGTGGTACATTATTGTACACCGATGGGTTTCCAAATTTAATAATCACATGAAAATGAAGTGGATTAATAGTTACAAACACAACAGCAAATCAATCTTATCCAATATATTAAAGAGAACTACAGGAGTATATGTACTAACTAATAAGTTTCATCTTCTTTTTTTCTTTTCCCACTTATTTAAGTTCAAGAGAAGATAACATGGGCTAGATCGGTAAGTGATTATGTAAATTGCAATTTACCATTGCAACTACATGAGGTGTTTTTGATATGCATATAATGTTGCACCAACCGTCCTTCACGCAATTCCCTTCATAACCAACGCAACAAACTGAAATATCCTCGTCTCCTGTCACTTATGTTGCGTTTTACCCGAAGTTGTTGATGGGTAGTTGAAAAGACATATAGCGTTTGTTGGGCTTTGGACGCCAACTTCTAGCTTCCAACGTACAAAAGATGGCCAAATCATGATCGATCACGACGAGACCTTCTCTTCCCTAATCGTTAAAATAAATGTTTTAGATCAGATCCTAAGCAACATATGCTAGGACAGTGGTTGCCATGTTAACCTTAAATTAAATGCTGAGGTCCAAAACCGGAATAGCAAAATTCTTCACAAAGATAGATGACAGCAGAGCATGCCGAGCCAAAAGTGTAAACACAATATATAGAAATGCTTCCCCGCCACATATTTACTATAAGTAAGAAGTTATACCGAACTTACTTTCAATTCTGTTTGAACCTTGAACTTAAAATATAATGTAATTTGGACATGTCTAATTCAAAGCCTGACCTCATTTTTCCTTCTTGTTAGTTCATGGAAAGAACAGACCTGAGCTCATTTGTGCATGATCTTGTCGACTTTTACACAAATTGAATATCATTTGGATTGTATAAAATCATAAACAAATACATCTACTCTAAATATCCATACTTATCGGTTTTGTATGATACATCTACTCTAAATATCCATACTTATCGGTTTTGTATGCTTGAAACTGATAAAAGCAGAAGGATATATCAAAGCAAAGAGAGTTTCGATGTCACATCTGCTTTGAATGGAAATAAGGAATTGATATAGAATATCAGCCATAGAAATTGACATAATAACTAGAGATGGTTTGCATTGAATTAGATAAGTTCTTCAGGAACATGGTCCCCGACTCTCAGCTCCCGACTTCACAAAATTGAATGGAAATAAGGATTTGATATAGAATGTTAGCCATAGAAATTGACATGATAACTAGAAATGGTTTGCATTGATTTGGATAAGTTCTTCAGGAACATGGTCCCGACTCTCAACTCACTACAAAAAAACAACACAATTTGTAACGTTTAAAAAATGTCACAGAATCTTTAAAATGTCACAGGATACAATTTGCAGCGTTCTAAAAACGTCACAAAAGACATCGCAGAATATAGTGTAGGTAAAAGATTTCTACGACGTTTTCCGTAAAACGTCACTGAAAGATTGATCTTTCTGTGACATTTTTTGAAAATGTCACTGAATGTCACATTCCGCGATGCTTTACGCAAATGTCGCGAAAACTGACTTTCCGTGACCTTTTTAAAATATCGCAAAGCCACCCACGACGTTTTTAAAACGTTGCAGAATGCTTTACAAAAACGTCACAAAACAGAATTATTTTCTTTTAATTATTATTTTTTCATTTTTTTGAAAATAATTTTAATGTAATAAATTTTCAATTTTAATAATTATTTTTAAATAATTTTTTAAAAAAATCTTATTTGTTTAATAACTATTCAATATTATTTATGAATTTTATTTATTTAATTCTTCA
>JAOTAY010000003.1:9239983-9254594 GCA_025629805.1 Erythroxylum baracoense | reverse complement strand
AACGTCTTTGCTTCAGCCTTTTCTTTCTCCACCAGCTGTCTTCTCCTTCAACGTGGCTGCTTCAAGGATGTTGTGCCACCAGCCTCTTCAACGTGCTATTGCCACTAGTTGCTTCATGTGTGAGTGGAGAGTATAGGTTTAAGTGTAGCGTGAGTGATGGAATCTCCACCAGTTGCTTGGATATGGATGCTTCAACGTGATTTTTTTTTTCTTAGCCACCAGCTACTTGGATCTTTCTCTACCACCAGCTGCAACGTGTAAGGAGTGTTGAGTGGTAAGTGTCTATTGATGGTGCAATGTTGTGTGTGTTGAGAGTCTCCAGTTGCTTCAATAAAATTTTTTATCAGCCACCAGTTGCCAACCTTGACTTTACCTCCACCAGCTCACGTTTTCTCTCTCTTTCACGCCTAACTTCAAGCATTTTTCTTCACTTTCTACACTAGCTGCCTTCTTCTTTTCTCCGCCACCTATATCCTTTTGTTTTATGTCCACCAGCGTCTATTTTCTTGCTTAATTCTAGGAGAGTTTTTGAGGAGAGTAGAAGATGCGTAAAAAATGGGATGAGGGTGGCTGGATTTTGATGTAGTCAAATGGAGGCTTTTTTTGTTGTGTTGTGCATGAGTGGTGGAAGGATGGAGGCTAGGTTTGTCTTTATGTGTAGCTTAGGCTAGATGGAGGCTGCTTTGGTTATAAGTGGCGGGAATAAAGGCTTGTGTTTGAGTGGGGGCTGCTTTTGGAGTAGAGTGGAGAATTAGATATTTCAAGGTCAATTTCAACAGTGCATAAAACATAAACAGTTTGTTTTCAGTGTCTTTGTCTTTGAGTTAGCTACAATATGAAACTTGAATCACTGGATTTCGCCATCTGAGTCAGAAGTTATGATCAAAATATCGTTGAAAGGTCATTCTAATGATCCAAAATCTGACGCAAAGTTTGTTAATTTATTTCTCCTAAATTTCACCTCAGAAAAATCTAAAATTAGTCCCAAAACATCCGTCAATGAGTCAAAAATTTAAGTATGAAATTTTAGAATTTTTGGATAAACCAATCTTGAGATAAAAATCCTACAATGACTAAAGGTCAAATCTGCCAGAAACCCAAAAACAGTGCAATTAGAGTCTATTTGTTTCATTTATGTATTTTATGTCAACGAACCTCGAATAATGCTAAAAATATGATAAACCAGCTATAGATGAACATAAAATGAACATAAATGACTCTGAATTAAGTTCTAAACAGCCACTCAAAATGTCCATTAACACTTTACCTTTAAATTATTACTCAAAATTTAGAAGTCAAAATCGTGAAATTCTTTTGCTGCTAATTTTTGAGTTGAGTATTTTAAATTTATATATCGATAGAAATAAAAATTTTTGAGTAGAAAAATACACCTAAATGTTTCAAAAGAATTTATAATGATAGGAATTTAACGTTAACTTTTTAAACACGGCAAGAGATAAGCTAAAAATTTTATCTCTTCTATTTCTCTCTAGCAACTAGTAAATGAGATGAAAATCTTTTAAAAAAATAGAATGAGAGCTAAGAGTGGAGCCTACAGTAAAAGAGAAACACATGTTAACTTGAGGCCCACATAAGAGAGAGGGTAAAGTGTAAACCCTATATAGACTAGTATTTTAAGAAACTGAACATACAAAATATTTAGAATTTAATATTTTCTTGCGGGGCCCCTTTGTGAAGGTGAGGTGTTCTGCTTGCCCTTACCCAGGGCTGGGGCTGTGCTTCAATTAAGCACAAAATATTTTTAAAATAACTATTATGCCTAAAAATATTTCTATATTAATTTTAATAAGTGAGATTACAAGTTTTAGTTTAATAAAATTTAAAAACCATTTTATAATTTTAAAAAATTATTTGACATTAATTGATATCAATAATATGCAATATCAATAATAAAACTGATACAATATTCGCAAGATTGAAAGGTGATCTTCACGTCAAACATATTCTATTTACATATTAAATTTCAATTTTTTATTATTAGTTTAGAATGGGTAAAGAATATAAATTGTAAAAATAGGGAACAAAATTAGTTAAGCTGTTGGGTTATTTGTGTTTTACTGCTGATTTCTTGAAACAAAACTAATAAAGTTTGTTAATCTTGCAGGAATTGAAATTACAGAAAAGTAAATAACACAAATAACCCAATAGAAGTAGTATTAAAGCCAACTTGTTCTCGATTTCGATGTCCCGCCAAGCGCCCCTCAGGGTGGGTAGGCAGGGGGCCCCACCTATGACAAGGGCGTAACAGGATTGAGTGGAGGAGAGTGTCACGTCCCACATCGAATAGGCAACGGAAAGGGTCCTAGCTTATAAGCGTGGGTACTGCACACCCTACTAGGTGCATCTTTTAGGGAGAGAGTAATGGACACGTGACAAGTGGTATCAAAAATCCCATAAAGAAATAGAAACCGAGCTTCAGGGTGTAACTGGATCGGAAAATTAGAAGGATCTTCCTTCTTATGGGATTTTTGATCTTCAGAGTAAAAGACTTTGTATATATTTTAATTTTAATGTATTAAAAATTTGATAAAACCTTAATTTTAGTGTAAAATTTAAATTCTAAAAATTTAAATTATTAATATAATAAATATTTTTCAAGGTTTTTGTGAGTGTTGTAATATAATTAAAATAAGCAATTGCAATTAGTGAAACATGATAAATAGAAAAAAATTAAGTAACAAAAGTTGAATAAATTGAGTTTCAAATTATCAAGTTTATTTTTATAAATTTTATATATTTTCATGGTAATTTTGAAAAGAATACATTTTATTGCAAAATAATTAAAAACTAGTTATATAATAAAATAATCAGTAATTATGTTACTCACTTAAGTGATCAACCTGAAATTAGAGTGTGTCAAAAGAAATTCTCCCAAAATTTGTACCTTTCTTACCAATGATATAGGTGAGTTTGGAAAAACCTAGAAAGCAAAATTATAAGCTACCAAGGTACTGAAGAGACTATTTGATTTAGGCAAAAAGAAAAATACAAGTTACAATGAAATTTTGATATAATAAAGATGAATACACAATGTAAAGAAAGTTAGAAAATAATAACAAAGTATTTTTTAGAATAGTATAATTATTTTCCTGTGTGTGTTTGGATGTCTGGAGGTTGTCGTGTGATGTGTCTTAAGTTTTGATGACAGTGAATTTATAAAATCCTCTTAATTTCATTTACTTAAAACATTTTTTTTTTGTAAATGCTCAACTTCTAACCCATTTCTCACATTCTAGCTAAATTGCCTACTATTATTCTCTTAACTTTAACAGCCTCACGCAGTTTCCTGTAATTGCTCAACTTCCAACCCACTTCCCACGTTCTAGCTAACTGTGTACCACACATTATTCTTCTAACTTCAACAGCCTCAAGTAGTTTTCTTATAATTGCTTGACTTCCAGCCCATTTCCCACTTTGACCATGTCGTGAATAACTCCTTACATGCGCTATTGTGTTTAAAGCACTTGTCAATTATATATCAATTGTCTGGACTTCTAAAATCTTGGACTTCTCAGTTGATTCCCATGTCCATGAATTCTTTGGCCAAATGACTTATAGGACTTCTACTATTTTGGCTTTTTTACTTATGGGTCAAAATAGGCTAAATTCCTTTTAAGTTATCAACAATTTCTCCTTATGTATGTTTGGTTAAGCAAACCAAACACATGGTATTGAAGACCTTCTAAACTTCCAAAGTTATCAATTTTTGTAGGAGTAGATTTCAAATCTTTAAATTGATCTTAATCTTCTATTAGGAATTATTCCTCCTTAAAAACCAACTTGGCATTCTCACACTCTTTTAGCTCTTTAGAATTCTCCATAATATTTTGCATTTGTAATTTGATTTATACAACTATCACAACTTCTCTTTGTAAGAGTCTATTCATCAGGTTCCTCTTGACATCTAATAAAAATCGTAAATCAAACTCAGTAGCATTGATAGTTTCAATCGGTGGGAATGGATTTTCACCTATCAACATGAATTTGTCAACTTTAGCAAATAATAAAATTCCTTTGTTGATTCAACCTTGGATACCATTTTTAAACCCCCAACAAGAATTCGTTGGGTGACTCTATATATTATGGCATTGTAGTAGTTTGTCCCTCCAATTTCTTTCTTTGTGAGAATTCACTGCTCTGATGTAAGTTAATACTTTATTATAAAAAAATCAAGGATTTTTTGTTCTGGTTTTGGAGGTGTCGAAGGTGTATTTAATCTACGTCCATGTATTATAGCATTTATAGTAGCTTGTCCCTCTAATTTTTTCCTTTGTGAGAATTCTATGCTTTGATGTTAAGATACTAAAATTTTCTTGTAACAATATATCGTGGATTTCTTCTGATGTAGAGGTGTCGAAGGTGTATTAAATCTGAGTAGATGGAGCTTGTATTTTCCTTTTAACTTTAAGAGATTTACATTATAGAGAGAAGTAAACACAATTTCAGGGATGTTAATCTAACTACAACATAATCATATAGATTTGTCTCTGTAATATAAGTACCTACCTAATTCTTTTTCCAGCATCTTTCTTCATTAAGAAGTTCTTCATATTCAAACATATTTGCCATCAATTCAAAGAAATCGCAAAATTCCATACGTTAGAATTTACTTTGCAATTCAATATCGAGAACCCTATAAGCCAAATTCATATATTTGGTCCCTAAGAGTACAATCCAACATCAACTTCTCATCTTCTTGAATTGGGTGATGAACATGTCAGCATTCTCACCACTTTTTTTAGCAACTCTAAACAACTTAACTATACTAACTCTAGGTTCAGTCCACAAAATTTGAGTATGAAACAATGTCTTTATTTTAGCCCAAGAAAGGACATAATTGCTAGGTAACAAAGTATATCAAGAGAATTTTGTGCCTATTAACAAGTTTGGGAACAAACTAAGCTTAAAATTATTGAAAATTTCATAATTGGCCAATTCTCTACAATAAATGGTAAATTTAGCAATGTGTTAAATGACTGATTGGCCATCTTCACCATAAAACAAATTAAATTCAAGAATTCTATAGCCATTGGGTAAGAATTCTCATAGTCAATATACTTTGAATAAGGTTTATGGAAATTTGAGCGGCTAAGTTGTGTCAAACTAGGCTCGTACAATTCCTAAACAGTTTCTCTGACAGTTTCAATATCAACCTATAGTCTCATTTGCAGAGGGATAATAATAAGATTATAGTTTATAACTATAATGTTATCCCTTAAACCTTATTGTGTCCATTAGCTTCAGCTTCTACACTAATTCCTTGCATGTCAAAAGTTTGTGGCCCAACCACATGTCAACCATTTTTGGGATTAATATGAAGAGGTGTCATAGGAACATCCTCCCTCTTATAAAGAGGAACACATCTTTCCTCTACAAAAGAATCAGCTAAAAGGTTACTACATTTGCCAACTTCCATCGCATTTGAATCAACCATCTGAGTCCTTCAGAGATATGTTTTGATAAAACAGGAGAATTCTACCCTACTAGCTATACCAAAATGACATAAAGTTTGTTAACCTTCTCTATCATTAGTATTTTGATTGTCTCACCATAAAAGTTGAGTTGGATTTTTATTTTAGATTTTCATTTGTACAAATAACATCACTTCGTATTGATGGTTGTGACAATTTTGGATTCTCCCCAGTTAGAGAGTTAACTGAAGGAGAGGTTGCTTTTTCAAGTTCTCAATCATTTTAGACACAAAACCTTCATTTCCCACTGTCATTGGGACTTCTTCCTCCAAGGCTAAAGGCATAGTTATTTCTTTCCCATTCCTTATATACGACATCTTGTCCCACTGGGCATGCCAAATTGTTGATCTCTTATATAGTCAACTTGGAATTTGAGCATGTCAAGTAAAAATTCTCCCATAATTTGCACTTGACTTCTTTTCAGTGGTATAAGTGAGTTTCAAAATACTTAAAAAACAAAATTCTAATATACCAAGATACTAAAGAGACTATTTGATTAGGCAAAAAAGAAAGTTCAAGCTAAAAAGGAAATTTGAGATAATAAATATGAATACATAATGTAAAGAAAGTTGGAAAATAAGAGCGAAATGTCTTTGGGAGTAGTATGATTTTTTCTTTTAGTGTGTTTATATGTTTGGAGGTTGTCGTGTGATGTCTCTTATGTTATAAGCCTAGTAAATTTATAGAATCCTCTTTTCAATTGTTTCAAATAGTTTTCCTATAACTACTCAACTTCCAAACCCACTTCTCACGTTCTAGCTAACTATCATTATTCTCTCAACTTTAACAACCTTAAGTAGTTTTATGTAACTGCTTAACGTTTAGCCCACTTCCCATAATCTAGCTAATTTCCTACCACATATTATTCTCCCAACTTCAACAACCTTAAGCAGCTTTCCTGTAATTGTTCAACTTTCAATCCACTTCCACTTTGACCACGTCCTGACTAATTGCCTCCATACACTATTGTTTTTAAAGCATATGTCAATTATGTATCAATTGTCTGAATTTCATAAATCATGGACTTCTTAGTTGATTTCCATGTCCACAAATTCTTTGACCAAATAACTTCTAAGACTTCTAGTATTTGACATTTTCACTTTTGGGCCAAATGAGCTTAATTCCTTTTAGACTATCAAGAGGTTAAATGATTGATTAAATTATATTTTTAAATTATAATATATCTAATGTAATAGATTATATGTTTAATACTTTTAAAATATGAAAATTTATAAAGGAGTTATAACATTTCTATATATTTTTATTAAAGTTACTGTTAATTATTCATTCTTGTTCCTATGTGTTCCTATGTAAGTGGATCCATCGTTTCATATGTCCAATTTTTGTTTACTTGAACCTCTATTTTCCATGTCTTGAGATGACATCACCTTGATGGAAAAAGAAATTTTAATATGTTTGGAACCAACAATTGGGTTTATAAATCATATATGTGGTTGATTTATTGATGTTTATTAGCTTTCACCAATATCCAATTTAAAAAGTACTCATCATATTTCCTTTTTAGGAAAGAAATTCAATGATTTCAACTTTAGGCTAGGCCTTTTCTCTTTTGAGCTTTATCTTTAATATTTTCAGTAAATCGAATTGTTTACAATTTAAAGATAGAATTAACAAAAGAATTCTAAGTTTAAGTTATAATGGTATGTGACACTCAAATAAGGGAAATGATGGGATTCATAAATGATGAAAAATGAAGTAGACTCAAATCAAAAAATTAATTATAATATTAAGTTCAAATTCAATAGTGTTTATTATTCTTATAGGAAAATTATATTGGAATTTTTTATAGTTTATTTTTATTTTAGTGTTTTATTTTTAGAACTATTATTTATCTTCCTAAAGTTATAATTTTTTATTATCCATATCTCCTAACCTCATTGTTTGTTAGAAAATTTAATAAAGAGTCGTGAAGCAATACCATGTTGCTTATGTTATGTAACATAAACAAGACATATAATGCGTCACTTAATACTTAGACACCATTTTGTCATTTTCTAAGGAAGAATGATGTTAAAACTTATAACTGGTAAAAAAAATAATATCAAAAGAGTCCATTATGTTTTTAAAAATTAGGGACTAAAATGAAACAAGTTTCAAACCACAAAATGTCCAATGTAATTAATCATATTATTATTATTATTTATTTATTTACTAAAACTTCTCTTGATGTCATATATTACAAATTACTATTAAAAATCTTATGACCTATTAATATTAAAGTTCTATTAGACTTATAAATTAGAAATTTTATTAGTTAGAATTTTATATTTGTACTTAGTTTCTTATTGGTATTTACAAATAGTGCTTTTTATGAAGCTATTAGAGGTATCTTAAATGATTAGTAATTGAAATACTCTTAAAGTTTGATTTTTTGTTTAATTCTTATTACATGTAGTGAGCTACAATTTTATCTTGCATCTTGGTATTAGAGTTAAATTTTGATGCCTTTGGTATTTAGGTATTGAATTAAATTTTATTATGTGTCCATCGTTGAGGATTGAAATTTAATTTCTTAAGTTTTTAACTTCTAAATTTTTTATAAAAAAGAAAAAGAATAGTTTGAAATTAGAATAAGAAGAGGCAAACCATCGTTTTCTCTAACAATTCATCACCCACCTCCTCTTGCAACTTATCTACTTTCAACTTGCTTCTAGTACTGAGGAGATATGGAAAGAGAGGAATTTGAGAATTTTCAAAGGCAGAACATGTTTAAATCTAGAAGTGATGAATTCTCTAATCATTAGGATTAGAGAATTCATTTTTCTCTTAAAAGAACTACCTAATTGTAGTGAGCATGTTGTTAGAGCATAGAATCTGGGTTAAATACAAAACCCTAAAACATGCAGTGCCAAATCGAAAGAGGGAAATGGATTAAATAGTTACCTGAAAGAAGATGTACTCCCAAAGCTGCTGAGTTTAAGTCGTTTCATTGGAAGACTGGAAGCATCATCTCATTGATTATAAAATGAAGGTTGTACAAGAGAGATAGGAGAGGTGAAAGTCAAACGAATAACAAAGATGCGGATAACAACATGTTTGCTTAACATAAGGATCGTGAAGAAGAAGATGCATGCTTTTAAACAGAGACTCCACACCTAGGCAGTTCCACTAGTGAGGGGTAGAAGGAATCTCTCTATGTTTTTACCTTAAATAGGAAGATCAATGATCAAAAAGAAGAAGAACCATGATTCAAGATGAAGAAGATACTCAATGGCTTTACCTTAATTCTGAAGCTTTTGGCGTCCCTTCTAGATGAGAGGGATTTCTTTACCCTCTATAGGCGAACCCAATGTTGCGAACACCATATCGGTCCTGGTACCAAATTAGGTTCTAGTACGGTATTATACCAGTACCTGTCAATATCGGGTGTCATTTCGAATAATTTTTAAATTTATGAAATAATCCTTGAATTTTTTTTAAATTACAAAATAGTTCATTGTTATATTGTACAGTTGTAATGTATAATTTACAAGTTTACATCAATTATGTATCCAGAAACTATAATAATAAATAATAACCATAATTAATATGAAATAACAATAATTTTCAGATATTTCATATATAAATAATAACTATAATTAATATAAAAAAGACAATCATTATCATACGAATATAAAATTAAGAACAATACGAAGTATTAAAAATATTGCAATGTCATCATATAATAAATAATAATTACAACAAAACACCAAATAAAAAGAATAAATAATATCTTTGACTATTAAACTATTACAATTTATGACAAGAATTCGTGATAAGGAAACAGCCAAGTAAATGTAAAACCCAAAATAAAAACATTTGCAATTACATTACATATATAGAATTTAGCATATACATCAAATATAAGTCAAATTAAAAGAAGAAGAAAAACAAAAACTTAGAACTTCATTCAATCGTCTACAGGAGGATACTTGCTATAACTGCACTAATCCTAATATCATTTGATACAAAATCTTCATTATTGAGAGGAGCATCACATCATCATCATCATTTAGATTTAATGCACCAAATGGCATGTCAATGCTTTCCCATCAAACATTATCTTCCAAGTCATCCACATTTACCAAACTTGGTTCCTCAAAAATCTAATATGCCAAAAGATCGATATTAGCAATAGAAATTGGATTTGTTGAACTCCCTGTGCTATTAAGAGTCCTAGTAAACAATAAAATTTAATAATTAGAAAATTATAATAAATTATATCGAAATTAATAATAGCATACATTTCCTAAAGCTTTAAATAGTAACAAACGAATACCAAGTCATTCAATCTCTTGTGCTTTCTTGGAATGAATGAATTCAAATATGTTTTAGCTCTGTTCACAACCTATTACTTTTACACAGTGACTTAAAATTTGAATTGCAAACCTTTGCAATTCTAGAACACTACTTTCGAATTGATTCCACCAAAAAACTGTAAGCCGTAAGATAACAAAAGTAGTGAACAAAATAAAGTGATAATTAATTTTCAACAATTAAGAAAAAGGAAACAACTAATACCTGGAGAAAGTTTTGCTCTTTGTCGAATAGCAATCGACAATCCAAAATTCCTAAAAGACAGTTTGTAAAGCTACACTTGTGACCTCAAGAGATCTTACATCATTTTATAGCGAACAATTGTTGTAATAGTGAATAACATTCCTCTACTAACTTCAGCTTTCTTTGTAAAATTTGGTCTGAAATATGCACTAGGATTAAAAAACGCCCCAGCTGCAAATAACAGAGAATAAAGTTGTCTTTCTCATCTTTCATTGATGATTGTAAGATGCACAATGAAGGCCTATGTTTCATATTGACCTTGATTGCTTCCTTCGTCCTCTTCATGGCATCAAAAAAATAACTCATTGTTGGTTTTTCTTCATTATCAGTAAAGGCTCACAAACTCGGATAACAAATTGATATTGAGACCAAAATTCTTTATTTTTCAATATAATGTTGGAAACTTCTAATCCAGTATTAGACCTATTATGCTGAGATGCAATCCACTTATCACTTGTAAACATTTGTCTTAGTTCTTTCTTCATCGAAACAAAAGATTGAATTGATAAGAAATCTATTGCAAATCTTTTCACACCAGGACGACACAAATTCTTATCGTTGGTAAATTCTTTTCTCATTAAATTCAACACCCATACACGATTATAAATGAACTTTGTCACCTTTTTAGCTTTCTCCATGGCCTCATCAATAATAGGAAAAATACCTAGAATATTCTATATTCTCTAGCATTAATTCAATGCAATATGCAGCACAAGGAGTCCAAAAGAAAAGAATTATACTTATTCTATAACCTTCTTCCTACGGCTTTATAAGCAGAATCATTGTCAGTAATGAACTGAACAATGTTTTCTGGCCCGACTTCATTCACAACTTCATCAAATATCTCAAATAAAGTATCAGTATTTCAACAAGGCCAGATGCTTCAATAGACTTCAAAAACATTAAGCCATTTGCGGAATGAACCAAAAAATTAATAATAGGCTCTTGTCTCCTATTTGTCCAACCATCACACATGATTGAACTCCCAAAAATAGCCCAATTCACTCTTCTTTCTGCCAAATAATTTTTAATTTCAAAAAATGAGCAACTTAAAAGTTTACCTCTTAAGTCATCAATCGAAGGAGCTTTGTATCTTGGATCGTAACAAGCTATTGAATCCACCATAGGCTAATAATAGTAAGACTAGGAAGCATCGAATGTGAACCTGTATCTTACCACCATCTAGTTAGTGTCATATCTACATTGTGAGCTGCATCTCTTAATTACATGATACTACGAATGGAAGGTTGGGCTCTAAGAGTTGTTTGTAATGCAAAAAAACTAGTCACTTGCCTTTTTCTTTTCCATACATTGAGTCCAGGTGTAACATTCACTTCTTTTTGGGTTTGGGATGGAACATTACTATTGCCACCTTCAACATTTCCACAGTCATCATAAAAACCAGCAAACTAACTTCCACTACCAATTTGATAATTCAGCTTCTCCCTTCTATCGTTCTCGTGTTTGTATTCTTCAAGCAAAGTTTTCATTTGCTACTTCATATCATGACTTACTTTTTTACAGGGTTTCACATCTCCTTTAACCCCAGCCAAATGATTCTTTAATCGAGTGATTCTTTCACTTTTCAAATGCTTATTACAAAATAAACAAGTAGTATGGTTCCTCATACTGGAGACTAATGCAGCATGAGCCCAAAATGGATCATTGTATCTTTTTTGAAGTGGTTTGATCAGGAGTACTTGAACACATAATTTCATCGAACACAATTCACCATAAGTCAAAAACTAAAAATTCAATTATTCAACATACATAATTACACAAAACATACATAAACAATTTCCACTTCTAAAAATTTCGAACAATTTCAATTCAAACGTCACAAAACATACATAAATAATTTCTATTTCCAATAATTTTCACTTCTAACAATTTCCAATAATTCCATTTCCAAAAATTTCGAGCAATTTCAATTCAAAATTTCAAACATTACAAAACACACATAAACAATTTTCATTTCCAACAATCACAAAACATACATAAACAATTTTCACTTCTGATAATTCAATTTCGAACAATTTCAATTCAAACTTTACAAAACATACATAAATAATTTCCATTTCCAACAATTTCTACTTCTAATAATTTCCAACAATTTCAATTTAAAGTTTCAAACATCACAAAACATATATAAATAATTTTCTTTTCCAACAATCGCAAAACATAGATAAACAATTTCCACTTCCAACAATTTCCAACAATTCTGAACAAAACATACATAAACAATTTCCATTTCCAATTTCATTTCTAATATTTTCCAACAATTTCAATTCAACCATTACAAAACATACATAAATAATTTCCACTTCCAAAAATTTCCAGCAATTTCGAACAATTTCAATTCAAAGTTTCAAATATCACAAAATGCACATAAACAATTTCCATTTCCAACAATCACAAAACATATATAAACAATTTCCACTTTCAAAATTTTCCAACAATTTCAATTCAAAGTTTCAAACATCACAAAACACATATAAACAAATTTCATTTCCAACAATCACAAAACATGCATAATCAATTTCCATTTCCAACAATTTTCAACAATTTCAATTTAACAATTACAAAACATACATAAACAATTTCCATTTTTAACAATTTCGAAATTTGCAGCCAATACTTTTAATAAAGTTGTAACAATTATATGGTTAATACATTAATTATGTAATTTAAAATATATGACAAGCTAACAATTGAAAGTCAAACCATAGATTTAATCTATCTAATCTTGGTGAACTCACACATCTTCACCTTCCTGCCAATAACTTTAAAATATAAGAAAGAATTATTAAAAAATTGTTTAAGCATAATTAAAACATGTTATTTTTGTAAACTTATAATTTTATTAGGCAATAAACCAAGTCGATGCTAATCATGTTTTCCTAAAAAAATTTTAGATTTTGACTTTTTTTGTTAAATTTAAGTCTATTATTTTAAATGGCTTAAACTTTATAACTTAATTGTAAATTTTATTATATTAAATATTTTAATCTCGTATAAATAAAGATGTAATTATCTTATTAACATAAGATAAGACAGAAATTTGAATATGTAACATTGTTTAGCATGCCAATTTAAAAAAAAATATGTCAACTGACTCAACTCTAAATTACTAACCTTATGTTTGTCCCACAGTATGATAAAAAATTGTCAAAAAAATTTAATGCTGACTAAATTAAACCGGTGCTCTTTTCATGGAAGAAAGCAAACAACTTCAATGAATCAATTTATATTTTACAGTTCCATTCCACAGTCCACATAACAAGAAACGTAACAACAAACCCACATATTCCATTCACAATTGATAAAATACACCAATAATTCCATTCATAATTCACAAATCGTACATAAAGTAATAAACACACACCCAATTATTTCAAAATTCAAAAACAATTTCAATGAGTCAGGTTGGATCGAAAATAGATCTAGATCCATTTCAGATCTGACGTGGAGGAGGAGATCCAAGACTCTGTCGGTGGTGGGTGGGTTGGTGGGGCGTCAGTGGTGGCAGGTCACAGGTGTGGTGATAGAGAGAGAGAGAGAGAGAGCGCGATGTGTGGGAGAGAAATAAAAAAGTGGGAGAAAGAGAGAGCTGAGGGACGGACGTCGCCGGTGGTGGGGTTGTGGTGTCGCCGGAGAAGAGAGGGAGGGTTGTCGATGGTGCTTGAATGAGAGTGAGTGAGTGAGATGTGAGAGAAAAAATTGTGGGAGAGAAAGTAGAAAACTATCAGGTGAAGGGTGGATGTTTAATTTTTTTTTTTCAACTTAGTCTTCTAATTATGTAAAACTTAACCGGCAATACCAGCCGGTACAAAGCGAAAAATGTCAGTACCGACTAGTATTTATTCCTGATACATAACTCCCTATGTCTCGTACATTTTTTCAACAAGTATGGTAAATACTGTCCAGTACTAGCCTATACGGAATGAAAAACATAACACTGGGCAAACCATGATGCTTAACGCTTTTGTCTATTTCTGCCCTTATTAAGCTGTCGTTTTAAGTGTTAGCTTCTATCAGCGATCATCACGGTGTCATTTGGTTGTTCCATGATTAGGAATGGCAGTGAGTTTTCAACCTGATTAATATCTGCACTACTCGACCCGAAAAAATAGACTTGGAGGTTAAAAAATAGATTTTAAATGTATGCTAAAAAATGGATGTGGATATAGATTTAGATATGAGTCTAGTAATAACCCGAACCGATGGATACCCATATCGTACTCTTTTTTATTAGCTCTATTTTTTATGTTTTTTTAATATTTATGGTTAAATATAATAAAATATTAATATTTTCTTAGAAGAAACAGCTTTAAAATCCCCACTTTACTCTTCAGTCCTCACCTTTTACATCATTTTTTTTATTTTCTTATAAGATGAAAATAATGCAAATGATACGGAGATGGAGTTTTGAATATTGTGGAGTTCACGCAAAGACAATTTGAAATTTTGGATATTTCAATCTTTGTTCCAGTTCTTGATTGTGAAAAATATATGTTGTCTTTGTACTAAACATTATGATTTTTATTATTCCAATTTTA
>JAOTAY010000003.1:9219544-9239183 GCA_025629805.1 Erythroxylum baracoense | reverse complement strand
CGCTCTGGCGCTCGGCCTCACGCGCGCGAGCGGCTCACGCTCGCGAGGAGCACGTATTACGCTCTCCCCCGCGATCGGGAGCCCTCGCACTCACGAGGAGCTCGTAGCGCACTCGCATACTCCGACTACCAATTTTTTTTTGTTTTATTTTTCACTTATTTTCCTCTTTCAAAACACATATTCTTCCAAAACACATAACTTTTCACTCAGGAGTCCAAATTTGACAAATTTGGTGTCAATAAAAATATAACAGAAAGACCTACAATTCCTATGAAGGATCGAAAACCAATTCCATCTCTAAAGGAGTCAAAAATCCCAATCAAAGTTACTGCCCAATAAATGTCATCCTAAACGGTACCACAATCTTCTAAAAATCATAACTTCCTATTCCATTACTCAAAATTTTCATACTTTATATCAATGGAAAGATCAGAACACATTCTACAATGCTCATGAAGAACTAAGAAGCAAATTCAACCTCTAAAAGGGTCAAATTCGCAAGCAAAGTTTCTGCCCTGTTACATATCACCTAAACCATAGCCAAACTTCAAAAATTCATATCTTTCAATTCCCACATCCAAAAATGGCATATTACACATCATTGAAAAGCTAAGACATTCCTCTACAACTTTCAATTAGGCTACTTGCTCCAATTCAAACCAAAACAGTCCAGAATTTGCCTCACAACACAGTATCCACAAAGCCTACACTTAATGGACATTTCCAAACACAAAGCATATTAATCTATGGCATAACATCCATAAATCAACAGATCATAACTTTCAACCCTCATGTCGAAAAATGTCATACTTTATAGTGATAGAAAGCTAACAAGAAAAGCTACAACTCTCATGAAGACCAATTTAGCAAAATCTGCCTAAATCAACCCAGATAATTTCACAAAGTTTCAGATCACTAAAATCAATTTTCTCGAGCTACTGTTCATCCCTGTACATATTTTCACATTCAAGTCAAAATTTGGAACTCTTCAAGCCAAAATTTAACAGTACTTCCTTCACAAGAAATGTAGCCACACTCCTCAAGTTTAATTCAAGCCAAATATCATCTCAATAGCACAACCACATAAAATGTTATGGCAAAATCATTGAAACATACTTAAATAAAATTTCCAGATTTATATCATCCTAACCTTTCTCCTACCTCTTCCATACCATTGCCTCACCGATAACTACTCAATTCACTCAATATACCATCCCAACCAAATCAAAACCTCCACTTGAACAAAAGTTCACAAAATGGCAGCAACATACACTCAATTTTTCAAGCATTTCTACACTCATGTAAGACATCAATTCACTACCAAAACCTCTAAAATATCTCTAACTTACTCTATCACCTTCTACCTCATCAATTATCAATTTATGCAAGAAATTCACATACACACACACCCATATACCTCAACACAATTCTCATACAATTCATTGTCCAAACATCACAAATAATGAAATAAATGACTAAACCATAAGATAGAACATGTTTCTTACCTATTAAGCTTCCAAATCTTCAATTCTTAAAAAAATTCACAAAATCTCTACTCTTCATTACCACATACGACCATCACCATCTTGAGGGGGTGAGTTTTAGGTTAGGAGGTTTAATGAACAAAAGAAGAGCAAGCAAGGTGAAAAAGAGTGGAAAAGATGGTCACAAAGTAAGAAAAAGCAAGGAAGAAGAGAAGCTACGATGATGGAGACTTGTCTTCCTTAAAAAACCACTCACCAAAACATAAAGAAGACAAGAAGAAGAAGTATCGTGAAAGTCCAAAAAGAATGATGATTTTTATTAATGAACAAATAAGGTGGCATGGTAGGCAAGTGACATGTGTCGCTTGCCACATGTCACATGCTTAGTGCCTTTCCAAAAACAATTCAATTTCTACTCCAATTTTTCTCCAAAATTCCAATGGCTCAAATCAATAAATCCTAAATTCATGTATCTAAATTTCCAGTGCCATTGGACAATCATTTTTGCTACCGATAAATCATTATTCTGCCACTTGACATTTTTCCTAATCCAGAAATTACCCCAAAAATTTTCAGAAAAATTTCTAAAATTCACTAAAAATCGGAAAACCAAAATGACCCTCTCCAACATAATATTTCATAGCACAAAAAACACATTTTTCAGAGCAATCACATTTATTAACAAAATATACCGAAAAATGTCATGAATGCATGTACAGTCATTTACATGTGCAAAATTTACTATTCATTTACATGTGTATGCATGAACATGTCAAGACAATTTTAAGCACTTATAAACTATTCCAAATGACTATTTTGCCCTTCACATTGGTGATGGGATGTTACAAAACCAAAAGGCATAATTAGGAACTCGTAATGTCCATACCGAGTCCTAAAGGCTATTTTGCTTACATCAGACTCCTTGATTCTGAGCTGATGATAACCTAACCTGAGATCAATCTTGGAAAAGATTCTTGCTCCCTACAGCTGGTCAAACAGATCATCAATCCAAGGTAGAGGATACTTATTCTTAATGGTCACCTTGTTGAGTCTCTGATAATCAATAAACATCCGCCATGTTCCATCCTTCTTCTTAACAAATAGAACAGGCACTCCCCAAGGTGATGAACTTGGCCTTATGTACCCCTTCTCTAACAGTTTCTCCAACTGTTCCTTAAGCTCTTTCAGTTCAGCTGGAGCCATCCTATAAGGTGGTATAGAAATGGGTGCAGTTCTAGGAATCAAGTCAATGGCAAACTCGATTTTCCTCACCGAGGGCAAACCAGGTAAGTCTTTTGGAAACACATTAGGAAATTTTCTCACAATTAGAAAATCCTCTAACTTTCTTTCATTCATATTAGCATCTACCACACGTGCCAAGAAGGCTTCACATACCTTTTTCATCATCCTGTCAGCTAGCAAAGCAGAAATAATTCTTGGTAAGGGTACTCTCCTGTCTCCTCTGAAAATCACCTTCTCACCATTGCTTAGATCAAACTTCACTTCCTTAAGGCCACAATCCAATTTCTCTTGATACTTCTCTATGACATCCATGCTAAGTATAACATCTAAGCCTTTGAGGTCTAAAGGTAGTAAGTCCACAACCAGTCTAGCACCATCAATGAAGAGTGCATAGCCCTTATACAATTAACTGATTATCATATTCCTCCCTAATGGAGTACTAACAATCAAAGGGTTATCCAAAGGCATCGAATCAACATCATGTAATGTTATGCTTGCAAAAACAAAAGAATGTGTGGAAACAGTGTCAATCAAAACATATACTGCAGAATTGAATAACTGAGCCATACCCGTGACAACTTCAGGTGCAGCTGCAGCTTCCTCTTTGGTCATGGCAAACACCCCTGCCTGTGCCTGAGCCTGACCCCTTAACCTTCCTGAAGGAATAGCCTTCTTTGCAGCTCCAGAACTGCCCACCTCTGTGACTGGCCTGGTTCCCACTATTTTAGCTCTCCTTGGGGCTTATAACTGTGACCCCTCTTGCCTTGGTACTTGGGGACAATCCCTGATCATATGTCCCTTCTCTTTACATCGAAAACAAGCTCCATGTAACCTGAACCACTCTCCCTTATGGAACTTCCCACAATGTTCACATAGAGGGTTCATGCTCCTGCTCCTCTCCACCCTGCTATTGCCTCCAGCTGTTGAGGCTTGCACTGACACTTTTCTTGCTTGCTTGTTCTTACAAGGAGCACTACTCCCCACCTCACTCTGTGTATGGAAGCTTGTCGTACTCCTCTTAGGCTTTGGAGCACTCCTCCCTTTCTTGGAAAACTGCTCCTTGCTCTTCCTCTTCCTACTCACTTCATTCTTTATGTTCTCCAGTTTCTCAGCCTGGAGTGCAGCATATACCAACTACTGGTAGTCACAGAAATTGTGGATCAAGACTTTCTCCTTGATCCCCAAATGGAGACCCCCCTCAAACTTACGGCACTTATCTTCTTCATTCGCCACAATATTTGCTGCATAGCAGGAAAGCTGGGTGAACTTCCGCTCATCCTCACTTACAGTCATATTCCTATGTGTGAGGTTCAGAAACTCCCTGGCTTTCTCTTATTTGTAGACCCTCGAGAGGTACTTCTTCTTAAACACCTTCATAAAGTCTCTCTATGTCAACACCGGAGGCATAAGCTGACTGTGGGGCACTGATTCCCACCAGTGGAGTGCATCCTTCTGTAGCAAACTGACTGCATAGTCTAGCTTCTCCTCATCTGAGCACTTCATCTGGATTAGGACCCTCTCAGTCCTCTTCAGCTATGCTTCAGCCTCTTCGGGATTTGTCGTCCCATTGAAGTCTATAGCTCCATATTTACGAAGCTTATCATATTGTCCAGTCTTTTGCACTGGAGCTTGCATCGGAACTTGAGACCCTTGGCCCATGGCATATGAGAAAGCCTGAGCAAAGGCCTGAAAGAACCTTGGATCTAAAAGGTTAGCTTGAGGTATAGGAGGAGGCGGTGGAGGCACCTCATGTTGCACACTAGGTGCCTCAGGATCAGGGGTAGAATGTGTCCTCGAATCTTACGGGACAAAAGATTCATCCGTGCTCCCTTGGCGAGAGCTGAATTGAGTCAGAGCTCCTCGAGCCCTCCTTCAAGGCGACATAATCACTCCTTTAATATAAAACCAATGAAAATATTTAGTTCATGCACTATAGTTTCAAAGTGTGCATAACAATTTAAATCACATAAGTCAATTTTAGGTCATGAAACACAATTCAAAACAATGTAAGTTGATCATTTAAAATAATGCATTTACACTTCATGTCTCCACCTTCCTATAATTCTCTAAAAATAAGAAAACCCTAATAATCCTCTCCAGTATAAATTCTCATTCACACAAGGCAAATTTTTCATAAAACACATTTATTCACACTTAAACCGGGAAATGTCATGAATGCATGTACAAACATTTACATGTGCAAAAACTCACTATTCGCTACTTATGTGCATATATGAATGCATGAATATAGCAATGCAATATTTAACACTCCTAACCCGTGCCAAATTACCCTTCCCATAAATGAGGGGATGTTACAATAATCACATTCTTTAAAAGGATAAATTGTTGGACCTTATAGAGAGGATTGCTTTGCTCCAATTATTGTAGAATATTGAAGCAGTTTTTCTAGCACTAATTATGCACTTTATGTGCTCCTCCATTTAGAATCTCAAGTAATTGTGTGATACACTAAGAGTGGGGTGGTTTGCTGTTGATTTGCCATAAACTCTTACCCTGTAGTATATAGTTATGTACCTACTTAACCCAAAGGGCTTCTCTATCCCTCATTAGTCTTCATAATCTTTTCCCCATTAGAATTTTTTGGTCAGTCCAATGGAGGCAATACTCCTTCTTTAAATGCAAACCTTATTCCAAGTAGCTTTATAATGATACCTCACTACCTTTTCTCCACTCCATTAGAATCTTCTAGTATCCCTTTCAACTTTTTTGATAACTCCTTTAGTTAAGAAGAAGTGTGAAGACCAGGATATGTGCAAGGAGTTGATAACTAATTTAATCAGTTGTAGTCTACCAGCATAAGATAGTTTTTCATTATACCACAGCTACAATTTTTTGTACCTTTTCAATTATTAAGTGTAATTGGAGTGTTTTAGCCTTTTGGTTGCAAGGAAAGTCCCAGTTACTTAAAAGGAGGTTGGATAATACTCATTCTAGTGATTCCTACTAGCCTTTGTGATATATATATTGCACTTCTAGATAAAACCAAGTGACTTATCTTTATTCATTCCTAGTCTAAATAATCCACTGAAGCATTATATAGAATTCATAAGAATGCTAACTAATTGTTCATCATTCCTAGATAGCTTCAATATCATTTATGAAAGCTAAACAAGTAATGTCTTGTTCTTTTCATCATTAATGAAACCTAAAATATTTTGCACTCCGTATATTAAGTTTGGTCAATCTCATGAGCACCTCTAAGCATACTATAATCAAGTAGAGAAATAGGATCCCCTTGTCTCAATCCGTTTTTTCCTTTGAATATCTATGTTATTTCTCCATTGGAAGGACTAAGAATGAAGCTAATGTCATTCGTAATATTATCCATTGTTAAACTTTTCAAGAAAGTTAAACGCATCTAGAACATGTCCCATGAACTCCCAACTAATTAAATTATAGGCTTGAATTCAATTTTAATAGGATAGTTCTTATGGGAATTCCTTTTGGAGTAATCTTTCGATAGTTCTTGATATAATAGCACATTATCTTTAATTAGCCTTCCTTCTAAGAAAGCACATTGAGTTTGATCAATGATATTCTTTAAGACCTTTCTTAGTCTCTTAGCAAGGATTTTGTCTATAATTTTATAGACAAAATTACATCATGCAACTAATTTAAATTTAGTAAAGGAGCTAGGATTGTTTATAGGGATGGCAGTGAGTTTTCAATCCGATTAATATCTACACTACCCGACCTGAAAAAATGGATTTTAAATGGACGTTGAAAAATAGAGGTAGATATGGATTTGGATATGGGTCTAGTGATAACCCAAACCGATGGATATCCATATCCTACCAGTTTTTTATTAACTCTATTTTTTATGTTTTTTTGAATATTTATGGTTAAATATAATAAAATATTAATATTTTCTAAGAAGAAACAACTTTAAAATCTCCACTTTACTCCTCAATCCTCACCTTTTTCATCATATTTTATTTTCTTATAAGATGATAATAATGAAAACAATATGGAGATGGAGTTTTGAATGTTGTGAAGTTCATGCAAAGATAATTTGAAGCTTTGGATATTTCAGTATTTGTTCCAGTTCTTGCTTGTGAAAAATATATGTTGTCTTTGCACTAAACATTATGATTTTTATTATTCCAATTTTATGGTTTTTTAAAGACATACAAATCAAAATCTTGACTTATTATTATTAAACTAATTTTGATTTGGAGCGTTCGCAAAAATCTGCTCTTTATATTTTATATTTAGAAGTTATATTTTTATGTGCTATCCAACCCGATAGATATCTAAAAACCCGAACAATCTAATGAATTTGAATATGGGTAGTAAATTATAAAAACCGATGGATATAAATATAGATATGAGTTGAGCCATAAAAAATAAATATAAATATGAGTAGAGTAATACTCAAACTGAACGCTACCTATTGTCATCCCTATCCTTGATTTTTATAACGTTGTCGTTCAGCTCATCTTGGATGTAGGAGAGGCTTCTTGAACTTATATGTTTATATTTCATATTATTTTCAATAAATTTAATTTTTCAAAAAATCGCTGCCTTTGCTGCTCAATTGCGCAATCATCGGTTTGAGTGGCATGTCACTTTTTGTCATTGCTTGCCAGCTCTTGACCATTTTTCCAATAAAATATTCGTCAAATTATTGGTTGCTCTCCTAAGTTCGTCGTCTATTATATCACGTAGCTCGTCACTAATCACCTAACCTGTCACTAGTCACCCTCATCAATCGCTTGCCAGTAACCGCCTTATGTTATATGTCTTTTGCTATTGCCTTCATCACGAGCTGCCTATGCCTTTCGTTTGTCATTAGCTCTCTAATCTTATAATTAAATGAGTGTTCTGGTAATTTTTGCTTTAATCAGTTGAAGTTTTCCTAATCCTAAGATCTTCTTTAACTTTAAAACATTGTTTAATATTTATTAATTTAGGTTAATTTTGTTTGATAGCTTTATATTCTTTTTTATTTGATAAAGCATAAAGATATTTTTTAAAAATTGTTGATATTTTTCTTTGAATCTTTACGTGACATATAATCATATTGAATCTTGTGGATTTATGCTTGTTGCATTACCATATAAGTTTTAGTACTTTACTATAATTTAAGTCTATCTCAATAGACCCTGTGGATAGATTTGATAATTTTAATCTAAAGTTACAGACATTTTCTTAAGATGTCAATGAAAGTCTATCGTACATACATCAATAAGCTCAAATTACATCCTTATTTGCATTTATAAATAACCTATATTACATGTGTACTCAATTGAATCAATTAGACTCTACTTTAGAACATCAGTTTGAGTTAAATTTTAATTCATGAAATAAAACTATGGAGTTGATTTTGACTTAATTTAGTTAAACTTAAAATTAGGGAACTTGTTGATTAACCTGCCAAGAAATAGACCAGACCAACACATGTAGGGAGTTCTAGTTATGTAGTGAGTCGAAATAAGTATGATGACCTCATATATAGCCTACATGAAAATCTAACTTTAAATTGAGAGGCTAAAACAACTAATAGATGTACCACTGGGATACATGCATCAGGTGCCTTTCCATTTAATCGATACGAGAGGTACTATGCTAAGAATATTAACCTTCATATAGAATACCATCTTCAAACTAATGGTAATATCTAGACATCAAGCTTTTTATGAAAATTGGAATTAGGAGTAGCGAGTAGAAATGACAAGTTAGACCATCGCAAAGGGGTCACGACGCCTAAATTCAACGGTATTATATATGGTAATGTATTTTATAATTGGTAAGTTTCTATTACGGAATATTCTGATCGGTATGATATGATCGATTGTGAACGTGTTCAGTTTACCAAAATGAAACTAACCAAAACTGCTATTAGCAAAATGTGTTAAAAGATATAGTCTGTGCACTACCTATAACTCATTAGGAGGACATGATATTTTTTATTTCAATAATATCCCAAAATATCATAATAATATAAATTTGATATAATAAATATTTTTTATTTTTGTTAATATTATTTTTACATATTTCTTATAAATTAAGATAAGAAAGATCGTTTAACTCTCTTATAAATATAAAATTAACAAAAATAAAAATATGCAATTATAATAAACGAATTTAATTTCAAATGTTATCTTTACATATTTCAAAATTTATAATAATATACTAAAAAGTATATAGATCGTAGATATGAAGAATATAATTAAAATATTTATTAAATATATTTAAATTATTTTAAACTAATATATTTAGTTATATAGTCTATAATCACTTTATATAAGTCTAATTACATAAAAATTTATTTTATAAATTCTTATTTGTTTCTTTACTGTTTATTAAATAAATTGTAGACAATTTTATCATATGTCCTTTTATGTATAGGTAATTAATATTTTATGAAGGAGAAATTTTAAGTTTTTTCAATTTAGTTCTAAAATTTTTTAAATTAAAATTTTAATCAGTATTTAACGGGTGTTTGAGTTACTAATCGGTATCAACTGAAAGAGTCAATATTAGCTAGTACTAAATTTCTATACAGTAGTTCTTTGTTCAGTATCGACTAGTAGGGTATGGTATTCAAACTTGTGATTGGTGAGGAGTATAATATTAATAAGTCTAAACTGGATGTTTTTGTCATTGAGATTAGAACAAATAATGCATTAATTATTTGTCATAAGTGTCAACAAAAAGGTTATATTAGATCTAAACTAGAGTTAGAAATAAAATGAGTTTGTTTAAATATTAAGGAAAAGAAAATTGTTAACTCGTTAGACTATTCTGGTGATAAAGATGACGTTAGTTCATGTTTTAATAAGGGTAATTGTATTAGTGTATTCATATCTACTATAGAAAATGACATATTATTCACACTATCATTAACAAGTGGGAATAAGAAACATAAGCAATTAATAAACTTAAGTAGCTCACTTAATATGGTTTATAAAAGTGATGTTAATTTGTTAAAATTGAAAATAGAACCATGTTGACGTTCATTTAGGAGTAGCATGGGTTTTATAAGACCACTTTACCTATCTCATGAAGATGTCTAGTTTATATTCAAATAAGGATTATAAAGATTATTATATTGCGTTGTTTTGCACATAGATGTTACTAATACTCTTAGGTTTCCCTTGACTTTATGACCTTAATGTCATTAACTTTAATAAAGATACCATTTATTCATCTAAGCATAAAGGAAAGAACATTATTTTTGGAATTGCCATGCCTAAAAAAAGTAAAGGTAAACCTAACATATCTCAAAATTTTCAAAACAATTTACATATTTTGAAATATAAAGAGCTTGAAAGAGAGGAAATCAAAACAAGTATATGTTTGACAATAATAGCAAGAGAGGTGTCACTTAATTGTTTGCTCGTTGATGTTCCTTTTTAGGCAAAAATTTTACCTGTTGATTTTATTAATGTTACCTAATGATTTTCCTAGTCAATTGCCACCTATAAAGGATATACAACGTGCAATTTGTTTAGTATAGGGTCATAATTACCTAATATTTCATACTATAGGATGACCCCAAACAAGAAAGGAGTTAAGTAACGAAGAAGAGGGACTTTTAGAGAAAGGTTTAGAGAAACTATGTGATACCTACTTTATTAACACCTAAGAAAGATGGGTTATGGAGAATGTATGTATAGTAGGCCCATTAATAAGATCATAGTCAAGTATAAGTCTCTTATTTCTCTCCTTAAAGACATGTTATATCTTTTAATTGGTTCTACTCAGTTTTCGAAGATAAATCTTTAAGGACATGTTATATTTTTTAATTGGTTCTACTCTATTTTTGAATATAAATTTGTTGTGGTTGTCACCAATTTCGCATTAAGGCAACATATGAATGAAAAATTGCAGTTAAGACTAAAAAAGTTTGTTTGAATGGCTACTTATGCCTTTTGGTTTTTTCGATGTTCTTATTACCTTTATGAGATTCATAGCCTATATTCTCTAATCGTTTCTTGGTAATTTTATGGCAAGTATAAAGATGAGCATCTATATAATAGTCAGTTTCCTAACTTATTAAGGGATTAAAGTGATAGTCACATGAATTGCAGTATATTAGAAAGAATTGGTACATTTGGGATATGATTTCATTCACATGCATAACATGAGCATATATATACATATAAATGTTGATTTAGGAAAATTACACTCAATTGACATATTCTGAGGAATAAAAGGTTTAAAATGATTATGATTTGATTATGTATTGCTTATGTTCTAAATTTTGCATTGATGGATTACAAGTAGTAAATTTGGAATTAATTCTTACAGTTGGAAAATTGATGAATTAAAATGTACATTTAATCTAGAAAAATTGTTAAGTGGCAAGATAAGTTGACACATTAAAATTTAAGATGACTAAGCCGATAAAATGAGTGACATTTGGCATGGAAAATTAAGTGACAAATGGCATAGGAAATTAAGTGACAAATGGCAACAGTGATTGAGTGACAAATAGCCGAGCATAATTGTGACAAATAGTAGCTTATGGATAGTACAAGTGACTTACATGCATAGGTAACAAATGCCATTGTATAGTAGTGACACCTAGCACCTAATGAGTTAAGCTACTGCAGTGATAGTTTCTGTTGTGTTCATTCTTCTTCTTTCCTTTACTCTCACCGCCGAAACACTCACACACCCTCATAGCTTCTGAATTTTGCTTCAATTTTGTTTATAGTCACTTCAAGATCCATACAAAAATCTGCTCAAAGATAGCTATAATCTGCTATCATCATTTTGCCTTTGCTGAAATCATTTTACTTCCATCTTGCACTTGGATGATTTTACATGCATAGAGAGCTAAGTTAACTTGATAATTTAGGTAAAACTTGAGTTAAATAAGTAAGTGAAATTATGATCTTTGTGGCATATTGAAATAGAAATTTTATGATGACTGAATTGGGATGGAATGCATGTGGCGTTGATGATGATGTTGTGCTGGAATGTGATGAATGAATTGGTTACTTTTCTATTTTGTTATTGATGCATGAAAATAATAGGTTATAGACTGTTAAATAGATGATTTAGGTTGAGATTTGAAGTATAAATGAAGGTGGATTCATGGCAAAGATAGGTGTTATTAAAGTGTTTTTGAATCTAGAAAATTAGAGCTGTAGATGTGTTTGTAAAAAGTGATAGTTAATGACGTAAGTGAGCAGAATTTTGTAAGCCTTAGTGTAACCAATATGGAAGTTAAATTAACATGAAATGAAGTAACCTTAAAGGACATGAAATCTGGAAAATTACAGGTGTTAGTGATGTCTCTAAGCTTGTAAAATTTGTGAAGTATTGAAGGTACTAAATTAAACACATTAGTGATTTTGATGACAAATTCTGGAATTTTAATTTTAGCCTTGTGTACATGTCGAACCAGTTGAGAAATTTCACTCTAAATTGGTATATTTGGACATTACTGGTTCATCAAGGCATTAGCTTTTCTGGAGCGTACTGTGAGTTAACTTAGTTGTTTCTTACTATGATCGATTTTTTTAGTTAACTTTCAGTTATTGAACGATTACTTATATGATTGCTATGAATATGGACATTATTGGTCCTAGGACTTTGATTCTTGGGACTGTATATGGAAGTGTTTTCAAATTGTTTATGCAATATGGAATATGCACTCAACTAAATGTTAAATGCCGAACTCAGGTCCGAAGAATATGATAAATGACATGAACACAATTAATGAAAAGTATTGATACCATATTATGTGAGTTGATGCAATCTATTACATTGATATACATGATCAGATAAAGGAGTTGTGACTAGAGTGACCAACATGAAAAAGAGCTTTAAGCTTAGGAGTCATGCACAAAGAGCCATAAGCTTAGTTAATAATGAGCTCGGTATCTACAATAGGTACGGGATAGTAAATGAAATGAGCCCAGTATCCATAATGGATACAAGACGGTAAATAGGCGCTCGATCACAAAAAAGTAAAATAAAAATGGAGTCATATGTGCATTTGCATATTTATAACTTTACATGTATCATATGAATGATTGAGATGAATTATTAGATTGTTCTAAAATGGTGATATAAAATGTTTGTAAACAAGTTGTACTTACTGAAATATGATAAAAATAAAATGTGATGTGGGATTTGATACTGAGTGAGGTGATATACTTGTTGAACTTGGTTATATACTTGTGATGTTTATATTATGACTTGAGTGAGCACATCGATGATGGTTCACTTACTGAGTTTGCAAACTCATCAAAATTGTAATGTTGATTTTTAAGGAATAAGGGAGTGCTAGTTTCTAAGGCAATCTAGTAGAATTATAATACTGTCATTTTGGGAAGAAGAATGGCTTAGAGGTCTAGTCAGCTGATATGTGAAGAGTCTAGTTAGAATGTTTTCAGTTAACATCCCATTTCATACTGTACATTTGTATGGAGTAGTAAACTCTCAAATGTTATGTAATGTATATACATGGTTGTGAATTGTAATGACACAATGTAAGTTTATGTTTGTGAATGTAATGGGAAGATTTAATCATTTTAAATGCTTGTGAAATGTGTGATGACTTAAATAAGTTAATGTGATTGTTCCAACATGTCATTCTTGTAGGATATGTTCTCAAATATCCTCTGGATGTTCGAGCATATGCAATGTGGAAGTGGTTTGTTACAATTTTGGTATCAGAGTATGGTTTGGCATCCAGAGGGACATATATGAGCATTTTAAACATGATATATAGTGAGAGACTTATGAAGTGATCATAATTATTGTTTGTTATAGTTCATCCGCTATAGGAGATCAAGTTGTAGAATCAGCTAACTTTGAGTCCATAAGAGCCAATAGAGAGTCCCCGATACCTCAGTTTGAACAAATGCCTGAGAGAATTCTTGAGAGGAGAGAAAAGAGGTATGATAAACTTAAGAAGTAGGGGGCAGTAGACTTCTATGGAAGTACAAACCTTAATAAGGTAGAAGGTTGGTTGGAAAGAATAGAGCAGGTATTTGATCAGATGGAATGCGAGTCTGGTGAAAGGTTTGACTACGCAATTTCGCTACTCAAAGGTTCAGCTTATCAATGGTGGAAGACTGTTCCCAGCAGTTCCTCCCAACTTTGTAGATTGACATGGGAAGATTTTCTGGAGGTTTTTAAGAACTATATGCCAAAGATCTACTTGAATAGAAAGATGAAGGAATTCGTAGATCTAAAATAGGGAAGTCTTACTGTAGCCGAGTATGAGGTGCGATTTAAAAATTAATGGGGTATGTTGCTGTTTTAATTCCGACTGAGGAAGATAAGTGTAGGTGATTTGAGGATGGATTAAATATGGAGTTCAGAACAAGGTTGGCAATTACTAATTTGAGTAGTTTTACTAATCTGAGAGCTGCTTCGATTCGAATTGAACAGTTATTGAAGGATGGACAAGGAGAGTATAGGCAGGAGTTCAGAATTAAGAGGTATGGTGAGTCTCAAGTTGATTCTGGCAGGAGATTTTCTAAACTCCAAAATATATCGTCCCGATCACAATTGAGATCTAGACAGTTAGGGTTTAAACTGAGAGGCATATTTGTTCATTCTGGTAGTGGTAGAGGTCAAGTATCTTGAGCGCAATCACAATAAATGCCTAGTTATGAGCATTACAGAAAGAAACATTGTGGAAAGTGTTGGAAGATATCCTGAGCTTGTTTATGTTGTGGCTCTTTTGAGCATCAGATTAGAGACTGTCTCGTGACTTTGGGAACACAATCTAGATTGAGAGGAGGATCAGTGACTGAGATGACTTTCCAGTAAAGTAGAGTTAGTAGAGCAGGACAGAGAGGCAGAGGTAGGGGTAGAATAAGTTCAGCAGATCCTACTATTAGGAGTGAGGTACAAAGTAACCAATCACAGTCCTAGGCTAGGATCTTTGCTATCACCAGATAGGAGGCATAGAATTCTCTAGATGTTGTTGCTGGTGGGTTACATGTCTTTCAATTGGAGGCATTTGCATTGCTAGATCCAGGATCTATACATTCATTCATTACTCCATATCTAGCATCTAAACTGCATTGTGAGAGAGAGATGTCAAAATTTTGCTTAGAAGTGTGTACTCTAGTAGGTAGTGCTACAGTGATCGGGGATGTATGTAAAGGGTGCATTATTCAAGTTGATCAAGTAGAGTTAGAAGCCAATTTGATAGTATTGTAGTTAAAGCAGATAGATCTTATTTTGGGTATTGACGCGCTTATTGCACATAGGGTTATGATGAACTGCTACACTAAAGAAGTCATCCTTGAATCTCCTAATCAACCAAAGGTTATATTTCGAGGTGTTAGTCAAGCAGTGCTAGCTAGAATAATTTCATCAATGAGTGCTTTTAGACTGATTCGAAGTGGATGTGAGGCTTACTTAGTCTACGTGACAAATACCTGAGTTGAACAGACAATTTAGGATATTCCTATTGTTATGAATTTTCTGGATGTGTTTCCCATTGAATTACCAATATTACCTCCAGATAGGTAGACGAATTTTATAATTGACCATGTTCTAGGTACTATTCCTATATCTTTTCCTCCGTATAGGATGACACCTATGGAACTTAAGGAACTTAACACTCAGTTGCAAGAGTTATTGGACAAGGGTTTTATCAGACCCAGCGTGTCACCTTAGGGAGCTCCAGTTTTGTTTATGAAGAAGAAGGATGGGAATTTGAGATTATGTATCAATTATAGGTAGTTGAATTGAGTGACAGTGAAGAATAAATATCCCTTACCAAGAATAGATGATCTATTTGATCAGTTACAGGGAGCTCAGGTGTTTGCTAAACTAGATTTGAGGTCGGGGTATTATCAATTGAAAATAGCAGAAGTTGATGTACCAAAGAGTGCATTTAGAATTGGATATAGGCACTTTGAGTTTTTGGTGATGCCTTTTGGGTTAACAAATGTTCCGATAGCTTTTATGGTGTTGATGAATAAAGTGTTCCAATCTTACATCATTTTGTGATTGTATTAATAGATGATATCTTGGTATACTCGAAGAGCAGAGAGGAACATTATGAGCATTTGAGGTTAGTTTTACAGATAATGAGAGAGAAGCAATTGCATGCCAAGTACAGTAAATGTGAATTTGGCTTGATCAAGTGGTGTTCTTAGGTCATATAGTATCTGGACAGGGCATACAGGTAGACCCAAAGAAAGTTGAGGCAGTAATGAAGTAGGAGGCACCTAGAAATGTGTCAGGGATTTGGAGTTTTCTTGGACTATCAGGTTGTTATAGGAGGTTTGTCGAGGGGTTTTCATTGATCTTAACCCCTTTGACAAAGCTTCTTAGGAAGAATGTACCTTTCAGATGGACCGATGAATGCTGAAGGAGTTTTGAGGAATTAAAACATCGATTAATTACTGCATCGGTGTTAGTTATTCTATCAAGATCTGGAGGATATATTGTGTATAGCAATGCTTAACATCAGGGATTAGAATGTGCTTTGATGCAGTATGATAAAATGATTGCATATGCATTGAGACAGTTAAGGTCTCATAAGTTCAACTATCTGGTTCATGATTTAGAACTTGCTGTAGTGGTGTTTGCTTTGAAGATTTGAAGACATTATCTATATGGTGAAACATTTAAGATATTTACAGATTATAGAAGTTTGAGATATTTATTGAGTCAGAAGGAGCTGAATATAAGACAACGGCGATGGATTGAGTTACTTAAAGATTATGATTGCACAATTAAGTATCACCTAGGGAAAGCTAATGTTAAAGCTAATGCATTAAGCAGGAAATCCAATAGTGGTGTGGCTTAAGTTTAAACATTGAGGTTACCAAACTTAGTTCAACTGAGAGCATTGAATGTTGACCTGAATTTTGGGCATAATGAAGCATTGTCAACTATATTGAAGCTTAGACCAGTGTTACATGAAAGGATTAGAAGAGTTCAAAACAAGGACCTATAATTTGTGAAAATTATTGAGAAGTTAAAACAAAATCCAAATTCTAAGTTTGAGTCGAGGGACAATCCATTGTGGTTGAAGTAGAGATTATGTGTACCTGATGTTAATGATCTGAGAAAAGAAATTTTGGAGGAAGCACACATAGTAACTTATGTTATGTATGTTGGTACTACTAAGATGTATAATACGCTGAAACAACATATTTGGTGGCCAAAGATGAAGAAGCAGGTGGCTGAGTATGTTGCCAAATGTTTGACATACCAACAGATTAAGGCAGAGCATTATGCTCTGGTTAGGAAGTTACAGTCATTACCTATTTCGGAGTGGAAATGGGAGAGGATTACTATGAATTTCATTATGGGTTTGCCGAGGACTCCGAAACAATATGATGCCATATGGGTCATTAATGACGGATTGACGAAATCGGCTCATTTCTTACCTATGCAAGAGAATAACAAACTGGCTTAATTAGCTTGTAAATATGTAAATGAGATTGTAAGGTTACATAGAGTTCCAGTATCTATTGTATCAAACTAGGATCCCAGATTTACTTCCAAATTTTAGGGCAGTTTATAAGCAACATTGAGTACAAAGTTCAATTTTAGTATAATATTTCATCCTCAGACAAATGGGCAGAGTGAGAGTACTATTCAGACTGTTGAGGATATGCTTAGAGCTTGTATTTTGGAGTTTCAAGGAGCATAGGATCAATATGTAGCTCTTACTGAATTTGCATACAATAATCATTATCCCAGTAGTATTGGTACAACTCTATATGAGGTGTTATATGGAAAAAGTGTCAATCAACCTTATACTGGGATGAAGAGGGTCTAAGAATTGTTAAAGGCCCAGAGTTGATACAAGATACCATTGATAAGGTAAAATTGATCCATAGTAGGATTAAAGCTGCACAAAACAAGCAAAAGAGTTATGCAGATTAGCACTGGAGGGATATGGAGTATCAAGTAGGAGAAAGTTTGTTTTTGAGAGTATCGCCCTAGTGAGGAGTGTTACGGTTCAGTAAAAAGGGAATGTTAAGCCCTAGATACATTAGTCCTTATGAAATTACTGAGAGAGTTGGACCATTAGCTTACAAGTTAGCATTACCAACAAAGATGGATTAGATTCATAATATGTTCCATGTTAGTATGCTCAGGCGATATTGATCAGATCCGACACTTATATTACCGACACAGGAAGCTAAAGTTGCAGCTAATTTAAGTTATGTTGAGGAACCAGTCAAAATAGTTATCAGACTAAGCAATTGAGAAATCGAGTGATTCAATTTGTTAAAGTCCTTTGGAGGAATCATTCGAGAGAGGAAGCTACATGGGAGACTAAAGAGAAAATGGAGAATTAGTACCCCCCATCTATTTGATCAATCAGGTAAGAATTTTGAGGACAAAAAATTTCTTAAGGGGGCAAAATTGTAATAATCAGTTTCCTAACTTATTGAGGGATTAGAGCAATAGTCATATGAATTGCGTTATATTAGAAAGAATTGGTACATTTGGGATATGATTTCATTCATATGCATAACATGAGTACATATATACACATAAATGTTGATTTAGGAAAATTCCACTCAATTGACATATTATGAGACATGAAAGGTTTAAAATGATTATGATTTGATTGTGTGCTACTTATGTCTTGAATTTTGGTTTGATGGATTATAAGTAGTAAATTTGGAACTAATTATTACAATTAGAAAATTGATGAATTAAAATGTACATTCAGTCTAGGAAAAATGTCAAGTGGCAAGATAAGTTGACGCATGAAGATGACTAAGCCTATAAAAGATGACTAAGCCTACAAAATGAGTGACATTTGGGATTGAAAATTAAGTGACTAATGGCATAGGAAATTAGTGACAAATGGCAGTAGTGATTGAGTGACAAATGGTCTAGCATAATTGTCTTCCTTGTTTGATCCACTTTTGCAAGATGGTGGCTCTATTCTTGAGGCTTCATAAGGTTCTTAAATAGTATCTGAGGGTCTTGCTAGTGTAACTAAGGTTTTCAACCTTTGATCAATTCCAAAAATGCCCCTAAACCCTAAAACAGATGGAAAAAGTCGTGCCTAGGAAGTCTCATTCATGATCGTGACTTTGCGAAATTGCTTTATGTCACGATCGTGAAAATGGAGTCATGACCATGACCTTGGCTATAATATCCCATTATCCCATGTTAAGGGTTAGGACCCTAGAATATGGTATATGAGAGATTATTGAGAAGTTAGAAAGTGCATTTCATGCTCATGCATAATATAGCATACACACATATGTGAATATTAATTTTTGCACAGTAAAATGATTGTACATGTGTTCATTGACATGTTCCAAGTATAATTGATTTATTAATGTGAATTTTGATCAGAACTGTGGTTTTTATGTATAAAAATTGAATTGGTGTGCATAGGTATTGATTTTGAAATTTTGGTCAAATTTAGAAAATTTCTAAAATTTTGGGTATTAATGTCAAGTGGCAGGACAATTGATAAATGGCAGTAGAATCAAATGTCAAATGGCAGTGTAAATTTTTATGAATGCCAATTGGATTTAAAGACATATGTCATTGAAAATTGGGAGACAATTAGAGTAGAAATTGGAGTGAAATAGACTAGTTAAATAAAAGGACCATATGAAACCCATAGAAATTGTACATGTGGCAAGTGGCAAGTGTCACTTACCACACCATGTCTTCATTCACATTATTCACCAAATGAAAGACTACTTTATTGTTAATTGGTCTTTCACTTATTATTCACTTTTTAATTCAAAGACCAACTTAAATGTTTTCATCTTGCCTTTCTCTCCCTCTCTTCATAAGCTTCCTCACCTTCTTTCTCTCTTTTTTTTTCTTCACGATTTTTATAACATCCCATTATCCTATGATTAGGGTTAAAACCCTAAGATACTATATATGAGAGTTTATTGAGAATTTAGAAGTGCATTTCATGCATTATATGGCATACACATGCACGTGAATAATGTTGTCACTCA
>JAOTAY010000003.1:9179691-9193090 GCA_025629805.1 Erythroxylum baracoense | reverse complement strand
TTCATTTTTCATAAGAAAACCTAATCTATTCCACCTTCAAGATGGTGATCGTGTGACATGTAAAGTTAGGGCTTCTTGGTTTTCTTGAAGAGTTTAAGTTTTTGTCAAGTAAGTTAATGCTTTAATCTTCATGAGTAGTGGTAGATGAAACTAATATGATGGATGATTAGAGATTGATGATTTGTGCATGAAATTTTATATATTTTTTAATGTAGGTGTAATAATGGAAGAGATCATGTTTTTAAATTTTAGTGTGTTAATGTTGTTCATGAGTCGTTTAATAAAAAGCATTTATGATGATAGATTTAAGGGATGAAAGATTATGAAAAAGGAAGTTTGAAATATGATGATGTGTAAATGAAGAGGTAAAAAGAGTTATGTCTTACTTTATGTTAAGATGAATGATAATTCATGAGTTTAGAGCTAATAAGAAGGAGCATTATGCTGTCTTGAATTCAGATGAATTAAGGTGACAGTTAGAAGTGAAATGAAGATGAAAATTGAAGTTGAACATATGCAGAAATTTGGAGTTGAAAGTGTATAAGAATATCTTCTGTTTTTTGTGTTTATGATCAATCATGGATTTTGATTTGTGTGTGGATGTTATTGAACTGAAATGGAGTTATGAATGAAGGGGAAATGGTGATGAATTAAGCTAGAAATGTTAAACTAAGCATATAAGGTGTTGGAAGTAACTTGTAGGGGTTGAAGAGATGGAAAAAATTAGAGAAGTAGTTGGGATTCTTCTAATTGAAGCATCTCACGATCATAGAAATGCTTAAGGAAGGTAGAAAATTTTTCTACCAATAAATCCCACGATCGTGGGAATTCCTATAATTGTGGGAATGCTTAGCGAGGGCAGAAACTCCCTGCCAACAAATCCCACGATCGTGGGAATTGATTAAACCTCAAACATATTTCTTTTATGTGTAGGATGAAGTAACAATTAGTTAGGTACTTAATGTGAGGTATTTAGGCTTAAATAAGATCTTGAATGAACCTAGTCGTTGATGAATGAAGTGATTTAAGAGAGTAAAGTGTATTACATATTAAAGAATGATTGAAAGGTGTTATTAATTGATTATGAGATGTGTATTAAGGAAATGTACCTGGAATTGTCATTGAGCAAGCATTGTACATAACACATTTACATATGTGCATAAATGAGTACCTATGTGATTGTGCAAAGTTGTAATGTGGGAAATGTGTGTGTTTTCATGATATAGAGAAGCAATTAGAGCGACTACATCCAGACATTGCTGGGACCTCAAGGCAATAAGCTATCTGGAGTAAACTGTGAGTAACCTAAGATGGTCTCACTTCGATTATTTATTTGCTTAAACTATGTATTGAATTATTGTGTGATGTGTATGTACTGATTCTGGACATTGAATGTCCTAGGCGTTTGATGTATGAAAACTATTGGAAGTGCTCATCGTATGTGAATTTGACGGAATAAATGTTCTCAACACTTTTGTTGAATGTCAGACTTAGGTCCGAAGAAAAATGAGAATAAGAAAGAGAATGTGAATGTGAATGTGATTGATTGAGCGCAATGATTGAATACGTGTAGTGTGTTTCATTACATGAATGCATGAAAGATAAAGGCAGTTGTGCCGGAGTCGCCAGTGAAAAAGAGCTTAAAGCTCAGAATGTGATAAGAGCCTTTAGTTCACTATGTAAAATGAGCCATGTATCCCCAACAGATAAGGGACAGTATTAATAAGCCCGGTATTCACAATGGATACGGGACAGTGAAAAAGCCACTCAAATGTGAGTCTAATGAACATTGCATATACACTTAATATATGTATGAGTTAAATGATTGTAATGTATTATTGAATTATGTTGAATAAGAAATGTGAAAATTGTGTACAAAGTGTTTTTTGATGCCATATGTTGATAAATGAAATGATGTGAATTATGTGATAAATGAATTGATGTGTTATGTCATATGAGTGAACCATCAAGGATGGTTAACTCATGGAGTTCGTAAAACTCACCAAAATTGCAACGTTTACTTTTCAGGTTCGAGAGAGACGAGATAGCTTCTAAGACAATTTAGAAAAGACTAGTACTGCTTTTGGATAGAGGATATGTCTCCAAGGTCAGTCAGCTAGGACTGAAGGATTTAGACTAAACTTTTGTATACTTCCTCATGTATGTAGCATGTTTTATAGATAAAGCTGTAGACTCTGATAGGTTGTCGATATTGTACATTTATGGATGATGTTGTAAAGCTATAATGTACATATTGTTTATGAAATGAAATGAAGAATTTGGGTTTTAGTCATTGTGATTCTTATGTTTTTAAATTATGATGCCATGAGTTAGTGAAAATGATATAGCTAGCGTGCCACTTCCGTCAGGCATGAACTCGAATGTCTGATGGACATACGGGCACAAATTTCTTATGGGAGTGGGGTGCCATAAACGCCTTCGTGGAGTTTAAAAAATGTCCATATAGAACATAATGGATTTATGTAAGAGATAACTCAAGGGTTATTGTACAAGGAATTGGAACCTATAAAATAGACATATGTGGTGGTTAATCCCTAATCCTACATGAAGTGTAATATGCTTTAAAGATTGGACGAAATCTTATCTTTGTATTGGTTTTAGGTTTTGATGTGAATTTCCATAGTAATGGTATAGATTTATATTATAGACATATTTATTATGGTCATCGATTTATGTTAGATGGTTTTATTATTCTAGATGTTATTTATTCAAATAGTAATATAAGTTATTCTTTGTTTACATCTTCTAATAATTTTGATAATGATGCAATTTTATAGCACGCTAGACTAAATCATATTGGTCAAAATTAAATAATTAATTTGTTAAAGAAGGCATCTTAGGTGATTTACATCAAGTAAATTTATCTATTTGTTAACATTGTCTACTTAGTAAAATGAAGCAAAAGTCATTTGGAAAGGGAATAAGAGTTTCCTACCCATTGCAATTAATTCATTCAGACATCTTTAGTCCAATAAATGTAAATGTACTTTATCACTTTTACAAATGACTATACTCAGTATGGTCATGCCTATTTGATTTTTCACAAATTGAAAGCATTAAATTGTTTCATGAAGTATATGAATTTAGTAGAGAATCAATTAAATAAGAAAATAAAAGCATCAAGAATTGATTGAGGATAAGAATACTTATCTAATAAGTTCAAGATGTTGTGCAATGAAAAAGCAATAGAAGGACAGTTAACTATTCAACACCCTACAACAAAATGGTGTTAGAAGCATGATAGCACAAGCAAATCTACCAATCACCTGTTAGGGATTGCTTACAACCACTTATATACTTAACAAATTCCCATAAAATCAGTTAATAATATTCAATATGAGTTTTTGATAAGAAGAAAACCCAACTTGGAATATTTAAGACTATAGAGTTTTATTGCTTATGTTCATGATCTCTCTCATAAATATGGGAAAATAGGTCCAAGAGGGAAGAAAAAGTATCTTTATTAGATACTTTGAACATGCAAAAGGATAAGTGTTCATAGATGAATAAGGTAATGAAGGTGTAACTAAATTTAAATCTTGAGATATCATATTTTTAGAAAATGACATTCCAAAGCAAGGTGAAATAGGAGAAAAACATATTTCTATACGAAACTCTTAATTAAAATGGTTCCATTACTGGAAATCATGAAGATTGACTTTATGCAAGTGGGGGTAGTCTAAAACTTGAAGAACTGTTTCAATGATAATTAAGATTACAACCCACAGAAGGTTTACTTACTATATCTGATCCAAATGGGAGTAATGAAGATATTGATAACTTTATTTCTTATAAAGCGGTTATGTTGAAGTAATCATGACATGATTTCCCAACATCGTTTTGAAATATAAGAAATCCTCATGATTATCCCACAAGAAGATGATGAGCCAAGGAATGTACATGATTATTGGTCCTAGTAAAGAAGAATGGATGCAAGCAATGAAAGGAGAAATGATTTTTTTATGCTCAAACCAAGTACGAGACTTGGTTGACCTCCCTAATGGGCACAAAGCTATTGGGAAAAAATGGGTTCTCAAAATAAAACAACATGCTGATGATAGTATCTAAAGATACAAGGCACACCTTGTGGCCAAAGGATATATATAATAAGAAGGGATTGATTATGATGAGACATTTTCAACGATTATGAGATTTGCTTGAATTCTTCTAACCTTGGCAATAACAATTAGTTTGGATCTTAAATTATATCAAATGAATGTAAAAACTACTTTTCTAGATGGAGAACTAGAAGAAAAATCAATTTGGAACAACATATAAGTTTTATTGAGATAGGTTAATAACATAAAGTGTGTCAGTGATTAAAATTGATTTATGTTCTAAAGCAGTCTTTAAGGAAGTGGTATATATGTTTTCATAAATTGTATATGATTTTCATATGCTTGATTAAGACTACTTCGTATATATTAAGAGATCCAAAGGTAAATTTATGATTTTATTTTTATTGTAGATGACATTTTGATTGTTTGTATTTATTGTGAGTTTGTCATGTAAATCAAAGATTGGTTGTCATCCGAATTTGAGATTAAAGACATAGGTGAAGCTACACACATTATTGGAGTTAAGATTTCAAGAGATTATTCAAAAAGATTATTATCACTTTCTTAAGTGACTTACATTCAAAAGATTTTGGAATGATTTCATATGCAAGATTGCAAATCAATAGATATTCCTATTGCTAAAGGCGAAGATCTCAATAAGAAGTTTTTCCCATCTATGTCACAATAATGGGAAAAAATGAATAAAATTCCTTATTCTGACGTCGTTAGAAGTCTCATATATGTCATAATCTATACCCAACCAGATATTTGTTACATTATTGGAATGGTGAGTAGATATTAATTAAATATATGATAAGCACATTGGAAAGTAGTAAAGAGAATATTGAGATATCTAAATGGTATTGTTAATTATGTATTGTGTTATTAAGGCAATGATCTACGTTTACAAGGGTATACAGATAAAGATTAGGGAAAATAGAAGCTAAATTTATATTAGTTTCTGCAACAATATAAGAAGTCGTATAGTTTAGAAGATTCTTGGTTAATTTAGGGTCATTAAACGTGAGACTGGTCTAGTAAAAATTAAATACGATAGTCAAGTAACAATCCTTACACAAAAAACCTAAATTTCATTATAAAACTAAACATATAGATACTAAGTACAATTATGTGAAAGATATAGTTGCATAAAGAGAAGTGAACATGAAGTATACATGAGATATGGAGGTATACCTAATGATAAAATTTTTGTTTCTAAGATACGTATATTGGGCATGTGAAATCTCTAGGACTACATAGATATTGAAATGTAATTGATTAACATTTCTCAGTGTATGTTCATTAAATGTATTGCCATGTATAAATACAAATATGAGTTGACATTGTTTATTAAGTAAAAAAGGATTACCTAATAATTGATTATGAAATATGTTTTCTTTGGATGACATATTTTTCATATAAATTAAAGAGTATGTCAGACATATAAAAGATTGACCTTCTTACACAAGCAATCAACTTTGGAATTTAAGATGACTAAAGATGAGGCATATTTTAAGATTATTATCAAGGTGATAATTGAGAGCTAAAGTAAGGAAATCGTGAATGCCAAGTTAGATAATAAATTAAAAAGAAATGATGAACGTATTTGTCTTAAGTTGCTAGATGAGAGTTTGGAAAGATAAAGTTCAGATTAGACAAGTGAACTCAGGTTAAACATTAAGTATGTTTGATCCAACATATGTATGATATTGCATTTATGAAAGAAATACACTCCGAATTAATAGTATTTAATACTATAGCATATGAATCTTACCATGTGTGTTGAAATGACCATAAAAATGATTACTGTAAGTCAAAAGATCTCAACATATATTTTGTGAGACCCTAAAGGTTAAATGAACCTCATAATATACCATTAGGACTCTTGTCTAATTTTTAAGAATCAAGTTTAAGTTTGCTACTTTAGAATGTTAACAGAAGATTGTGTTTGATAATATCTTATGAGACAATTCCAAGAAGGCAAATTAAATTTAATGCAAGATAATTTAGAGTAGAGAAAGGTCAGTCTAATTAGTAACTCGCATAAGAAAAATTATACATTCAAAGGCCACCACCGACTCTTATTAAGATAATTGAATATATTTGTGACCTGATGAATCAAATAAGATTAAAGGATATTGAAATGCGAGATATGACCTCGGTATAACATACAAAATCTATTTAAGGATTGATCCATTAATCGAGCTATCATATATTCCTACCATATATGACTATAAGCTCTTGTGGTATGTTGATCATATTAGTTATTGGATAAGTATGAGAAATCATAAAATATTGATCATCTAAACCATCATATGTAAGTGGGAGATCATGAATATTAGACATACCTAGTGATTTATGATATAACATTTAAACGTAATATAAAATCATTAAAACCTACTAAAAGATAAGATTATGATTAATATATGAAGATAAAGTAATACAACTTTTAAGCAAAATGTAAAGAAAACCAAAGATAGTGGAAGATTCTTTAACATGTGGAAATCATAAACTTATTAAAGTAAGTGATAAATTTAAATGATAGATCTCTTATCTTGTGAAATATTTCATATGATTAAAACTTTTTTACAATGGATAAGACTATAAAGCAACAAAGGCATGCAATTTGTAGAGCAGTATCTTCAATCGATTAGATGGTTGCATATTAGTTATTTAACAATCACAATGATACCAACTACTAAGCCAAAAACACAGCAATCACGTAGAGACAAAAATAAAGAAATGTTAATTATCAATCTAAATAGTTGAAAATGATCCAACGTTAGGAAGAATGATTAGGAGTTTAAGTCTGTTCTGAGTTTTTGTTTAAAACACACCATTATTACAGTCTCAACCTAATAACTATGTCAACATGACAAAGTAAGTAAAAGCAATAAATAAGCCATACAAAGAATTATGATCGAGCCTATTGCCTTTCTGTAACTTGCCAACTTGCCAGACATTAGCCAAAACAATCTATTAGCTTTAAAGATTGCTTCTTTAGACTCATAATAACTAACCTAGCATAAAGCATGAAGTCCCTCACTCTCTCCCCCCCCCCCCTAAAAAAAAGAGCTTCTCTAAGACTATCTATAGATTATTCCTTAGAAAATGATTTGTATAGTTATTAGGTTATAGGGCTTGCATCTAATATATCCCGATGGGGGTCATCACAAAGTTGGCGAGGGAAGTAACAACACGACTAGAGGCCTTAAATAGTTGATGACTAAGAAGTGGTGATCTGAAGTAAAGGCTAGGGAACTCTTCTTTTCTATTATTATCCTAAATAGCTGTAATTTTCCTTATAAAGTCTCACCACTAAATTTTTCCATAGTAGGAAAAGATAGTAATAATTTGTGCATTCTTTATTTGATTACTATATTACCCTTCATTTTCTTCTATTTTATGGTAAGCCCTTGCCATAATCTGTAGAACTCAGTTTAATGTGTCATTTTAAGAACTGAACTTGCTAAGTCATTAATTTGTTTCTATCAGATCAAACAATTCCACATGTTTGTCGTTCATAGCAAGATAAAAGGGTCTTACTAAGTAAGTATTTCAAAACACATATAGGATTGATCTATGGGAGTTAGATAAATTGCAGGAGGATACTATAGTCAATATTAAAAGTTCAAACTGTTTTATTTGTCACTATTGATTGTTTGAGACTTCTTACTTTTATTTTACATTAGTGGATCCACTAAGACATGCTCATGTGTAACTTTTTCCATCTCTAAATCCTTTATATTTGTCCACTAAACTCTTACTCTTTCGTAACCAAGCCAAGCTTAAACAGCTTTTATGAGCCATTGACAATTTTAAATATCAACAAAAATAACTCTGACTATACTAACACAGTAAAACAATAATAGGCTTTAAGAAAGTAACAATGACATGCCAAGACAAGTCATAGCTAGACCAAACAAATGGATTGGAGAGAGAAGTACCTCTATATAATCTAGAAGGGATTGTCACATTGCTCCCACTATTAGTCAAGAATCTGGAGTGTCACCATATGTATGGTTATCTCTTTTATGTGTTATTACACGTATGGCGTACCAGCTTATGAGTGGAAGAGTGTATTTCTTTCTTTTTTGTCTACATTTAGATTACTATCGTCTCCCTCGTCTTACTTTGTTAGTTCTTCATAACTATTGTTAACTTTCCTTTATTAAACTGATTAAACTATTGTCTCTCTCATCTTACTTTGTTAGTTCTTCATTATCAACTTTCCTTTACTAAACCAATTGCATAAATGGTAGATATCTCCTTCTTATAAATGCACCCAATATTAACACTTAGACCATCCACTCAAGCTCTTCCTTTTCTCTTTGTTTAATGTTAGCAAACAAATTAGGCGAGGATATAGCTTTCTCGCTTATCATTTCCTAATATATGCATTATTATAGTGGCAATATTGCATCTTGGAGTCTCTTGAGATGATAATCAATAATCAATATTATTGATGTAGGAGCCACTTTGAGTAAACTGAGTGAAAATGTAGAATAATTTAGGCTTATAATTAATGGCTCCTATATTAGAGATATACAATCAAGTATAATATAAGCTTACTTCCATAGTCATGACTACCGTTATAGTTTGTCACCCATTCAAGACAATTGTCATCATCCACTTGCAATTGGTAATAGGAAAATCTCTTGTGGTTTTGCAACCATTTAGAGTTCATCTTCAATCACATTTTGGGCAAAATTTCCTTCTTGTTTTTGGATAGAGATAGATCATCATGCAATACAAAATCTAGTAGTTAGATTATAAGAACTAGAACTAGAAAGGCTTGAAAGTAACATATGCTACCCAAGAACCAATAATAATGAAATTACCACTTACAAATGTATCGTCTTTTTCAACTTAATATTCCAAGAAACCAAAAGTTGAATAGTGTCTGGCATTCGAGGCTAAGTGGTAAGGTAGGTACATACCCTTTTTCCATACCCAAATTAAATAGCCACTTAAAATTGTACAAGCATTTTGTATCATTACATATCATTTAAACTAGAAGGACCAAGATCGTACCAACTTTCAACCCAAGAATGCCTTCTAAAAAGTCGATCCCAGCTTAAGTGAATTCATGTCAAGAACTTGAGACTGAGATTTAAGGTTACAAAATCCTATTTCAATATTGAAGAAAATTATTACAGTCAAACCACTCTAGTAACTAAAAGGAACTAACAACTTTCTATTTAATATGTGTATAGCCACATTTCATATGGATAGACTATAAAAGATTATTAAGTTGTCATATAACAAGTGCTAAATTATTATTCGTTGAACAAAATCATGAAATTAGTTATAGGAAACGGTGAAGAATCTCTCAAACATTGTAAGTTCTTAATAAAAAAATTCAGAGAATAATATTCCAATTAAGATCATCATGTTAAATATTTTCCCATTAAAGATTCTAATTTAGTACATGGAGAAAGTAAAATGAAAAAAAATTATAGTCTTCCTCTCCAATTGAAAATATAAATTTAAAAGACTCAACTAAAAGAAAAATATAAAAGAAGTAAAAGTGCATAGAATAAATAGTGTTAAGGTTATGAATTAAGAAAAAACATAAATTATAATTAAATAAAAAGACCTTTATTTTGAAAACGTAGGAAAAAAAGATAAAAGAGGAAAAATTATCAAATGCAAAGAATTATAAATATCTTAAAATAAATTATCAAATGCAAAGAAGGATAAATATTTTAAAATTAAATAGCATACAGAAAATGTCAAGATATTAAAAATAAATAAATAATCAAATTAAAGTTGAACGTTTGGCTAAAAGAAAATTGAGACTTACTTGACAGAAAGAAGGAGATGATAACAATAAAAATTTTGTATAGAAGTGTAACTAAAATTTAAAAAAATGGATAAGGTAAATATAAAGAATTTTGTTTATTTTTAATAATTGATACATTTAATAAATATGCTGAAGTTATTTAACATATATTACATTTAAATAACATTTAAATTTTATTTAATATTTAATAAAAGTATAGCATGAATTAATATAAGATTGTAAAAGTTTAGTATATCACAAGTTTAGTATGTAAATTTAAATAAAATTTACATTACATGTCAATTCTATTGAGGAAAAAGAAGTAAAAATAACTTTTTATTTACTGATATAGCATACATAAGATTCTATTTTACATTGCGTAAACTTTTAGAGTTACAAAGAAACATCTTTAAATTGATAATGCTCTTATGACGTTTTGATATATCTTTGTGTGATAAAATTATATAAAATGAAGAGAAGATTTTATGAAGTGACATGGAATGGGAAAGTATTAGTCCTTTAGGTGATAAGAAAGAGTGAAGAATCGTTCACTTTGCTTCTCCTAAGGTTAATAAATGGATATTGGAAACAGAAAAGACTGAAAGGTGACGGTATTACGAGTACGCAAGACACCTACAAAGTCTACTCTTTGAGAAATGAAAGCCCAGCCTGAGCCTCAAGGACCCTTGATCTCAAGCATGGCCCCAGAGTAAAAAGGGCCCATACATATATTGTACAATAATTCGTAATCATCAATTGTTGGCACAAGGCGTTGAAAGCGATTTGTGCAGAACAGTTCTCCAGTTGAATTCAAAGCCTTTGTCAATTTCCTAGCAGAAATTGTCTTCCATTTGCCTTAAAGTTTCCAAGCTTGGTCACCGGACCCAATTATGATGTTGATGATAATTCACCAGGAAAATCAGATCTTCACACCACAATATAGACTAAAGCAATAATTATCATTAGCAATGGACTTTCTCCTCCAATGCCCATCTTCTTACTTCTTAGGGGAGTTTACTTCCACTTCATTTTTTTAGTTTTCAGTTTTCGTTCTGATTTTATTTCTCAAATAAAAATAAAAATTAATTAGTTATTATTATCAATATAATTCTATTTTTATCATTGATAATAATTAAATATCAAATAAAACTTAAAAATAAATTAATTTCAATTAAATAAATTAATTTTAATTTCTTTTATAATATTTATTAATAAATTATATTATTTCATTAATAAATAATTTAAAATTTAACTTTTTATTTATACATTAGTATTTTGAACATATTTTAATTACTAAATTAAATTTTATTTGAGATTTATATGTTTTGAAGATGTTTTTAATTCGATCATATTTATTAATAATTATTCAATTTAAATACAAAAATTCAACAAAATTATTAAATAAAATTAAATTATTCATAATTATTATTAATAATTAATTTCAATTAATTAAATATATATTATTAAATTAAATTATTCTTATTACAATTAATATATTAAATAATTAAATAATATATATTTAATTAATAGTAAATCATATTATAAAAAAGAAATAGAAATAAAAAAATCAGTTTTATGATTTCATAATTTTTGAAAATTAGAAAAAACCAAAATTAAAAATAGAAACTAACAATTCAAACAAGCATATTCTTTTATTAAATTTGAGAACAAAAACAAAAAATTAAAAATAAAAATAGAAACAAACGGACTCTTATTTCTTACCTTTCAACGTCTTTTATGTCCTATTTAGAGTATGTCATTATACTCTCTACTCAAATATTTAACAATATCATACTTTAGGTCGGAATGTTCTTTATCACTTGAATGATTATTAAATGAACATCTAAGTATAGCAACAGGCTCCACGTTGATTGCACCCCCATATTTTGTCTCCCAAGATAGCTTATATTAATATTACTTTCCCCTTAAATGGGTTTAAAGAATCTTTTGTCCTTCTTGTCCAGAAACAGTCACCTAGAGGCTAGAGCTAGAGCTAGGGTGGCTGTACATTTATAGAAGATAACATTTTCAAGTAAATCTCATGTTTCTCTGTAAAATTCCCTTTTTTTTTACGGTTCTAAGAATCCAATTATGTGAAGCAACTCATATAATAGTTAATACAAAAATATTTCTGAATATAAAAAAGGCACACATTTATTTCGATATTATAACGTCAGAATTACTTTGTTTTCTCTAATTTAGTTATGCATCGTGTCAATATTGAATTCACATATAAACGAAAAAGAAAACGAAGTGAAGCCAGAATGACAAACTTTTTGTAAAAAGGGCATAAGATCACAGAATCCGACAAATGTATCATCAACTTTCCAACCTTTTTGACTATTCGAGGTCAAGGTCAACCCATGTCGTCCAATTAACCACTGCCTCAAATCCAAAAGATGATTAGTCGTTTACTTTGTCGACGATGATCTTTATTTGGACAAGTTCTTCTTAATTTTTTTATCATAATCAAGCAAAAGCGTATGCTTGGATTTGCTGGCTATGCCTTGTAAAAGCGACGGTCATTTGATGTGGTATGTGATTGTAATCAATTTCTTTCGGCCTACGAAACCAATTACAATATGACAAGTGAAAACTATGGACCCCCAACGATAGAACAAATACTAGTGTTTTGTCGACTTAAGGTAACCTCAATCCTGATAGAATGTGCGCAATCGGGTAAATTACACAGCTTTTCTTTCTACTTTTTGAGTGGACTATTCTTCAATCTTCTTGAACGTGGCTTAAGCTCGATCGTGCTATGTGCTCCGCTTAGCAAGTCAATTAGTAAACTATTTAGCTTGTCAACTACTTCTACCTTTGAAGTTAGATATCTTCTTCACCAGGTATGTCTTGATAGAGACCTGAACACGCATTTCAAAGAATGGAATCGATGACACAAATTAATACAGTTGACTTGTGATTGAGAAAATGCAACGTTAATGCTTTGATGATAATTTATATATCTTGGATTTGAGATAATTTATATATAAAAAATGTACGATCTTTATCTGCGCCGTTAAAGATTTAGGATTTCAACTGGGCCTTCATGTGTTGACCACTCAACTTTAAAAAGATCATTTCTTCCATGACTTGAATGTTCTGGTTCCCCCAATAGTATTAGGTCACTGTTGTTGCTGTTAGGTGCATCGTATTGGAGACCATTTGTGAATAGTGCATGGAATGACTATATAATCGTCCTAGTGACTTGTTTTGATCAGGTGGGGTTAAGAGGTGGCTCCAGTGCCTGTGAACTGGATGCGAGCTTAGTCCAATTGATGTTCCTTGTAGTAGAAGTACCAAGCGACACAGAGCTTAACTGATGACATATATAGTAATGTGAGTGAGTGCTGGATTCTGTCAATGAGGAAGTTTCAGAAAACCAAGATTTTGAGAGAAAGATAGCTGGATAGGGACCTGCATGCTTATGATGGTCGAGAAAAGCACGATTCCAGGAGGAGTCAGGACCACTTCGTGAGAGATTAAACCTTGATTTTCATGAAGCACAAAGACAACCTTTTTGGTATATTCATTA
>JAOTAY010000003.1:9140018-9179591 GCA_025629805.1 Erythroxylum baracoense | reverse complement strand
TTCATTACAGAAAGATGCAGGACAAATACAAATCTCCAATGTCTAGCTAATTCTTAGGACCACTTCTTTAACGATAAAACCTGTCACCCAACAAAAAAAAAACTTCTGGGAAAGGTACGTTTTGGGAAACTTCACGTGCATGCATGGTTGATGCCAGTGTCAAAGATTTTAATATCAGAGAACGTTACAAGAGATACGTACTACTACTAGATTAAAACACACACACGATTCTACGACCACTGCCACATAATAAATACATAGGTAACGGAAAACTATCTCACTTCAGTTGCATAACATGAAATATATAAAAATGTCTACAATATTAATTATTGATTGTTAACCATCTTTTTCTGGACGAGCCTTCAAAATTTTAAATTACAACGCAGTATGCTGATCGTAGTTTAAATTATTATTATTATTGTTAAAAATGGGATAATAATGCTAAGTTGTAATATAAAAGTGAGTTGATCTTGTAAAAGAAATTAAACTAAATGTACAAACAGATCTTAGTGGTGTTTATTGAATTAATATCGTAACTGGAAACAGACCCAGATTTCTACGGTGCCTGGAAGTCGGGAGTAAAAGCGTTTTCAGTGTAACGAAAGGAATAGTTGTAAACAGAAGTTTGGCATTGACATTTTGACAGGGCCTTACGTTGGACGGAAGTAGTAATAAAAAAATATACACATGGGAGCTTTACTCTCTCCAAAAGATTATGCTCTTGGCAGTTGGCAAAATCTGGAGGGGACTCGCTTTTATCAAAAGATTAATTATTAATTTAATTTATTGTTCAAAAAGTAATCTATGAAGTGTAAGGACTCTTGTAATTGACCAAAAGCTCAGAATACTCTCTCGAGAATCTCGTGTGTGTATATATATATGCACAAGCTACACAGAATTTCAATATCCATGAACAACCTGAAACCAGCTAGCCAAGCCCCAGATTCTTGCCTCTCTGTCATTTTTATGAGTTAGGCACAAACCCCACCTACTTATATCACTTCATGTCCACCCAATTCAATGACACTCATGTGGCTTAAGAAGCCCTAAATGCCAGTTTTGACCAAGATCCAAAGCTACGAGTGGGAGCTGTGCCCTTCACTCTTTTAAGAGAAAAGTTCCAAGGCTGGTATGCCTTTTCCATTCTCAGCCTTTTCAGTTTCACTTTTATTAGTTAATATTACATTTTCCAACCAATCTTTTGGGTTGTTTTCCTAAGCCTAGGAGGGAACTATATATAGAAATGTGATTTTATTTTAACTTAGCATAAAAAGGATGATTTTAAACTAGGGTTGTGGTAACTAAATTTGATAACGCTTGTTAAGCCAATTGAGACTTAATGGTAATTTGATTTATGAAAATGAATAATTTTTAATGAAACTTAGAATCACCCCTTATCCTTGGCGAATCATCAATAGAAGACTGTGTAATGAACTACGGACTAAAAAGGCAACAAAAGCCTAGAAAATGGGAACACTCGAGGATGTTGTGGGAAACTCAACTCGAGGGGCTGGGTCAGGGAGGGTGGTGATTGTTTGCTAGAAAAATAAGATACATACAACATAATATGTTGTTATAATTTGAGAAAGTAAAAAATTTGAAAGGTCAATCAATCAATCAAATCAATCACTGCTTCTCCACCAGTTGCGTGCAAGGAAGAGCCGCCCCTCTGCCACCGCAAGGACACCGTGGCCCGCACCTCCCCTCCTCAGTCCTTACGCCATTATGATGAAACAATTAGCTCGTTTTGATCGATTTTGAGAAATTTATTAATTAGTGAGTTGAATCATAATAAAACAACATAGAAGAACTTCACTTTATATCTATTTTCTTCTTTTGTTTTTTAAATAAATTCACAATTTTTTATTATTGACTAGATTGAAATTGACTTTATTTGATTTTCAAAAGTTTAAGTTAATTGAAAATTTTAATATCAATTTAATAAAAATTTTAAGAGATTAACTGTAACTAATATTAACTTTAAGGTTAAATTTATATTTTTAGATAAAAACAACATCATTATATTAAATTGTCAAATATATAAAATATTTCCTTAATTCTAAGATGACCAGCTAAAAACTACCATTGATACCATAAAGTAGAATTCAAAAAATGGACATCTTGGACTTGGTTATTATTATTAGTTGTAGTTGTAGATGTATATATATATAGATATCGACGGTGTAATAAGTGATCCATCCATTCATCCAACTTGGGCCATCCTTAAAATGGAGCCTCCACTTATGGCATCTTCCAGAAAAACCAACCTATATTTAGCAGTCCCGCAGGTGAACTTGTTAACCAATCCTTAGCTAGTCTTTGATAACTCGGTGGCTGCCACAATCCGACTTGTGGGCTCCACAAGCAAGTACTTTATCTCAAGATCAACGGTGGAGAGGTGAGAATATTCGGTTGATGTCCTTTTTGGCCCTTGGATCTACGCTTTCGATCTTGTAAAACACGGCGGGTTTCGGTGGATGTTAGAGTAGAATAGTTTACTCTCTATTAATTCATGAATATGGAGCAAGAATCGTGTCGGCCATGGTTCAGAACTAATTTTAGAATTTTTATTGATCTTTTTTTTTATTATTATTTACTTGACATTTATTAATTTTAATAAATAAATTGCAACTTTAAGAATTACCGAGAATAAAAGATCATACTTAAAATATTGTATTTCTTTGTAAGTCTTAGAAAATTGAAAGTCTTCAAAAATGAAAGCTTATGTATATATACTAATTAAATATATGTAAATGTAGTAATTAAACAAGCTTGTCGAGTGGTGTTTTTGTCTGTGGAGAGGAATTAAAATCAAACATAAATAACAAGCTTTTAGATGGGTGATGTGGGGTCAGTAAAAAAATGATGTGCGTCAATTTTAAGAATTTAATAATTTGCGTAAAGTATCTTTGTCCCCGTTATATTCTCTATCTCCAAGGCATCCATAGAAAAAAGAAAAAAACAAGTTAATTATGATGTGTAATTAACATGTTTAAGCAAGTTTTGGCTCGTAAAACGAAAAAGAGAAACTTAATCCTTACCAATTTTGGGTATGCCTTTTTTTGGCAAGTGGAAGTCTATTGTAGTTGGCCTGTAACGTTTAATTTGCCTTTAATTTATTAGCAATCTTTCTATGAAAAAGGAGTAGCGAAGGATGTTTTCTCTTCTTGCAAGTTGCATTATCTGCTTCTTGCCCCCTGGAATTCATTATAGGAGGCTCTTTGTTTTTGCTTCTCTTCATTGATAAATTTGTTTGAACAAAACTGTATGACTTGTCGATGCTTGAAATCTATTACTTATGTGCATAGCTTGATCTACTGATAAAATGCATGTTTATGAGTATTTAAGAAACTTTTACTATTAAATTATAGTTATAATTTTAATTTTTCTTTCTACAAAATTAGATCTTATCTCATACAAACTGATAAATTTAAAGATGTGTTATTTTATGTAATTCTTGTTTTAAAATATATAAATAAGAATTTAAATAAAGTCAGATACAAAGCCAACATAAGGACTTGGACGCCAGCCAACTTCCAATCCTGAGAAGAGAGGTTTATAGGTATTACGTATAAGCAGCAAACATGAGACATAAAAAGTGCATATTCAGGCGCTCGCAGGTGCAAGGTCCTATAATTTTATGCCACTTAAGTGTATTTGGCCTACATTGCCAAGAAGATGTTGTTTTGACGATCTCCTTCTAATTTGTCTACATTCCAACTTTCAGTTGTGAGAAATTAGGATGTGCGAAAACAAAAATAATGAAATGAGCAAATGCTAGAGTATAAATATATACGTAATTAAAGTTTCTTAGAATATAGAATTATTACGAAAATCCAAAAGCGCATAAGATTTAGTGTTTTCATGCAGTAATAAGGCATGCAATAATTAAGAATTGAATTGCTATTCCAAATGTACTTGTTTTGGCATGAACCAAGTCCATGGTTATTATAGATATCTCAATTCTAATTGGAATATATACATATATATATATATATATATGTTCATCACTGTAGGTGTAGTGTAATTAATAAAATTGAAAAAGAGGCAATAAAAACTGCAACTCTTTTTTCCTCGCTGTCTTTTGTTCGTAAACCGAAAAAATCACACTCTCCAAGAGCACTCGCACTAGCCTAGCACTCCCTCTCTGCTTCTCCAATTTCAGCAAATTCAAACCCAACTCTCTCCTGTGAAAACAAAAACGAAAAAGACGAGAGCAAATCACGAGAAAGAGAAAATCAAACCAAAAAGATTATTCTGCCTTTTTTGGTTTTTGTTTCTCTTTGATCATAATCATAATCTCACCAATCATTTGTTTGAGAAGCTCCATTTATGGATGGGCTGTTTGGCGGCCTACACTCGTCGGCAGATTTCTCCGACAAACCTTTGATGTCGCCTCAGAGCCTGATTCTGCCCTCCGACTATCAGTGCTTCCTCTCGCCCTCGGATCATCGGTTTCCGATCTTCGGATCCGACGTCGACCTGATTTCCGAGGCGGGGGAGCCTTCCGATATCACGCCGCTGGAGATTCCAGAAGATGGGTCCTCTTCGTCGATCAAAGCTAAAATTGCTTCGCATCCTTGCTATCCTCGTTTGCTCGACGCGTATATCGATTGCCAGAAGGTGAAAACTGCCTTAAGAAACCTCTCTACTGTATATATAATTATGTATATCTCTCTCTGACTCTCTTCGGTTGTGCTAAACAAGGCAAGGAGTGGGAAGCTAAGCTTCGCGTTGTGTGGTTCTCGTGTGTTGGTGTTTGACCTCATAAACTTGACATAATTATTTCGGTGTTACTGTACCAGCTGTTTGGCGGTCAAGTAAACAGAAGCTTAAAGGACGGAACCGAAATTGAACTACTCGCTAATGGCTATTGACCATCATTTGCTTGCATCTTCATAAACATATTACACTAGCACAAGTATTTGCTTTTAATTTTCTTCTTCCAACAGCGTGATTTTCTCTTTTCCCTTGGATTTTTCTTCAGAAAGAGAAAAATGTTTTTCAACGAACTGCGTCTTGGCTTTGACGATACCGCCAGAGTGGTGTAGGAACGTTTCGCTTCGCTAATAACTTTAGATTGCTTGTTTATTACTTTTACGAAGAGAAAAATTTCGTGAAATTCACATTTGGCTTCTTAGCTGTAGTTAGTTGTTTCTTTTCTTTCTTCCCAATTCGACTTTTAAGTTATTGTTTACTAACCTAGAAGATTTTTCTCTCATCGTTTCGTTTTTTCATGAAGGTTGGAGCGCCACCGGAAATAGCGTGTTTGCTGGATGAAATAAGGCAAGGAAATGACTTGTTCAACCGAGAAGCTGTATCCACGTGCTTCGGAGCCGATCCAGAGCTCGACGAGTTCATGGTAATTAAAGGAGAGCGTGTATTTGGATTTTTTCTCTTCGTTGTAGTCTTCTGATCCCCAAAAAAACATCCGTTGTCTTTCGTGTAGAAAACCTACTGCGATGTGTTGGTGAAGTACAAATCTGATCTCGAGAGACCTTTCGGCGAAGCCACCACTTTCTTGAACGAGATCGAAATGCAGCTACGCAATCTTTGCACAGGTGCCTCGATCAGAACCCTCTCTGGTCAGTTTTTCTCTCTTCTCTCTCTTACTCTAGCATGAATGATCTATTAAAAATCTGTTCATGTTTCTTTTTTCTTTTTGTTGACATTACTTGACTTTTGTGCGCATACATATGGTTTTGTCCTCGCTGTGACTGCATTAACCATGCCACATGCTTAATGGTTGTTAGGAAACAGAAATACCCTATAACCCAAACATTATCATCTCAAGACTGGCAGGCTATTATTTGCATGTTTATTGGTTTCCTTCCCAGTCCTAACCCGCTATTAACTGCTTTTGATCCCTCCTTTTTAATTCCTACAACAAATTTCTTGTTGATGAAAGAGTTAACGATGATCAAATAACAACCAAAGATTGATATAGGGCAAAAATAACCAAACTGACTAACAAAACCCTAGACCCGGGAAGAGATTCTTGTTACATAGTTTTTAGTTCCGCCAACGTCTAACATTTCGCTGATTTCGGTTCCTTGGGAGAATAAGCTGAAAATTGCTTAGTTTTGTAAATGTTTGCTTGGAACTATTACATCTCTCCATTGTTGTTATTTATATATGAAAGAGAACGGGTGTGTGAAAAAAAGTCACGGGATCTGCTGAGATGGCATTTCTCACGGTTATGGAGCTTTTCTTTTCATTTTTTGATAAAGATCGAAGATCAACTCATTTACTTCTAAGTTTTTGCTCAACTTACTTTGATGTGAACTTTCCTTTTGTATGCGTTAGAAAGGGGTGAGCTTGAAAATCCAAACTTATTGTTCCAAAAATTCTGAATTTGACGTTTCATCAGAGTTCAGTTAGATGGTTTTAATTTGTGGTTTGGTAAGTTGTGTACAGTTAAATCCGGTGGACTTTCCAAGGATCAACTTTTTAGGGAAATCAAATCATATTTTTGCTCTTTGCTAGTAATGCTGATCTTTTTCCTTATTTGGCATTTTGATTCGTCTTTTCAAGTACTGTTATAATATGTGTCGATTGAAACTGGCTCGTAGGAAACATGTGAAGTCACTCTTGGCTTTACACAACCAGTTGAAATCGTATTTTACTTTTCCAGACACGTCCGAATGTTTTGAAATAAAACTTCTATAAACCACTAACTACACTGAAGCTATTGATCGTTCACATTTGTGAAAGCTGCTTATTTGTAATAAGATGTTGAAGATGTCCACTTGCTGATAAATTAAAGTCTGACTTGCGCTTGCCATTGCAATTCTGTCCGATTATGAAAGAATGAAAGACATGGTAATTAGAGCTATATGTTGTGTTACATTAAAAAGTGATGACTTATGAAAGCTTTATTTTAGTGAAGATAATACTTGTACTTTTAAGTAAATTAACCATTCTAATCATAGGAGTTACTGCCATTTCCTTATAGACATATGACTAACGGTACGTTGGTTGCATGGTTGATAGACAGTCTGGAGTGTATATGTTGCGTTTTTAGAGTCCCCTTCTTTTCTTATTTGAAATAATTGTAAACAAACCTTAGTTTCAAGTTCATTTATTCTGATTATATTCCTTCAGAATGGCTCGGGCTCGATCCCTTTAAAAGATAATGTTCGAGAAGAAGTGCCACAAGTTATACTTTTTCTACTTCCTGTTCTTATGTCAGAGAATTATTTATTGTGTTAAAATTTTCTGACTGACATGTGTCGGTTAACAATATCTTATGTAGATTTACATCCTTCGATCAGATTTCTACCTTCTAGCCTTGTTCTAATTTTAATCTTAACCTCCATTTGAAATGCATAATTTTATTTTATAGATACTTAGCTTAAATCACATTTTGATGCTGAAATTTAAGACATCGATTAAGTATAGAATAAACACATTTATTGACACAACTTACTTATTTGCATGCATGGGACCTACTTCCCAAAAAAAAGAGCTTGCCTGGTTCTAACTGCTTAGTAATGAATGGTAATTATGCCTAATTCTGTACTTTTGTAAATTGTATGGTCCAATAGCGTGTGAGCCATGCCTCTGTATGATGGGAAGTAAAAAGAGAACATTGGGAATTGGCTGAGTGCTGATTGGTTTCTGTCTTTGAAGTGCTATTGCCTGTAAATCGTAATGGCTGCATCTTCTTAAAAGTTAGGATATAGAAAAATATCACTGGGATCAGCATTTATGTTCATAGTTAGATACTTCAATTGGAGGACTATAGTATTAGAAAAGGTGGATTACAGGGTTCTCGATGAAGTACATCTCTACCGTACTATTACCTGGAAGTCCACTTATTTAGTCTACCGAGCCTCCCTCATCCCTTTAAAGGCTGTATAATCAAAGTGGTCGTTTCTGTGTTGGCAAAAAGTAGTAGAGCTTAACAAATTGCATTTCGCTATTGCCCATTACCACTTCCGTTATCTAATTTAAATAGCTTTAAACTGAAAACACAACAGTGTTTTCGGCATTTACATTGCAGGAATGGAATCTCATCTTTGATAGTTACTTATAGTTGTAAAAGATAATGTAGTTACATTAATACAACTTCATAAACATTTGTGTATGATTAAGTTAGTTTTTTTTTTATCACGTTTTTATTGGTTGGCAAGTTCTATCTTTTTTTTTGGAAGTGCAGACTACCGTTTGAGTGATATTATCGTCTTTGCTAACAAGCCTTGTGTTTCTTTATTATGTCTTCTGCTGAGAGGATTCTTCTTGATCTTCTTTTGTACAACTAGGTCATTTAATAACTGGCCAAAAAAAAGTGAAAAGGCAAGATTCTTTGGACATGCCAGCATGGTAATCCAGTAGCATATATGCTCTTGGTTGCGGTTTTCTTGTTTACTACTTTTGGAAGGCAGTTCGTCTGTTGTCATTACTTAGCTTGAGCATATATTTAGACATTTGCTGCATGTTTAACCAAGCTATGTTTGTACTATGATATCTGACATAATGCATGCTTGCCTTTGGTGTGTAGTTTTACGAGTCTTTTCTTGTCCGCTTTTATCAGTTGACCATATCAAACGAAACATAAGCCGAATTCCTTCGTCTTTCTAGCTCGCATTTTTACGTACTTTACTTAGCAGCCATGCCAGAGTTGCATAGCATTGATCTTTCGGAACATATGAGTATTTTAGTCAACGGTCTATGGACAAAGCACGTATCAAAACCAATGAAAATATTCAAGTGGCACTCAAAAGATTGAATCTTTAGACTTGAGTGCTTAGGAAGGCAATGATTAGTACGTCTGACAACGTGTTATTTTTCACATGTTTTTGACCCATTGACAAGGTGTATTTGCTGTTCTAAGTTGGCTGCAAGATTGTATATATCTGAGTAAAACATTTAGATGGGTGAAATTTACCGAAAAATTACTTGGGGCTCAGTGATCTTATTATCTTTGAACATGGAAATTTCATGCATGTATTCGTTTATATGAATACCAGCTTTGATTGGTGAGTGTTGGGTGTTTTGGTTTATTAATGGAAGAGAGAGAGACTTGCATTTGTTCTGCGTAATACATGAAAAAAGGTTATGGATTGTGGGGTTGTTGGTGATAAATGTGGGCGAGTCTAATGGAGACTTTAATGGCGCTTTTTGCCCGGGTAGAGCGGGTGGTCGGAGTTCCACATGGGACTTCCGCAGATTTCGCTGAGTCCACCAGCTTTATGCGGGGAGAGAGAGAATGGGTGAGTGAGTTTGCACTGATGAATGACGATCATTCAATTTCATCTCTTCTAGTCTTTCCCTACACACTGAGAACTGCAGCTGATACTGCTAACTGCTTAGTGGCTGTCCTGTCCAAGGGCATTTGTTTGTTTCTTTGTGGAGTTGGTGGGTCTTCGTGCTTTTGTTGATAGTGCATCACACGTGTCTTGAGTCGCTTAAATCCGATCTTGGAGTTGCTGCGGATCCTGTTAATCTACGGTGGACATTATCTTCTTTCTTTGACCCACTTCTCGTAAAAGCTCATCGATTTCGTTCCGTCGAAAATTTCTCATCTTCCATTGTTCAGTTCTTGTCTCCACTTGGTCTGTTGCCATCGGAAATTAATGTTCTTTGTGAAAATATTCTTGCATCGATGTCCTCGAACTCTTGGTTCCGTTAACTTGTATTGCGTGGGGAGGAGAGAGCTGAGATGTAGAAAACGATGGATAGATTTCTGTATTCCTGAATGACAGATAATTGGGCATGTGTGTTGGGGTTATTTCTGTCAATTCGAGCTGCTTGAGACTAGTATCGGAGTGGAGTAGTGCAAAGTAAGTTTATCATGGCCTACCTGCCACAGTGGACTTAAAATAAGTTATCTCGTGTTAAGGAGATGCGTTAATAGATTTGGTGGGGACTGTGGGCTGTCGACTACAGGATGGCGAGTGGCCTTCTATGACGTTCTAAATTCTAATCTTAATCACTTATTTAAGATTTTCATTTAAATCTTTTTCATGCAACTCTCTCTCTCTTTCTGTACATGCACACCATCTTTTCCACTGCGGTACTTGTGTCTGACAAACGACATAACCAAACACAGCCATTGTCCGTGAGGTGTGCACTCCTTTTCTATGTCGGTCAGGCCTCTCGGTCTAATTATTTGTCAGAGACTATTAGTGGGTTCCTCTCTCTTGATTTTGACCCAGCTTTTCTCCTTTGTTCCTTTATCTTTGTTCCGTGATGGATTTACTTAAGCATAATTACTGAATTCAGGCGTCGGTTAAACTTCATTTGGAGTTCTTGTTCAACGGATAGGAGTGGTGGCTTTAATATTCAGCTGCATCTTATGTGATCATCCGAACTCAACTGCCGTGTTCCTATTGTGGATTCTGGCATCACTTTTTTTATTATTGGGTTGGTAACCGGGTTACTCGATGCGGAAGTTGTAGGTAGTTTTTGGGTTAAAGAAGGTCCTAAGCTCTGTTGTTGGCGGATAGTTAAAGCAAATGGTTACAGATTAAGAGCGAGTCACATCATTTGTATGGCTTCCTTGCGCCAATATTAATGCTTTGTTCCTTTCAATATACCTTACGTAGTATTTGGGGAGATGGTCTCTTTGGCTGAAATGGCATGTTATAATCTTGAGATAGCCTGTGGCAGTTGAAGTGGTACTGTGTTTTCTGTCAAATAACATGGTTATTTAGTGCCGATTATGGGTGATTTTGATTTAAGAAGTGATTTAAAAGTGATCTTGAAACATAGGTTTATACAGTAGCGTCGGTTTTCACTGTAATGATCAATTATGATATGCGAAAATTTTAAAGTTTTCTGATGTTGCAAGGATGTAAATGAATTGATCCTAACATTATCCACAGGTGCTGGTACTAATCCAAAAACACATTCAGTATAACCGAAAAACGTGTACTTTTCTTTAGCTACCATATTTTCTTTTTTTCTGATACAGCAATAGAGGTTCAATCTTTTGTTGTTTTCTCCTCATATATCCAAATGTTACTTTTTTCTGATACAGCTATAGACTTTAATGTTGTGCTTGTTTGCTAATGTTTGTAGTACGACATAAAGTTCAAGAAACAGTCTAATTAGTTGTGTGATGTCATGTCACCAGATGAAGGTGCGATGTCATCGGATGAAGAAGTGAGTGGGGGTGAAGTTGAAGCACGTGAAGGTCAACAAAATGCAGAAGACCGAGATCTCAAAGACAAGCTTCTGCAGAAGTTTGGAAGTCATATTAGTAAGCTGAAACTAGAGTTCTCAAAGAAAAAGAAGAAGGGAAAGCTACCAAAGGATGCTAGGCAAACTCTTCTCGAATGGTGGAATGTTCACTATAAATGGCCATATCCAACTGTACGTACCTCCCTTTCTTTCTACATTTTGTGCCTAGGGACCAGGCACTGAATCTAGCTTCACCACTACTCTTGAACTGTTAGAATTACTTGGTTTACTGTGGACTCACATTTCTTAAAGTCGCCTACATAAGATGTCACCACTGGGGCTTGGGTTAGGCGAAGCATGTTTCATGGTCAGACTTTCTGTAACAATCTGTATATTCATTGAATCGACCGGTGCATTAGGAACCTAATCATGAAACTGTTTCCTTGTCACGGGATTCACAGATCCATTTTGGGGTACATTTTAAAACAGAACTGGGATTACTTACATTCCATCTCAAACTATGATGCCCATTATGTACAGATTCTACTTTGAATGCTGAAACGGCATCAGATTTGACACAATACTTACACTATGTGAGGACAAAGTTGTTTCTTTTTCCTGTCTTCTTATCTTCCAGGAAGCTGATAAGATAGCATTGGCGGAGTCAACCGGATTGGATCAGAAGCAAATCAACAATTGGTTCATAAATCAAAGGAAGCGCCACTGGAAACCCTCGGAGGACATGCAATTTGCGGTGATGGGTAGCCTCTCTGGGCAATTCTTTACAGATGTATGAGAGTATAATGTACATTCTCCAATATGTCTCATAGATAATTGCCTTGGAGGGTTGAAGTCGTGTATTTTCTGCTAGAAACTATACTGGCATTGAAAACTTCAAGATAGTCAAGAAAGGGGAAAGTTTTAAGTGTAATATGCAATCTTCTTGTATATTCCCAATTCTTCAACAAACAATGAAATGCCTACGTAGTTTGGACAAATAACCTAATCTTACTAGTTGGATGCGGTGCTCTTGTTTCATGAGTAACGATTTGTGCTTGCTTGTGAGTTTTAATAATGTCAATGGAAGCTAACAGAACAAAGCTAACGGTGGTGGGGATTCACTTAGAATAAAACAGGTCTTAAGATATGGACTATGGCTGTTCTTGTCACTTGATATTATTTGCTTGTGTTATAGTTCTTGAAGAGATATATCAAGTATGTAACTGCTAATATAAAATGTTTCATTTCATCAACAACCACTTTTATTCTCTCTCGCAAGTTTACAGTTAAAAGCTCTTAAAACTATGTATTCACGCCTTTATTCTTCTCAATCTGTTATCTGCCGCACACCGTATGTTACCATGTAAATAAGCAATTTCTAATTTTCCTTTTTTATTTACTCTAAACATTACCTAGATTAATAAGAAAGAAATAGATCAAGCAATTATTGATTCATTTTCATAATAGAAAATCTAAACATATTATATAATTTAAATTTAAAAACTAAATTATAAATAGTCATCATCACATCTACTTGAATCCCGCATCAATGCAACGCGGAGTAGCGTGACGTTGGGAGGCCTTGGGCTGTGGATAACTGAAACAGGTCCATTTGTCCTCAGCTCAACTGCCCCATCTTTCATATCACACTAACACTATGGCTTCCCTTCAGCTCTGCCTTCCTTCTCTACGCCCTCCGATTTCGCGGTTTCCTAACCAGCCGCTTCGGTGCTCCGGCGAACGCCAGGCGCTCTTTAACCGCATTGCTCCTGTCTACGATGACGTGCGTACTCATTTAATAATTTATTTCTCATTTTCCTCACCAAATGTAAAAGCTTTTTACTTTCTGACCCTTTCTTGTTGACTTCCTTTTATTTTCGTGAATAAAAAGTGCAGTTGAATGATTTACTCAGCTTGGGTCAGCATCGGATATGGAAACGCATGGCTGTATCTTGGTCTGGGTAATGCGTTCTTTTAACTTTTTTACGTAATCATCTTCTCTTGTTTGTTCCAATTTCTGTTCTTTTACTTTTGATTTTTTAGATACTCTTCACTGATTAAGAAGTTGAATGTTTGCACAGAGCGAAAATGGGGGATTGCGTGTTGGATGTGTGTTGTGGAAGTGGGGACATAGCATTTCTATTGTCCGAGAAAGTTGGCTCCATCGGCAAGGTTTCTTTTCCTTTTTATTTTCTCTGTCTCTCTTCCATTTTCTGTTCAAAAGAGACGTTGGTTAGTGTGTATTGGTACTGTGAATTGAAGTATGCCGTATGCGATATTAGTTATACTGATACCCAATTAGTAGCTCAATCGCTGGTACTTGTATGTTGCTAATAGTGATTGTGGCTGATGTATTTGCTAATTCGTGATTGTTGATTTCAAAGGTTTATACTTTCTATAAATGGAAAAAGCCACTTCTTTTTATGTTTATGTAATTTTTTACGAGTTTAAAGTAGTGTTGATATGATATTTTTCTAATGATTTATAGGTGACTGGTTTGGATTTTTCAAGGGAGCAACTGTCTATTGCTTCTTCCCGGCAGAGCTTGAGATGGAATGCATGCTACAAGAACATCGAGTGAGCATTGCTGTATGGCAGGCAGTCGGGAATATAAGCAATGGTCTTTTGTTCTTAGTCATTTTGGATGACGACTGAAAGAGCAAACGTTAAAGATTTAAGTTTACAGATAAATGTTGGTTTAGATAAGTTGTCCATGTAAAAGCATGTTGGTTTTTGATTAGTTTTGTTCATGAAGAATCATTTAATTAATCTTCATGTGGTGATAGCAATATGCTTAACCTGCTTTACAAAGCCACTCTTCTCTTGCATGATCACAGGTGGGTTGAGGGTGATGCAACTGAGTTGCCATTTTCTGATTGTTACTTTGATGCCATTACCATGGGTTATGGGCTACGAAATGTGCTGGATAAGCGTAAAGCCATGGAGGAGATGTTTCGAGTTCTGAAACCAGGTCCTGTCTCCTCTTCTTAGCTTCAGTTGCTGGAAAAAATGTAATCTAACCAGAACTTCTCATTCCTGCTATTTGCAGGGGCAAAACTATCCATTCTCGACTTCAATAAGAGTACTAGGCCTTTTGTTGCTTCATTTCAGGTACTCAAACAAATGAAAAGCTTCTTTGCTTCGTTTGGCGATAAATATTTACTTTGGCATAACTGCTTACAATACAGATTTTCATGATGTAATCTCATGAATTGCAAAAGTTCATCTTAGTAATGATAGAGGTCAACCCTATGTACCTGTTTGCTAATGAAAAATCAATTCTTTGCCATGTTACTTGGTATTAGGAATGGATGATAGACCATGCTGTTGTCCCTGTGGCGACTGGCTATGGCCTTGCAAAGGAGTATGAATATTTGAAAAGCTCAATTAGAGAATTTTTGACAGGTTTGCTTTCCTTTATGACTTCTGGGACCACACATTATCTGTTGGATCTTATTTGCATAGCCGTATAAAATAAGAATTTGATCCATTGAAGCTCGACCTCCTAAAAGATACTTGTGTATCTGTATTTGATGCATTAAGAGGTACTTATCAGAATCTTCTTAACATTGGTGCCTATATCTGCTAATTTTTTATTTGTGATAGATTTATAGATTCTTTCTGTTTAGATTCCTTAGAAGCCATGTCTGTTATTGATGGATTGTTATGTGTGAAATTCCACGTGGTAACCTTTCATTGCTTTCATGTTTATATCATGCAAGCGGCTCTAATGTTTCTAGAAATGTGATAGTTGATGCTTATTATAAGATTGGAGGATAGAGCCTCATAAGTAATTCCGGGATTGCACCGAATTTACTACTGGATGGTGCCCCATTTTCTAATCTAGTGACAGTTGGATGCACACTTGGTTCAGGCAAGCAGTTAGAGCAACTTGCACTGGATGAAGGATTTTCTACTGCAAAGCACTATGAGGTCAGTGGAGGCCTGATGGGCAACCTAGTAGCCACACGCTAGCGAGAATTTGTACTCCCATTTCACGCGATCTTTGAATAGATTTCTTCCAACGTTAAATATTTAATGTTTGGGAGTTGATTACTAGCTCATATGCTAGATATCAGAAATGTTGTGGTATTGTTAGCTGATTGTTCCGTTGCATATTTGATAGCCAAGCCTGTTCTATATAATTCTCCGAAAATTGGACAAAATGCAAAGTTTGCTTATTAATCAAAAAGTTTAGTTTTTATTATCATAAAAGAATTCTCTCCGAGTATTTGGAGTTTGTAAACACTTGCATAATCAGAATCCTTGATTTTTACAGGGTTCTTGATCAATCAAACCAAAATTTTATCATGTATCTTTAATGCCATCATAATAGTCAGAAATTTGACATTATTAGCCTTACTTTCATATCTACAAAGTGTCATACCGATGCCAATTACCAGACATTGTACACACATTCACAACTGCTTAAACGCCCATGTTATACCTGCAAATGTATGGAAGTGCAAGCTAGAGCGAGGCTACATTATAATTTATAATCTGAGATGATTGGCCTTCCTCGCCAATTGTTAATTTTGAGCATATTTTGCCTCCAAAGAATATCTTCCCATTTGAAGGTCACCTGGGGTGGAAGGAACTATAGCTGACCGTTGCAACAGATGCTGGAAGACCAGCATTGAGTGGATATGAGACATCCTCACAGGTGTCACTGAGTTCCAAGGTTGATTCATCCATGAAAGGGGGATTTGCAGGTGCGGGGAGGAGTTCCTCTGTTACTAGCATCTGTAGCGCCTTTGACATTGTTGGTCGCAGGGATGGACTCTCCTGGGTGCATAGAAGCCCTACATGCAGTACTCTCAAAATTTCGCTCTTTACATTGCTGTTATGATGGTCATGCAACATTAGATTTGGGTCAAAGAGCTCTTCGATTGTCCTAGCTTGAAATTTCTTCCAGGTCTGATTTCAAGAGGAAGGAAATACCAATGAGGTTTCGTTATATCTCTTATTACTTTTCATTAAAGTAATTACCTTGAATAAGATCAGGATTTGTCAGGGAATACGAGATCCATAACTTACCAAAATGACTAAGCTGTCGGTGTAATCTGAACTTTTGCTCTTATTATTCTGCCTTCCTGTAACAATCTCTAATATAAGCACGCCAAAGCTGTAGACATCTGCTTTTTCTGTTAATTGCCCATGAGCTAGGTACTCTGGAGCCATATACCCTCTGTAGATTTACCAAAATGAGATATTATAAGTACATTGGTTAATACTTATTGAACTTAAAATTGTCCAGTGCTTATTCGGTTATGATAATGTTAATGATAGTAACTTACAAAGTTCCTGCTATGGCTGTGCTGATATGACTCTTATCTTCCTGGAAAGACCTGGCTAAACCAAAATCGGCAATTTTAGCACGAAGCCTTGAATCCAACAAGATATTACTGGCCTTTATATCTCTATGAATGATCCTGATTTTGGAGTTGTCGTGAAGGTATGCTAAACCCTCCGCTGTTCCAACAATAATCTCAAATCTCCTGTCCCATGTTAATGCTTTGCCTTTGATCTGGTCTGTAACATTTAAGCTCGTGTCAGAGCTTTTCCACAGCTAATTTGATTTATCAGAGGCAGGGTGGCATGTTCTGAAAACCGTAGACAACAAATATTGTAAAACTCAAACCTAAGGATTAATGTGTGAGTACCAAAGATGTAGCGGTCAAGACTCTTGTTAGGCAGGAATTCATAGACGAGAAGGCTTTCAGGCCCTGAACAACTGCACCCCAATAACCTGACCAGGTTTTTGTGTTCCACGCTACTAATCATGTTAACTTCATTGTAGAAATCTGCTGCTCTGTGTCTGTTGTTAAAGAAAAGCCTCTTCACAGCTATCTCTCTCCCATCAGGTAAAACACCCTGAGATTGAGACAAAGAAGAAAGGATATTAATTTTGATGATAAACAGTAAAAAGGAGAAAAAAAAAAAAAAGAACTACCTTGTACACTGATCCAAACCCTCCTTGTCCAAGCTTGTTGGCATCGTCGAAAGATCCTGTAGCTTTCTCAAGAGTTGAGTACTTGAAATTCAAGCTACTGTCATACAGGATCTTCACCAACTTTTCTGCGTTATGTGAACCTGAAAGATCAATAATATAAGTAATCCCAAGATTCTAATAGAACACATGTTGCCTGCATACTGATTTCACATGTGCCTGGGTTAAGTTGAAGATTTGCAGAAGCCAGCAATGGATGTAAAATGAAATGCATTTACCTTTCCTTTTCTTCTGAATATATCTGTGTTTCCATACATAAACTCCTATAGCTGATGCGACTGCTATAACCACTAGAGAGCTGACAACTGAAACAACTATTACAATCACAGTACCTGCATTTATTAATCAAAACCCAGACTCAGTTCATGCTTGATAAGAGATGTCTAATCAATGGCCTGAAACTGAATTAACAATCAGCTGATACTGCAATCTTAGAAAGAACAATTAACCACCTCTTGAACTTCCACTGCTTTGTTCTTCGTTGAGAAAATCTCTATCTGAGTACCTCATAAAACAGCCAGTATTAAGTGCTCTGCCCTCTGACCACGGCAAGCACCCCAATATAGATGAAGATGCGTTCTCTAAGCATGCTGTGCAAGAACTTGCATTCAGAGTTCTCCAGCATTGAGCTAGAACATAAGCCGACTCATTAGTCCCTGAAACTGGCACCTGAGCTCGGGCATAGCCTTTATTATTTGGAGCATTTGCAACTGCTAGCGACACAGCCTGACGAGCTGATTCTTGAAATGTTGAAGTCTTCTGAGTTGCATTTCCACAAACAGCCTTGTCGTCAGGTCCCTTGTACTCCTCAAAGAAGCTGTAATTTTCTGATCTCATGAAGCAACCGTCAAGATAGATGCGACCACTATTGAAAGGATAGCACTGTGGTAGAATAGTCCGCGCCTCAGCGTAGCATAACACACAGTCAAGCAAAGAGAGGTCACCATGACATTGGGCGAGGCCATAGTTTTGGTCAGGTCCTGAACCCGTAAGAGCTACTCCAAAACCTGAAGAACGCATCTGTTCACTGATGTTCTCCATTGTAGCGACAAAGTTTGGCACAAAGATAGTTGAGTTGTGCTCAAGTTGTTGCCCACACGTAATTTTGACAGTTTGGGCTCTGGGATCTCCCACCACTCCTTCACGTAACAATAGGAAAACTCCAAGGCAGAATAAGATACATTGAAAGTGCACTAAAGTTACGTGCTTTCTCATCTTTGGCCGAAACTGAATTGGCTTGATTATGAAGAAAGCTCCTCTGTTCAAGAGAAAAACTAGTCAAACAAGATGGTGCTTGGTAACAGTAAAGGATTGCAGCCGAAAGAAATAGATATTTAGGAGTAAGGGTAAACCAAAAAGAAACAAGCGAAAGGAGTGGGAATTATCGAGCAAGAAATCAAAAGGCGAAGTCATTCCAAATAAATAAACAGTTTGGTTTATTGCATAGCTCGTTTAGTGGCCGAGCCAAGAAGCTTTTCTTGGCACCGGTATACAAAGTTAAAGGGAAATTGTTCACTTGCATCTTCTGCACCACCTTACAGGTAGATGGAGATGCTCTCTGTCTAAAGCTGAAGTCAAAGGCGTAGGTCTTAGTGAAGTTTCCTGCTTTCACATTTATTAACGAAGTTTAAAGGCCAATTGTTTCTAGACTATGTGTCTGAGGAAAATATAGCCCCGACAACCTCTTGCCCTAGTCTTGTTTGTACCAAATATGGCAACCAGGTTCACAAGTTGGGTTAATAATAATAGTATAACACTGATTATGATGAATTCCATTCTCATCCATGAAAAGGGAAGAAGAAGACGCACAGCTAAAGGAGTTATCTCAATCAACCCCAATAGAAAGGGTGGGCTGCATCATTTAAACGAGACAGTAAATGGACGGACACAGAAAACAAAGAACAGCAAGGTTTTTGGGACCATCGGGAACAGGATAATTGTTATCTTTCATTTGAATGCTTCCACATCGATCCTTTAATAATCGACGTGATAATGGGTTCCGTCGTCGCCACCACCGATAGCCACCTATCCTCATGGCGTCATACCCATATATCAATCCCATTACAGCAAAATTGGGATAACGACGAAGTTAACTAAAAAGTATGAATCCTTGAAATTATGTTGATTTCACACCAAAATACGAATCCTCTCGTACCAGTACACAAACATTTGTGCAACAAAAATTGTCAATATGTAGTTATTTACATGTTCTTTCATGAGCTAACATAAATAACATCGAAGGTCAAATTGTGAAGAACGGGACCAGTCCTTTAGTATCCATGTTCTTTCTGCGTATCAAGTATGATTAGCAGTATCAAAAGGCTATTTCTTCAAGCTGAAACAGACTTGATGAAGCAGAAAACAGGAAACTTCAACAATGGAATGTACTAGACCAAACAGAGATGCTCTTTTCTTCTTGTTCTCTTTCTCCATAGACAAACACCCTCCCAATTCGTTATAGGAAATCCATGACTAGCACTTAGACTAAAAGCAGCCCTTGTTCAAGTAAGGAATCAAAAACTGAAACTTTTGAAGATCTTTGGTTTCCTAAATATTAAGTATGGAGAAGAAAGATGAGAACTTGTAGCGTATCAGATTAGATCAAAGTTCGTACCTTCATTCACCGCGTTGGGCAGCTGAAATTCTTGAAGCTGAGTCTGTGCAAGACCAACTACCTGTTTCCATTCTGGTACATTATTAAGGAAGGCAAAAGGGTTATACTGTGAAATGCGCGTAAGCGATGTAATAGAAGTCAAAGTGGGGACAGGCTTGTGGGAAGCTTCGGTTTATCTGTAAAATTCAACCAGAAACACCAATGCTTCAGAGGAGCCAAAGTCAGTTCAAATTTCAAGCCCACATTACAATTCTTTATTGGCTACTGAGTCCCAGTGGGCAGAAGAAAAAAAAAAAAAGCCGCTGCTGAGTTAACTGCAAAAGTTGAACCTTTTTCTGCTGGTTCTATTTATCAGCAATTCAGCATGGCCTTGCTAATTGCATTTAATCATTCATTGCAGTTTCATTTATAAATAGAGCAATAATTACACTGTTGACTCTATTTCTAGAGAGCCTTTGAAGTTTGAAGAAATAGAGCACTGATGGCCTCCTCGTTTGAAGAAAGAAAAAGTGTCGGACGTTTTACCAGTGAAATGGGCTTCCAGTAAAAACTAATTATATCAGTTGGCAAAATATTGCCAGTAAACGCTTCAACTCGTGATAACTAAAGAAGACAACTCTCGGAATTTAATAAATTATCATGTTCTAATCTATTTAACTAAACATTTTAGAGAAATTTGGTTGTTTTCCAAATTTAAACAATTTATATATTTTTAATCTTTTAATTTAATGATATTTCTATTTCAATTCGTCAATTATCAAAATTTTTAGGTTCATCTTTAAAATTTTCTAATGTTAGTATTAAGAAAAATCTATGTCCATGTCTAGTTTAAATATTACGTTTGCAAAGTGATTAGTAAAGTTAGAAAATTAGAATAAAAAATTAGAATAAAAAATAAAAAATATTGTTAAGTTGAATGACTGAAAGTAAAATTTGAGACTTGAGGTATGAAAAAAAATACAATTCTTAAGTACAACTTATAGGGGTTCTACTTACCTTATTTAACAGAGTTATGAGATTAATGCATGGGAACATGGCCCATTAATGAAGTATTTGTAAGGACTAATTATATGCTGAAGAAGTCCCATTAATATTCATTACGTAAATTTAATATATCCAAAACATCTCTACTAATTAGAGATAAGACTGTATACTATTAGATATCTCCGAACGTTTCATTTTTATCGAAAATTTTTACTGTAGTTATTTTTAACATATGATTCAAATCAGCCACATTTTGCGAAAGAATTGAGCAATTTCTCTTCTACTTAATAAATTTATAACTTAAAGATTGAATTAAGGGGTATATAAAGTTTGTAGAATTATTTCTTAATCTTCACAAGATACCTAAACAGGACTAAGGTATGACTGACAGATCGCATGTAAGATCACATAGACTGGCACTCATATTAACATGTAATTTATGTACCTGCCAACGACTTTTTTGTTTATGAGACGACTTGCTCTGTCCCAATATATTTTATGATTTTATAGAAGTCTAGCAATCTTATTTAAAGATGATGAGTATTGACTTAAATCGCACAATCACCGTCATATCATTACATCTTAGATGATGACACTCCAAGTTGGCTTATTTGCAGGGTCAGCTAATCCTTTTCTTATACGTTTTAAGGACATAAACAAACATTAATACCGACATGAATGGTAATTTTAAGGCCATAAAATGAGGATAGCATAATATATTGATTCATGTGCTGTTACGGTGTTCTAGAGGACTGATATTTTATTTTCAGATACCAACTTAAATCAATTTGAGGATGATACCCAGAGATGGATACAAAAAGCCTACCTAACACTTTTTGACTTTGGAGCAAAAGTATGTATGTACGCTCCGGATCCAAACATGGCTTATACAATCATGTTTTGACATTTAAGGATTTATTGATGAGTATTCATTACCAGTTAGTTTCGGATGTCATTTACTTGGTTTTAAAAGTGAGTGGTTGCTGAAAAAATGTTGCATATGCAACTAACCACTATTCTTTAAGTCTTTCGAAAACAAAAAGCTTTTGTACTGGTAAAGGAAGTCTACAAGTCTATCGACTCAGTATCGAGTCTTTACAGGATTATAATGACTAACAGTACAGTGGTGTGAGGGAAGCGAGTACGATCTCCGCAAGTAAATATCCCATTTTTAGTTTTCTACTGTAAAGCACATAAAGTGGCTTAACCTGCAATTTACAACCTAAACTAAACCTGGCAGGTGCTAAGAATAATGAGTGTAGTGTTAGGAGATCTGCAAATTGTTAAGCCGAATGTCCTTATTCATATCGTCTGTGGTCATCAGGGACCATCACGAACTGCTCGTTCAATGACTTCAAAAGCGGAGTGGCTGATTTTCGACTGAGAGTGAAATGTATTTGCAGAAGAAGATGAAAGTCAAGCGCAGCTGAAGACCTCCAGTTAAACATAGAATGCAACTCTCCGCGAAAAATTCATCTAGGTTCGAGTAAGCTCTGCGTGGCACTATTCCCGGAAGATTGGGTGTAAGACTCAGGTTGTGGATAGGAATCAGATGGTTCGCTGAGCACGTTAATTTCTGCAGTAGTAGGATTCAGAAATGGTGGTTGTGTTGGATTAAGAATCTCATGGGTGTTGGTTAGCATTCGGACAACAAGTGACATTGGTGGCCGCAAGTCCGCAGAAGCTTGTGTACAAAGTAGGCCTATTTGAAACAACCTAGGCACTTCCTCTTCAGGAAAGTTACCTTCTAATACCGGATCAACAGCTTCACATAATCTGCCAGTTCCAAACAGACTCCAAACCTGTTCAAAGAAGAGAAAACGTAAAATTTTTTGAAGCAAGAGATTAGTATTGCTTGTCAGATGCCATAAGTGAGAAGGATCACCTTTTGTATGATAGAGCATGAACTTCTAGAGAATGCATTGTTCCTCTTTCCACTTATAACTTCAATTACCATAACTCCAAAACTATAGACATCCGCTTTTTCACTCAGTTTTCCGCGAATGACGTACTCTGGAGCCATGTAACCTCTAAAGAAGGCAAAGTTAAGCAATTGCTCATTAACCAGATATGGTAGCAAGCAGGAATCATGTATCCAGCATAGTTTGGATCACTTACAATGTCCCGGCAATTGCAGTGCTAATATGAGTCTTATCCTCTGGAAATAATCTAGCAAGTCCAAAATCAGCAATCTTCGCGGTGAAGTCCTCATCGAGCAGAATATTGCTCAACTTTATGTCTCTATGAATAATTCTCAACTCTGATTCCTCATGCAGATAGGCCAAGCCCTCAGCTGTGCCCAATATGATTTTATACCTCATCTCCCATGTAAGAGGCTTAACATCCTTTCTAACTGCATCAAATTCATACAGACACATTAATATCAACCTTTGCAGATTAGAATAGAGATTCAATTCAAAGTTCAGATATCAGATGAGAACCAAAAAGGTAATCGTGAAGGCTCTGATTTGGCACGTATTCATAAACAAGAAGGCTTTCTGGTCCTGTAATGCTGCACCCCAACAATTTCACAAGATTCTTGTGTTCAATGCCACTTATCAAATTCACTTCATTAAAGAAGTGATCCACCCATTGCCTTGTATTGAATAAAAGCCTCTTTATAGCGACAGGTCTGCCATCAGCCAAGATTCCCTGCTTGATCAACAAAAGAGAAAAAGGAACCCGAGTTAATCCATGAAAAACAAGTTGATTATCTGATGAAAAACCAAAATGAGAAATGTACTTTGTAAACAGAACCGGATCCTCCTTGTCCCAACTTATTCGAATCATGGAAGTAATTTGTAGCCTTTTCAAGTGATTCATAGCAGAAATTGAGCTTGGACTTGTTAATGATGGGAGATAGAGCTCCAAGTTCCTTCCTTTCTGAGGAAAACACCAGATGAAGGACAATAAGTGAATTTTGACGTCAAATGCTGCAAGCCAAACACAAATTCCAACTTATTTTAGCCTTGAAATCTCCTTACCTCTTCTCTTTCTTGCATTTCTTTTCTTCAGTACGAAAATAGTTGCTGAAACAATAAGTGAGACAGCTAAAGCTGAAGAAGTAATAGCTAAAATAACCCCCAAATGGCTACTTCCTGCAATTCCATAAGATATCAATGCATAAAACTATGAGCAATACGGGACTTAAGCAGTTGCTTTAGGTTCTCCTATGATGATACAATTTCTTTATGGAATGACTGAGATAACCCAACTCACAAACCTAAGACTTCAATAGCACTAAAGCTTTTGAATTGCCAAACTAAGATTGATAATCTGAAAAGCAACATGTATAACCCTCAAGTACGATGTTCCCAATGAACAAAAGGACCATTGTTCCAAGAATAAATGCTCCATATACATAAAACGTAACAAATAAATATCATGATAGGAATAAGAAGCACAAAGAAAATGATCAGAATTCAATAAGATCCAACTTACCTCCATTACTCCCAGTTGCAGATGTAGAATTATCATAAAACTTTACAGTGGAGTACCTCAAGTAGCAACCAGCATTCAAAGCCCTTCCTTCTTCTTTGGGAGTACATGAACTAATATTAGCTACAGCATTGTCCAAACAATTCCCACAGGCACTTCCATTAATGACTTCCCAACATTGAGCCAACCCATAAACCGTAATATTCCCTCTAGTCAAGGAGCCCACGTAGAAGCCGTCATTATTTGGAGCAAGAGCACTCAAGTTTCTCACCAACTCAATAGCGTTAGCACTGAAAACAGTCTTATTACCACCGCTAAAGTCCCCAGCTGCGCACACCGTCCTGTCTTGAGGAGTCAATGACTCGTCAAAAAAGTTATAATCGTCGTACCTCAGATAACAACCGTCGTAGAATAACCTGCCCCCACGAGTACCTAATTGGAAGGGAAGACACCTTAAAATCTGTGTCTTGCACTGAGCAACACATAGATTACAGTCTGTTCCATCAAGATCTTTCATGCACTCCCCAAATGCATACACTGTAATGTTACCTGGTCCATTGATCACGGTCGCATATCTTTGTCTCACAATCTCTGGAGTAAGCGAATCAAGAGCTGCCACAAAGTTTGCAACAAAACTTTGCCTTAGAGTCGCTGTTGCTGTTCTGTTCGTGCATACTAGAGCAGCTTGAGTTGCTCTTGGATCAGAAACACAGGAACTGACGAAGAAACAGAGGAAAGAGAGCAGAGAGAGAAGAAAGCATCTTGGGAGGTAAAAACGGTTCATTTTGTTTCTGTTTTCTCGAAACCAAACAAGAAAAATTGAAGCCAAGGGCTTTCAGGAAAAAAAGAAGATGAAAAAAAACCATAAACAGAGAGATGGGCAGCGAGGGTAATGACAACGAAGGCTGAATTTCAACGAAGTGACTTATAAACGCGTGAAGCGACCCTTGCTGTACTTTAAAAAGCCTGAAACGGAAAGGGATTAGAAGTCTGCAAAGGAACAGGGACGTTACAGGTGTGATCGTGAAGCTGACTTGAGTTCATATCTGGATTTTGAACCAAATGACTCCGTTGTCGGCTAGATCGTTGACTCTAGGAAACTCCAGACGTCTGCATTTCCTTTAAAATATTGGACAGACACATTGTGTATGCTTATCATCAACGAGTTTTATTGAATGATGCTAATGTTTATTTTTATACCGTGAGGTGATTTGGATTACACAAGTAGTAACTTAACTCTTCTTTTCCTATTTATGTGGGTCTTATATTTTAATTAACTATTTATCTTAATTAATTATCACAGGGGCTCAATAATTAATAATTTTAACGAAGTTGTTGATGCAAGGGCAAGGCACAGGTCCTTATCTATTGTATTGGTAATGAGTGGGGACTGGGGACAGGAGTCAGTTGGCCTTGGGGAGGCTTGTCCTGTGTGTGATGTGTAAATAATAATTCTATTGTCGTTTTCAAGGTTTTAAAAGATTTTCTCACAATAAATGCGTTGGAAAGTCCGTTTACTGCAACATTTAGAAAGTACACGCGGAATGTTTACTTTTGAGTTACGCTTAGGCGTTTTTATTTGTTAAACATGGAAGAATTACTACAAAGTTCTCGTGTTGTACTCTTTCTTCACATACCATGACTTGTTATGAATTTTAGGATAAAGGACACTATTTTTTAAACATTTTGCAAATTATTATACAATATAATTAATTGTTAAACACATGATAAAATTTATGTGAATTTTTAATTAATTTTGATGTTGAAAATTTTAAAGATAATTTGATAAATTTTTAATTAAATGTGTAAAGTTGGATCAATTTTGGAAAAAATTTGTTATCCCCTTTCATTGTCTATCTATTTATACAATTCCTTTCACCCCTTACAAGATCAAATACTAGATAAGAAAGAATAACAAAAAAAATAAAAGATAATATCTACAATATACACCATAAATCTCCAATACCACCCTTCAAGCATGTAAATTATGAATTCCCAACTTGCGCAGAAAATGATGAAATTGTCATTTCCCCAATGCTTTAGTTAGAATATCTGTTAGTTGTACTAAGGTGTGAACATAAATAGGTAGGATGTTACTGGATTGAATCTTATCACACACAAACTGTCAATCAACCTCAATATGTTTTGTCCGATTATAAAAAACTGGATAATCAGCAATATGCAAAGTTGTCTTATTATCACAATACAATCGCATTTGCACAAAGTGATCTATCCTAAGAGGCAACAAGAGACCCTTTAGCCACTTTAACTCACAAGTAGTTCTAGCGATGGAAAAATACTCAACTTCAGTTAAAAAACGAGACATTGTTTGTTATTTTTTAGTCTTCCATGAGATAAGAGAACCACCAACTAACCTAATCTACATCACAATATGCATAAAGACAAAGATTACTGTCAACTTGTAGCAAAATTCCTTGTTCGAGGTTAGACTTTAGATATTGTACAACCTTTAAAGCCACCCTCCAATTTCGTACTTTAGGTTCATTCATAAACTAGGCTCACACATGCACAATATATGAAAATTCTAGTTGAGTAAAAGCAAGGTGTCCAATAAGTCGATGATATTTAATTGGGTAATCCAAAATGTCCCCTTCCACTCAAGATAAATAATGATTTTGTTCAATATGTACACTAGCAGGCTTGGCACACAACAAACCTATTTCTAAAATAATGTCTAACACATATTGCGTTGACAAAGAAATATACCAGTAAGTTTAGTCTCACTTTAATACTTAAAAAATATTTCAGTTTTTCCAAATCTTTCATATGGAAGTAATGACTCAAATAAAATTTGAGCTATTGTAACATTGCACCATCATTTCTAGAAATAACCAAATCGTTAACGTATACTAGTATATTCATTTGGATGTCATGTTCACAAAATGTAAACAGGGAATAATTTGAAGAAGATTGTCGAAAGCATAATTTTTCAGTGTAGCACTCAATTTTGTAAACCAACATCTTGCACTTGAAGAAGACCGTAAAGAGACTTCTCTAAGCAACATACCTTCTTGGGGCTTTGTGACTTGAAACTAGAAGGGAGCTTCATGTAAACCTCCTCTTCCAAATTTTCATGTAAGCATGTATTATGAACATCCATTTGATTTAATTCCCAAACTTTAGTGACGACAATAACTAAGAAGGCCCAGGCTGTTATAATCTTTAATGTTGGGGCAAATGTCTCATTGTAATCTATTCTTTCCACTTGGTTGTTGCCAAGAATCAATAAATAAGCCTTATAACATTCAATATTATCGTCTACAATATATTTGATCTTATAGATCCTTTTGCATCCAATATTTGTCTTTTCGAAGGGAAAGTCTTATGTAACCCATGTCTCATTATCCTCGAGAGCTTATATCTCTTTTTTCAGTGCTTCCCTCCATTTCTTATCGTTTATTGCTTTTGGAAAAGAACTTAGCTCATATCCTGTAGTAACAACTACCAAAAAATGATGGTAATGTAAAAAAAAATTGTCACAATTCATATAATGAGCTATAAGGTAGAGTGAACCTGAGGGCAATTTTTAAAGAGATGAACTTTTATAAGGACATACATGCAGTGTTGGTAACATAATCTCTCAATCAAACAGAGAAGTGTTTATCCCTTTTTCCTTGTTTTAGCTGCTCTTCCTCTGCCACATCACCTATTATGTCTACTTGATATATAACACCATTTTTTCACACTAATTACAAACATTTCCATAAAGTTGTGCATTTTCAGTATTGGCCATAAATCCATGAGTCTTGCCTTTAGTTGCATGCCTATTTACATTAGCATGGCATGATGTGGCTTTCTCAAATTCATCATTAACGAACACCTCTTCACACAAAGCCCCATTAAATTCATCTTATGGCATTATACCTTTCTCCTTTTTCTCATCAATATAAATAAAATTGCTCTCAATAAATCACGTGACACAAAGAAAACTCCATTATTAAGTTCATGTAAATTCCATCGCTTATTTTCAAAAGGATATCCTATAAAAATACATTTGCGACTCCTACTGGTAAACTCGTCTTTGTCACGATTCTCATTTCTAGCAAAACGTAAGTACCCAAAGATTCTTATATGTTTATAGGATGGTGCACGCCTAAAAAGGATTTCATAAGGTGTCTTACCCCTAAGGCCTTAACAAATTTGAAGGAGTTCTATTAATTAAATAACCGACTGTGAGTACACATTCTCCCTAAAACTCAATTGGCAAGGTAGCCTGAAAATGCAAAGTTCTTGCCATAATAAGAATATATCAATGTTTTGTTTTCACCCAACCATTTTATTGTGGTGTCCTTATACATGATGATTGATGTAACATATTGTGTTCATCAAAATATTCCTTCATACATCTAAATTCAGTCTCATTATCAAACTACACAATTTTCACCGTTTTATCAAATTTTTGTTGTACTAAGGCAAAGAAATTCTTCAATATGTGTAAAACTTCATTTTCTCTTTTAACAAATAAACCCACATGCAATGAGATATATCATCCACAATTGTCAACAAAAAAGATATCCTATAAGAAGCAAGTGCTCTATAAGCACCCCAAGGATCACATTGTATCAATTTGAAAGCCTCTTTTGTTATATTATTATTAGACAAAAATACTTCTTTAGTTTGTTTCACTTTAAAGTAGATACTACAAGCATTGTTTTCCACATCACTACCTTTAACATGACTACTAACATTAGTAAGTGATTTTATTGTTAGGAGTTAATTCAAAATTAGGGAGTTGCCAAAATTTATTTTGAATAGGTTTTTAATTTGTTTATAATTTTATCTTATAAGCCAGATTTATCAGCTGAAATCTTTATTTAATAGTTGTTGAGTTTTTCTATATTTTGCCTATATAAGGCAACCAAGTTCATTATTCAATATATAATAGAACAACTTCAATGTTACATATTCTTTTATCTTATACATATTCTTCTATTTTTTAAAAAACTTCTACATAGTATCAGAGCTCTCAGTGATCTTAAGGGACCTATGAGTGATTAAGAGATAATCTACCCAAAGCTTCCTATCTTTCCATGGCTTCCTTAAACACATCATCTCTTTCACCCCCGGTCTTCAATAGTGAAAATAGTCAAGTATGGGCTGTCAAAATAAAAGCTCACTTGAGAGGTCTCAGTTTTTGGCATTGGGTTGAAGGTAAAAGACATGTACCTCCTCTAGGCAATAATCTTGCATTCAATCAAATTAAAGCTCGCAAAGATGAAGTTGTTAAAATTCGAGGAGCTTTATCTAAAATACATGCTACTAAATTTGAGTTGATTTTCACAAGAATTATGACTTGTGAAACAGTTAAGGAAGCATGGGATGTATTAAAGGAGCTATATCAAGAGAGTGCTATGACAAGGCAAATGCAATTCTTAAATCTTAAAAGAGATTTTGAAATTCTTAAAATGAATGAAAAGGACACAATTTAAGACTTCTTAGATAAGCTTATGGTGGTGGTAAATAAAATCAAAATTATGGGAGAAGAGCTACCCGATAGCAGGATCGTAGAGAAAGTCTTGATAAGTTTACTTGAAAGGTTTAAGGCAAAAATTTCATCTTTTCAAGACTCAAGGGACATCAACCAAATGACATTGCCAGAACTGATTAATGCATTAGAAGCGTAAGAGCAAAGAAGGGCAATGAGAAAATAAGAAAGTGAAAAGATAGTGGAGGTAGCCTATCTAGCAAAGGTTTTGTCATCAAAGAAGAAATGAAACATTCCTTAATGTGGCCATTGTGAGAAGTTTGATCATGAAAAGAAAGATTGCGAGTAGAAAGGGAAGTCTCTATGCTTTGGGTGTAAACAATTTGGACATTTGAAAAAGGATTGCAAGTTTAACAATGAAGAACAAGCAAATACAGTGCAAATGATTGAAGAAGACAACCTCTTCTAGTTGGTGAGAAATGCACAAGATGCATCATGAAGAGAAATGTTCTATGGAGATAAGTGATGAGAGAAGTGCTCATGTTGAAGAATAGAGAGAAGTGCTCTATTGAGAAGATTATAAAGAAGTGTTCTAAAGAAAAGAACTGTGGAGAGATGTGCTCCATAGCTGTGAATTTTTTTCAATTTTGAATTAAAGGGGGAATTATTCAAAATTGTAGAACTGTCAAAATTCCTTTTGAATAGGTCTTTAATTTGTTTTTAATTTTATCTTATAAGCCAGACTTATTGACTGAAATCTCTATTTAATAGTTGTTGAGTTTTTTGTATTTTGTCTATATAAAGTAACCAAGTTCATTATTCAATATATAATAAAACAACTCCAATGTTATGTTTTCTTTTATCTTATATATGTTCTTCTATTTTTTTAAAATAACTTCTACATTTATTATTTTCGGTGATGGATACCCTAACCTTCTATGGTATAGCTTTGTAGGACTAACTTCAGCTATTTTGTTGATACACATAAGTATGATTCCTCAGAGAAAGTAAAGTCCCTCATGTTGTTCACCCGCTCTGATCGATGTCCTTTTAGCATGGTCCTATAAAGCAAAGTTTATTAGTGAATTGCATATTGTAATTTGAGTCCTCAAGCAACTGTGATTTGAAAATCAAATTGTAGTTCAAATTAGGAGCAAATAGAACTCGTCTCAATTTCAATTTTTCTCCAAAGATCACCATTTCTTGCTTCAGAACTTGAGTTTCTTCACCATTTGGCAACCCCATAGGACAAGGAGTTACATCCATCACATTCTCAAACATTCCATTATGCTAGTCATATGGTTTGATGCCTCGGTGTTTATAATCCAAGACATAAATTTTGACTTACTTGAAAGATGTGGTTCACTCAAATTTAACTTTTAGGCGTTAAAAAAAATGATTAATGTCATTCATTGTTCTCTTGATAGCTCATTAAAATCTGTTTGATCAACATTAATCGTTGTGGTCTGTGTAATATTAGATTTGGTTAATACTGCTTGTGTCTTATTTGCCTTGACAGTAACATCATACCCTCTCCCAACAGATTGTGCACCTCGCTGACCTGCTTATCCTCTTGACACACTACACCCAACTTCTTGATGCTTGTTGAACACCAATTGAGATATCCAATCAGGTGAAAACTTTCGTTAGTTTCATGCCCAGGCTTCTGACAATGCCCACAAACTATTGCATCCTTCTTGGCCCCACTAAAAAATGTCCCCCTGAGTTCACATGTATAGTAAAACTCACAAGGTCTCGTCTTTCGTTTGTTACTCAAGTTATAGTCTTCACTCATTCTTCTGGAACCACCATATAATAAACTTGATTCAAATCCGGGAGAGGATCTTGGATAAGTATGATAGAGCGCACGATTTTGTAATCTACATCATTAAGGCCCATTAAAAATTAATGCACTCACTCATTTTCTCTTTTTTTCTCGAATATGCTGGTGTGGTTACATTTGCATCTATTGCAAAAGCACACATGAATTGCTTCATAATTGCTCAATTTATCCCATAACACCTTGAGACGACCATAGTTCTTCACTATTGCTTCTCTATTTTGTTTACAGTTTGCCAAATTTGTCATTAGTTGATGTATACTACGACCATTTTATAAGGCGGTACCAACTATATGGGTACCGCCAATGTCCTATATTTATGTAAAAAAAGGCAAGCTGTTGTGAATAACCTGCATGTAAAAGTGAATAAAATGCATGCAAGTTGTCCATAAGTTTATTGGGAGTTTGGCCTGTAGATGTAGCCCAAATTAGAGGGTGAACTATGTTAAATTTTTACGTTTTATTTCTTTGCTTATTTTACCTGTAGGATTTAATTCGTAATTTTCCCAACAAGTGGTATCTGAGCTAGGTTCAGTTCTGTGTCAAAGCATTTTTTATCGAAGATGGAGGCAAAAATAAGCAAGATTATTAGCTTAAATAGCTCCAACTGTCACATATGGAAGAACAAGATGAAAGATCTTCTATTTGTCAAAAAAATACATTTACCGGTGTTTACCACAATAAAATTCGAAAATAAATTGGATGAGGAGTGGGCATTTGAGCATGAGCAAGTATGTAGTTTTATTCGGCAATTTGATGAAGATAATGTGTATAATCATATCTGCAATGAAACTCACGGACGGATGTTGTGAAAGAAGCTCAAGGAGTTGTATGCCTAAAAAATAGGTAACAATAAATTATTTTACCTAATAAAATTAATGCAGATAAAATATCGAGAAGGTACCTCTATAGTAGATCACTTGAATGAATTTCAGAGGACCGTGGATTAATAATTAGGAATGGGCATGAAGTTCGGTGATGAAGTGCTTGCCTTTTTTATGCTTACCTCATTGCCAGAGTCTTAGGAGATTTTAAAGATTTCAATCACTAATTTTTCGGTTAACGATGTTGTTAACGTGGAATCTATCAAAAGTGAAATTCTGAACAAAGAGACGAAACGAAGATCTTAAATTTTGGCCTCTTCAACATAGTTAGAAGTTCAGGTCACAGGTTCTAGGGGGAAGAGCAAATCTAGAGGTCCAAATTTTAGAGATAAGAGCATAGGATGATCAAATAAATATGTAAATGTTGAGTGCCATCATTGCAAGAAGAAGGGCCATATAAAAAAGTTATGTCAGAAGTCAAAGAAGGAAAAAACAAAGGCAAAGAAGTCAAGAAAGTTGATAACAGTGATTATGAACATACATCGACGGCTATCACTATTGTCATATGATAATGATGTGAATAGTGCATCCTGTGAGTTTAACTGGATAGGTGACAGTGGTGTCATTATTCACTCTGCATCACATAAAGAACTCTTCTCATCATATACACAAGGAGATTTTGATGTTATTAAAATGAGAAATAGCGGTTTAGCTAAAATCACCGAAATATGTGATATTTACTTAGAGACAGACAATGACATGAGATTGCCTGTGAAAAGATGACAAATGGAAACTTACTAAAGGCTCCTTAGTAATCGCCAAAGGTAAGAAGTGCTTAAAGTTGTTTGTGATGTAGGCAAAGGTCTCCAATGATGTTGTGAATCTAGTAGAGAAAGATGATGTAATTAAATTGTGGCATAGAAGACTCGATCATATGAGCAAGAAGGGATAACTCAATTAGTGAAGAAGAATGCATTATTTGGAGTTGACCAGGTATATTTAAAGAAGTGTGCTGATTGTTTTATAGGAAAGGAAAATAGAGTTACTTTCAAAAGTTCGTCTCCTTCCAGAATGAAGAATGTGTTGGATTTAGTACACTCAGATCTATATGGGTCAATACCAAAGTCACTAGGTGGTGCTCAAGACTTTGTGACTTTCATTGATGACCATTCTAGGAAGACGTGGTTATACACCTTAAAGACTAAAGATAAAGTGCTAGATGTTTTTAAGCAATTCCATGCCTCAGTTGAAAGACTAACTAAGAAGAAGTTGAAATGCATTCGAACAGATAATGGTAGAGAGTACAGTGGACCATTTGATGTCTATTGCAAAGAGCATGGTATTTGACATTAGACTACTCCTCCTAAGACACTGCTGTTGAATAGTTTAGCTGAGAGGATGAGCAAGAATTTGGTGGAGAGAGTTAAATGCCTACTTTCACATGCAAAGTTACTTAAGACATTTTGGGGTGAGGCTCTATTCACAGCAGTTCATGTATTAAATCACTCACCATGCATCCCTTTTACAATTTCATGTTCCGGAGAAAGTATGGCCAGGAAAGGATGTTTCCTATTATCATCTAAAGGTATTTAGTTGCTAAGCTTATGTCTATATCCTTAAATATGAGATATCCAAGCTTGACATCAAGACTCATCAATGTATATTTATTGGTTATAGAGAAGATCAATTCGACTATCAGTTTTATGATATAGTCGAGAATAAGCTAATTTGGAGTTGTGATGCTATATTTGTCAAAGATCAAACCATTGAAGATCTTGACAAGAAAAAGGATGTTCCAAAAACTAATGGTGACTCGGTGGACTTAGAATTAATTCCTCCAAAAATAGTACCAAGATAATTTGGAGATGAAGTTGAAAATCATCATCCGAACGTAGCTGATGATGATGCTCTCATTCCAAATCAATCAGATGAAGATTCTGATGAAGATGATGTCCAGAATCAACCACTAGCACCAGAGATTGCTTAGGTTCCAATAAGGAGATCTATGCGAGTAAGACAAGCTACTACTAGATACTCCTGTGATCAGTATGTATTATTTACTGATAGGAGAGAACCTGAGAATTTTCAAGAGGCTATGATAGATGAACATAAGATGAAATGGTTTGAAGCCATGCAAGATAAGATGAAGTCCTTGCATCTTGCATGAGAATAAAACTTTTGAGCAGGTGAAGTTGCCAAAAGGCAAGAAAGCTTTGAAAAATAAGTGGGTGTTTAAGATTAAGCATTATGAACATAATCGTCATCCAAGATTCAAAGCTAAATTGATTGTTAAAGGATTTAACCAAAGAAAAGGTATTGATTTTGACGAGATATTTTCACCAGTTGTAAAAATGACATCCATCCATACAATGCTCAGTTTAGCAGCAAGTATAAACTTAGAAATCGAGCACTTGGATGTCAAGACAACTTTTTTTATAGAGATTTGGAAGAAGAGATATATATGGAGCATTCAAAAGGGTTTTAAGGAAAAAAGGAAAGAGGATTATGTGTTTAGATTGATGAAAAGCCTTTATGGTTTAAAACAAGCACCGAGACAGTGGTATAAGAAGTTTGAAATAGTTATGAGAGACCAAGACTATAAGAAGACTACTTCAATTCACTGTGTTTTTGTACATGAATTTTATGGTAATGATTTCATTATCCTTTTACTGTATGTTGATGATATATTAATTGTTGGCCAAAATATCAACAAGATTAATAGTTTGAAGAAGCAGATAAGTAAGTCTTTTGCCATGAAAGACTTTGGGCCAGCAAAACAGATTCTTAGCATAATGATTATCAGAGACAGTGGTGCCAAGAAATTATGGTTATCACAAGAGAAGTACATTGAGAAAGTACTTCAAAGGTTCAACATGGATAAAGGTAAAACGATTAGTTGTGCTCTTACTAATCACTTTCGACTGAGTACTAAGCAATGTCCTTGATGGATGAAAAGAAGGAAGAGATGATGAAAGTCCCTTATACTTTTGCAATTGGAAGTTTGATGTATACCGTGGTATGTACATGAACAGATATTGCTTACGCAGTTGAAGTAATGAGTAGGTTCCTTTCAAATCATGGTAAGAAATATTGGGATTCTGTGAATTGGATTCTCAAATATCTACATGGTACTTCCAAATAAGCTTATGCTTTGGAACTATCAAGCCTGTATTAGTTGGTTACACAGATACAGACATGGCCAGTGATGTTGACTCAAGAAGATCTATTTCAAGTTGCTTAATTATCTTTGCAAGGGAGTCGTGTCATGGCAATCAAAATTGTAGAAATGTGTTACTCTATCCGCCACTGAAGTGGAATTTATTGCTACAACTAAAGCATGCAATGAATTCCTACAGATGAAGAAGTTCTTAGATGAACTTGGTTTTCATCAAGATAGATATCAACAGTTTTGCGACAGTTAAAGTGTTATTCACCTTGGGAAAAATTCCTCATTCCATTTAAGATCAAAGCATATTAATATAAGATATCACTAGATCAGAGAGGTGTTAGAGAAGAAGCTATTGTCACTTGAGAAGATTCATATGGAAGAGAATGAATCAGATATGATGACAAAAGTTATACCCAGAGGAAAGTTTAAGTTTTGTTGATCATTTGCAGGAATACCAGTAAACCCCTTGTAGCTGGTAGGGGAGAATTGTAGGGCGGTACTGACTACATGAGTACTGTCAATGTCCTAGATTTGTGTGAAAAAAAGGCAAGCTATTGTGAACAACATGCATGCAACTGTGAATAACGTGCATGCAAGCTATGCGCAAGTTGCATTGGATAGCTACAACTTGCATATTGCAAGTTGTAGCTAAGGCGGTCGAGGGTTTATAAAAGACCCTCCCTCCCTCTTTTATTATCAATGTGTGCATTGTAGGTGTGACCAATGTGGTGAGTTTTAAGAAAGATTAGAGCGCCATTTTGTGTGAGAGAGTAATTTCTAAGGTATTTTTAGGAAATATTTTTTTAAAAAGGATGAGTGACAAAATAGTGAGGATATTATCCTAAGGATAGTAAATTTGGGAAACACCTCGTGTGAGAGCGCCACTATTTTGTTGTATCAATTTTCACTCTTTGTACCTGCTATTTTTATTAGTGGAAGATTTATTCAGAGTTTGGCCCATAGACATAGCCTAAATTAGAGGGTGAATCACGTTAAATTTCTGCGTATTATTTCCTTGCTTATTTTACCTGTAAGATTTAATTCCTAATGTTTCCCAACACATTTGTAAGAGAAAATTCTTGTCTGATATCCTCACCTAAATCTATTGCCTTTCTACATTCGTTATGGTTGAACGCAGAGTGGGTTCATTTATGTTGAGTATCCATAAGACAATCATGGAATTCATAATCCATCAATCTTCCAATTATGGTGAGTTTTGTACTGGTTGATTAATGGTTCCATCAACAAAGTCAAACTTCTTCTTAGCTCAAACGGAAGTGCGTAGGGCTCTAGCTTACTCTTCTTAATTCTCTCCCTTTAACTGTATGTGGGCAATTATGGTACCTAGGTTATTAGCCATGGTCAAATTGTAAGGTGTAGCCATCTTCTCATCTGCGCCTCCAACTTTTGATTTATTGCTTCCTCCTCCAGCTATATTTACTTAGTGAAGTTGGGCAATGATCAAGAATTTAAATTTTCTAAGTTTTTAGATTTCACAGCTCTAATACCATGTAAAGTTGGATCAATTTTGAGAAAACTTCCTTCATTGTCTATTACTGTCTATATATACAGTTCCTTTCACCCCTTACAAGATCAATACCAGATAAGAAAGAATACCAGAAAATATATAAGATAATATCTACAATATACACCATGAATTCCCAATTAAATTTTGTATCAAAGATGCTTTAAAATAAATAAATAACTCAAAATAAATAAAAATATAGATAATCTTTGTATCTTTGATGTTCTGTTTCACCAATAAATTCTTTTTAATATGACATATACATGACTCATGAATGCTTTAGCATTATTGAGGTTGAACTTTGAACGGAATTTGTTCAAATAGAGAGAATAGTGTTCAATAGTCAATACCATACCTCGACTTATTGGCCACCGCATCGATGTGGACTGAGGTTTTATATTAATCGGAATCTTTGAAAGAACCTTCTTACACTGTTGAATCAGAAGATTGAATACTATTTGAATATTGACTGACTTGACAGTAATTTTCACTAATTTAAAGAAACTCGCGTAAAAATAAATTGAAGTATAATGAGATATTTGCTTAATAAACCCAAGTCGGAGATTGAGACGTCACCGAAGTAAGAAAGGGCCATTAGCTTGGTTTTACACTCATGGGAGCGTAAAGACTGTTACATGACACATGCTTCAATGGTCGCGCACTAGTCTTGGATGAATACAATGGACTTTATAATAAAGTCTCTCATGTGCTAAAATAGGCATTAACAAAACCAACACCCTTTGGTCCTTTGTACTAATCAGGATTAGGTATCTTGAAACTTCTGTAAGCATACGCAAAATACTACACCGGTAAGCTTTCCTTTGTCTTTACTCTTGACAGGGCACTAGACCGTAAGAGTTTTGTGGTGTACATTTTGCACCAAGTTAGGCCCGAAAGGATTAAACGCGTTAGGATCTGTCTGGTTTGATATTTTTATTTTAATTTTATAATATTATAAAAAGCCTTTTAGGTGTATTGATTTTGTTGAATCTAGTCATAGTCACAAAGATGTCAAACTCAGCCCGGCTCATTTTTGGCTAAGATTGGCCAAGTCCATGACCCGGTTATTATTTTCAAAACGACGTCGTTTTGAAAATTTTTATCTTAAAAAATCAAATGACGGGACTATTGACATCTTTATTAAAGATCTAAGTTTAGTATTTAGTCTATTAAATATCATAAAAGAACGAAATGAACTATTTAATCCATATATCAATCATTTTTTAAAGTAAAGTACATCTTTATTTCAATATTACAAAATCCTTAAAATGAGGTCCTCATGCGTAAAAAAAAAGATTTATTTCTTAAAATTGTCCTTTTAGTCAAACACTATTTACATTGCATAAGTCAAAGTTTAATACTTTGTTAACACTGGGAGTTGAAAAACCAACTTAGTTGAATATTGTAATGGAGGACCTCAGTTTAAAATAAATCGTTCCTCTTATTCTATTAGAATCCATTGTCTGTTAAATTAAAATACCGCTTTAACCACCGCAACATCAAAAGTGAATAATGCAGCATGTTACTGGAGTTGTATGAAAATTGTTATATAACACCAAAATATATAAAGAAAAGGAATAGCTTTAATCGCAAATATAACATTAAGTAAATAGTTTATTATGCTAGGCATGATTGTATTAATATTAAGTTAGTTATGATTGATTAATTGGACTATTTCCTCAATTTAATATGTGATGGTACTCTGGTGGGACATTCACATCGGAATAATTCATCTAGGCGTGCAAGAAGCGTAGAAGAAGAGAGTGACACTAACATTCCTTAACTTCTAGCTGCCTCATATATGGTCGATCCTGCTTTGTCCATTCTCTTACAGTCTCTCCATACTTTTACATTCCCACTACAACATGCCAGTGCTTCTAAGGCTAAGCAATAATAAAATGTCCTCACTCCTCACCACTCACCACCTACCTAGTAACTAGTGCAAGAACTAGCCATGCCTACCTAGTAACTAGAAGAAGAACTAGCCATACCGTTATAACCTCCAAGTTGCAATTAATTGGATTGAAACAGGATATGTTTAGGGTTTATGGGTAAGTTGAATCATTTAATAATGTGATTGTAACACTGGGATATTCTCGTCGAATCCTTTCATGAATTTGAGGCTAACCCAGGTGAGGCTTTGAACGACTTCAGCAAAAGGAATGTGAAGGAATCAGGGTCACCGCCTTTCGTTTTAATTAGCCACCTAACTGTACTAATTCAGAGATGGGAGGTATTGATTCAGATTATCCACAAGTTGTTTCAATAATAGGATAACTTTCGCCGTCCTCCTTCCACTATACTCAATAATGGCTTCCCGTTATCATTATAATATGAACAAATACAGCTTAGTGGAGGTTGAAGATCGGGTTAAATTTCTTGTTCTATAGTTTTATCAGGTCCCCAATAATCAGATAAATCATTCTAGGTAAAGTTGTATAAAACGATCAATCTCATTGGTCTAAGAAATTAGCTTACAGGTTCTTTTCTATGTAAAAAGAAAGAAAAAAATTCAAATATGTTAGAAATCTTTGTATTATTTTTGTATAATACTTCTCTAATCTGATGATGATTTGCTTGGACTTGTTTTGCAGAA
>JAOTAY010000003.1:9118673-9130859 GCA_025629805.1 Erythroxylum baracoense | reverse complement strand
ATGTCCGCAAACTCCCAAACAAAATGGAGTTGTCGAAGGGAAACTTGGTCATCTCACTGCAAATTGTCTTTCTTGGTTGCATGGCAAGAATCTCCCTTGTGAGCTTTGACCATAAGCCATTCAATGTGCTAGCCATGTAATAAACAATTTATCCCTTGCACCCAAATATACAAAAATCTCCCATTGAAATTTTATATGGTGAAAAACCAAATGTAAATTATTTTTGGGTATTTGGTTCTATTTGTTATATTCATGTTCCTAAATTTAACTGAACCAAACTTGACTTGAAGGCAAAGAAATGTATATTTGTTGGCTAAGATTCATGCAGGAAAGGATAGAGGTGTATGGATCCAAGAACAAACAAATCTGTGACTTCTAGAGATGTGGTGTTTGATGCAGTCTCATCCTTATATGCTCCTAAAAAAATCATTTGCTGAATATAATAATCTTGATGGTGATGGTAATAATTTAGATCCACTATTTCCAAACTTTAATTTTCAAGCATTCAGCGATGATAAAGTAGAAATTTATCCCTTAGATTCAAGAAAAAATACACAAAGAGTAGAAGATGGTGAGTAGCCAACAGTAGGAAGATCAAGAAGGGAGACAAGGCAGCTAAATTATCTTAAAGATTATAAAGTTCAACTCAATAATTGCATAATAACCTCATGCTTCTTTATAGGATCTCTATGTGAAGAAGAACCAGCTAATTTTGAAGAATCCAAAGGCTGTCCAAATTCGACAAAAGCAAGGCAAAAGGAAATTGTAGCCATGGGGAAAAACAAGACTTGGGATTTGGTGCTAAAATAAGATATGTTTGAATCGGTCACCTGCAAATGGGTTTATTCGTTAAAGAAAAAATCATATGGGACAATTGATAAGTTTAAAACTTGTTTAGTTGCTTGTGGTTTCTCTTAAAGCTACGAATTAGACTATGAGGAGACTTTTAGTCCAGCAGCAAAAATGGTGACGGTAAGATCAATTCTTACTCTTGTTACTTTTAAAGATTGGAAATTGTGGCAACTTGATGTAAAGAATGCATTTCTTTATGAATAGTTGGATAGTGAAGTATTTATGGAGTAGCTGTAAGGTTTCGTTTCAAACCAATTTTCACATCATGTTTGCCGCTTAAAGAAAGCACTTTATGGTCTAGAACTAGCACCACGTGCTTGGTACGTAAAGTTGCTCAATATCTAATCTTTTATGGCTCTATAGGAGTATTAAGGATATTTTTTTTCTCAAAAGGCATATACAAAGGTGCTTTTGGAGCGTTTTATCATGGGGGAGTCAAAAGAAATGGCTACTCTTATAGAGCCACGTCTAAAATTAAGGAAAGATGGAGGGAAGCCATTAAAAGATGTAAGAAAGTATAGGCAACTTGTTGGCAACTTGATATATTTAACCATCACAAAGCCAGAAATTTCATATGTTGTTGATGTCACTTCTCAATTTATGCAAAGTCCAAGTACTTCTCTTTTATATGCAATAAAAAGAATCTTTCGCTACATAAAAGGATATCTTAATTATGGTCTTTTGTATAAGAGGTGTGATGATTTTTTATTGGCTGGGTTTACTCATGTAGATTGGGTTGGAGATGCAAATGATTGTTGCTCAACTTCAGGCTACTGTTTTAGTATAAGTTCAACTTCAATTTCATAATGTAGCAAAAACCAAACTATTGTTGCTTTATCAAGCACTGAAGCTGAATATGTTGCAGCAGCTCTGGCTATGGCTGCACAAGAATGCCTATGATTGAAGGGGCCGATAGGAGATATATTTTGCAAGGTTAATTATGCAGTAAGGGTTAAATATGATAAAGAAAGTGTCATTAAACTTGCATCAAATCTAGTTTTTCATGGGCGAACAAAGCACATTGAGTTCCAGCATCATTATGTTTGTGAGAAAGTTCTCAATCAAGAGATTGAATTGAAAGGCAAATGATCAAGTGGCAAATATATTTATCAAGGCTTTACCTAAGCCTAAGTTTGAATCTTCATAGGAGTTGTTAATTGTAAGTTTGCAGTAAGGGGGAGTGTCAAAAATTAGTGCAATTTATTGATGAAGTCATATTCTGTGTTTGTTTTTATTTTACCAAGTTAAATAATATGGGACTTTTTCATATAAGTGGAGTAGTCCACGTTAGGAGTGGCTTTATCGTTATTTTTGTTTGTTTTTAATATATCCAAGTTTTTAGCTTAATAGTGGTCAAGTGGTTGGAGAAATTTGTGGTAAGTTGTTATTGTAGTTTTTCTTTTAAATAGATGTTATTATTAAGGTCTGATACACAAATCCAAAAATATTCTTGTAATCTTTCATTCCTCAGTTTTTGATTTCCCAATTTTCAATTATAGCTTTGCTTCTAGTGTTCTTTTTAATTATTGATTTGCTCTTTTTGTTTAATGGCATTCTCTCTTGAAACGTTAGGAAACTGATAATGTATCTCTATTTGACTAAAGTTGAATTAAAATTTTAAATTTTTAATTAAATTATTTGAACTCAATTTCTCAAGTAACTATAATGGAAAAAATAAAATATCAAGTAAATCATAATTTGGTTGGTCACATTAAGTTCGGAAATAAATTGATTGTGTATATATATGTAGTGAGGTATCCATCACGTGGAAGTCAAGATTTGGGTTTTGTACTTCATCGCATGCAAATGTCGTGAGGTACCTATCACATGCAGATTCTCAACTCAGCCTAACTTTGATATGTTACGAAACTAATTTAGCAGTGGGCTGTCCAAAAGAAATTGAAAAGAAAAACCACTTGGAAAGCGTTGATTTACATTTTCAATCACTTTTTAGTTCTTTTGAATAAAGCATTTGAAGTCAAGTTTAGATAGCTAAAGATACATATATATATATGAAAGAAATTAGTAATTATTAATTAATAGAGGATGTGATATATTTAACCAAAAGGAAAAAAGGTTCATGTAGTTTTGCTGCAATCAAGGCAGACCGCTCAAAAATAAAACACTCCAACTCACCAGTAGTAGTAACGAGACAGCCACAGGTTTCGGAAGAAACAAGGATCGAAGCTTGCAGAACATAACAAGAATGTAACCAGAAGCAGTATAAAGTACAAAGGAAATCAAGGACATGCCCGTCGACTGTCAAGAGAGATCCTGAGAAGGAAACTCAAGAAGGCAAAAGACAATTAAAAGAAAATATCGCAAACATGAGGTCCTTCTCATTGGTCTTTCTTGCAACAGCCACAGTCCTCCTGGCTGGACAAGTCGTGGTCGCCACCGACCTATGCGCCAGCGCCGACTACAAACCATTATGCAAGTCTCTTTTGAAGGGTATTAACAATCCAGCAGTTGCCACAGAGGCCATTATTAACAAGTTGATTAGGCAGACAACCCATGCAAAGTCTCTAGCTTCCAGGCTGGGCAAAGACCAGAAACTCGACGTTTGCATCGATAACTACGACCTTGCTCTTGAAAGCTTGAACAAGGCCTTGATTGCTTATAAGGGTAATGACAAGGAAAAATGTGCCATAATGTTATCGGCCTGTATAGCTTCATATTCGACTTGCGAAGACACTTTTGCTGAGTTCGATCTTCCTTCTCCTTTGAAAAAGGATGACAGCCTTATGGAACAAACAGCTGCAACGGGTTTGTTAGTCGCTAAACTTAACTAAGTGGATGTAAACCGAGAATGGTTGTTACTCTTATATATATATATTATTTATTGGTGTACAAAGATAATTTGTGCAATATTAAATATAATAATGTAATATTCAGTATGATAATTATAAATATCATTAAAATAATTATTATGTAGTGTGTTGAAGTTTGCATGATTTATCATATTATATTATGTTTTTATTTTTAAATTCAGTAAAAAAACTAATATATTTATTTGAGTTTTTTATTTTGGTTTCGTTCAGTTTTTATATATGAAAACAATTAAAAAGTAGGTTATGTTTTTTTATATAATATCATTTAATGTAAACCAAAAATATATTATTTAGTATTGATTATTAATAAGAGTTATCGATAATTTAATTCAATGTTATATATTTAATTGTTAATAAGGATTATAAATAATTTACTTTCATATCTTAATTCAATTTTATAATTAGCTTATATACTAAATTTAAAAATATAAAATTATTAATAAATATAATTTAAATTTAGAGTATCTTTAAAATATATCAATTTTAAATAATTTTGTTTTAATGATAAAAATATAAATATAATAAATATAAATATAAATTTATAAATAAATATTTAAAAATAATTTTACTAAAACTTTATCAATAAATATTTATAAGAAATTAAAATAAAACCTATTTATAAAAGTAATTATTTTTAATTATTATCTATTATATAATTACTAGACATTAATAACTAAATATGTTTATAATTTTATTATATATATATATATAGCCCTAAATTTTAACCGAGTTCTTAATCTCTAGGGAAGATTAATCGAGATTCTTGTGGCATTGGTTAGGTGGAATATAGGGTTTATGTGGATTAACATACAATGAGCTTTTTGGGCCTTAAAAACTTCCAACCAGTTCTAAGCAAATATTACCAGCAGATCTCACGAGTAAAACTATGGATAATTTCCCATATCAAATACATAAACTGGGGACGTCCATAACGTGGATTAAATCCATCTAATTTCTAACAGTAACTTACTCTATAACTGGGGTTTAGAAAATAATCCATCTTATGAACTCTCTGAGATGAATCTAGTTTATCTCATATGGACGTCCATATAAGATCCTTTGCTTCTTATATGGACGTCACTTTAACTTTTCATGTTTTTAGGAAGTGACCTAAGCAAACTTTGTTATTATTTCAAAATTAGTATAGGTCTTTCCAAAATCTTTAAGAGCATTAATAATATCAATAAATATATTATACATGCTTGAATTGTTTTCATCTTGTTTTATTTAGAACAATTCATATTAGTAAATTAGCATGCTAACTTTACTTTCCTTACCTTGATTTGTTCCTTCATGAGTGACTTTTAGAGTATGCCAAATTTCGTTAGCTATTTCATACATAGAGACTCTATTAGATTTATTTCTTCCTAATATGTAGAAAAGAATATGCCTAATTTTGTTAGTTGTTTCATACATAGAGATTCCATTGAATTTATTTCTTCCTAATGCATAGAAAAGAATGTGTATGACCATACTATTTAAGGATTACGAATCCCTTATCTTGAGGTTTCAATTCCTCCTTTAATTTGAGTTCCTTTTTGTTAGCTATAATTTTCGTTAGAATAAAAGGACCATTAGAAACTATTTCTTATAAGTCTGCACTTTCATTCATTAATAAAAAGAATAAAAAGAATCTCATCCTAATTTTCCAATAAAGATAATCATTGCCATCAAAAAGAGGCGGTCTACTAATGTTTTGTCCTTTTTGGTTGAATGATGATGATGATGCTCCTAAATATATCATTGTGATCTTTTCTATAGGATTTCATTAGAAATGCTAACCTAGTAGACATGTTCTAGTAATACTTATTAGTCCCTAATAGCACCCAAGAAAAGGGATGAAATGGGTGTTTAAAAATTTAACATTTTTTTAACCAATGTACCTAATTAACAATAATCAATATAAATGAGTATGAGAAAATTGCTTAATATAAATTAATCAAATAATTGAAAAATAATTTAAAGAGAATAGGAATGAGAGAATGCAAACTGATTTATAGTGGTTCGAAAAACAATTTTTACCTAGATCCACTCTTAAGACTCTTGTTAGAATTCCACTATAATTCTTCTTTCAAGATGAAGAATAACCCTTTTACAATCTTTCTTGATAAAGAGGAACCCTTCTTATAATCTTCTTCCAAGGTGACGAAAAACTTCAATGCCACTTAGATCACCCCCAAATACAATATTCAACACCCCAATAAAGTATTACAAACCAAAAATATCTCACTTATTCACTTAATAACTCCATAATGGCTCACTCACACAAATATGACACAATGATGCTCAAACGATTGAAAACTCTTAGAAATGTATGTATACAACACCTAAAACCTTCTTAATTCCAAAACCAATGAGAAAACATATATTTATAGTATTTTAGTACCCAAAATAGTCGTTGGAGCCAAGATCTAACTGTTACAATGGCTATATTTGATGCATTAGTAAACCAATATACATTAAAAGCTCCAAATTGCACTGATCAACTGGTCAACCACTATATCATAATGGTAGACCAATAAATCAAACAATGTTGGTGCAAACTCTCAGTACATAAAATTTAACAATTTTAACTTATATTGATCGACTAATATAGCACATAGTTCGATTAAAATATGAACTAATGTTGCCATAAAATCTCGATACATCAAATTTAATAATTTTAACTTTTATTGGTCAACTATGAACCTATATAAGACAACCAATCACCCAAAAAACATGGTTTTAACATCTTTAAATACTCAAAACCAATTTGTCTAATCCAAATATGATTAAACCGCTTCCTAAAATATTCTCCAAATATTATTTGAAAGACTAAGAGGCTTTTATATTAAAAATGAAAAGCTTTAATGCCTTTTGATGAATGTAAAGTCTCATGCAATGAAATCAGATGAAATGATTATGCATGGTCAGTCTTTTTGGATCATCAAATTAACAAATTGAGCTTACAAATAATAATACAAAGTGTAAAATGACCTTAATAAGCCTTGATCTTCTTGTTTTTCTTATTTTGATCTTTGTTTTGTTGGTTGTAAACTTCAACTTCTCTTGTTCAACTTTATACACTATATTTTTAAGTTTATGACTTTATCATGTTCTAATATTCCTTTCATCAAAATAATAAACATATTAGTAGTAATTACGTTTTGTTATTATCAAAAACATCAATTAGAAGTTTAGAACCTCCCTTGGTTCAACAAAATTAATTCTAATTAAATATTAATTGACCCCAAATAAGATTCAATATCTCATATTGGTCCTTGTTTATTAAAGTCTAATTACAAAAAAATTTCAAACTTTACTCAATTTTGCAATTATAATCTGAACTTAAAAAACCAAACCAAACATACCCAAATTCTCGCCTAAGCAGGGTATGGGGGTCTGAACTTAAAAAAGTGGTAATTAAATATTCAAACTTCTAAGTTTTTCAATTTTAACCTGACATTAGTATCTCTGTTAACGTTGCTGATGTGACTTATCACATAAGACAGAAACCCTAAATACTTATATACATCATACTTAATTAAACTAACTAATAAGGTTTCATTAAGTTGTTTAACTAAACTACGTTGTTTTTAGATGAAGAAAACCCTAATGGGGTGCTTGGTTGATGGGTTTGAGAAGGGTTTAATAGGTAAGAAATGAATAACGAGTGGTTGGTTAATTATTATAATCGTAGGAACATTATTTTAATAACAGACTTTCGGGGATTACTCGATACCCCCAAACATTAGAGGAATGAAAATCATTCCTGAGTATGTCACACCTGTGACACTCCCTTTTTCTTTTTTATTTTAATCTTTTTAGCAATTATATATAATTAAAATATAATTAATTAAATACAATTATTTCATTAAAATATAAATAATGAAAATAATATTACAATATAATTATTATTTATTTATTAATTATATTAATTAATTAATTACAATATAATTAATTAAAATAATATTTCAATATAATTAATTAATTATATATTTTCTCTTTTTTAGAAATTAAATATAACTAATTAAAATGCATTAAAATTTGATGTAAAACAAATTTTTAACAAATTTTTATTTTCCAATATTTTTAACAAACTAACTACTATCAATGGTAATCGTAATCATTCTTTTATTCTAACTAACCATCATAATTATAATGATTATATCCATTCTCATTCTTCGTTATATTCATTCTCATTCCTATTACTATTACCTCATCATCATCATCATCACCTAGTCCGAAATTTCGCAATAAAGCGGAGTCTGGAGAGGTCTAATAGTACGCAGCCTTATCTCTACATAATAGAGAGGTTGTTTCCAGTAGACCCACATGCAGATGTGACAATAAAAGAGTGATACAGGTTAAAGAGTAAATAAGTAAAACTAACATGTTAAAAGATTATGTAAATAAAATTAAAATAAATACACAAGTAAATAGAAACTATAGTAACGTTAATAAAGACAAATAGGTAAGGCAATACACAAATAGAGAGATAATAATAATAATAATAATAATAATAATAATAATAATAATAATAATAATAATAATAATAATAATAAGTGACAAATGATTGATTGTGAATGTGATTAAAAGGCAATCAGCAAAACACACTCAATAAGTGATAGATGATAGATGGGAAACTGGCAAACCATACTTTAATTAGTCAACTTGAGCTAAAAAGTTAAGTAAGACATAACGGCTAACAAGAGACTAGAAAACTAGACAAAATCTGGAACAGGATTTTTTGAAAGAATATTAAAAGTCCCAATATCACTCCTGTCAAAATCGTAGATCAACTTCGAGGACTATTCCTCTATTGTAAACACTCCAAAGTCTAGACTCAAGTGGAGTTACGGTATTCGTTACTATCGTACTTAAAAAATATTAATAGAAAAAAAGATAAGAGAAGAAGACGAATAGAAGCGAAAAAGCAGCTTCAACGTAGCATCAACTGAGAATGTAGACAGTGGAAGTATAAAGTATGATAATGTCAGTATCTCAAACAGTAGAGACGAAGAGAAACGTGTTTGGTTTCCCAAAAAGAAGTGAGAGGAATTGACATACAAGTGACTAAGGAAAAGAAAGAGAGAGAAAAAATTCAAGCTAAGTTAATAAAGCAAAAGAGTGTAGCTGAGATGTTGTTTAAGCCAACGAGGAACAACCCAGAAAGTGAAAAATAGGAGACTAAAAACCTAATTTTTGAAACTACGAAAAATGATGTTCTACGTTACAGAGTTGCAAACTTTAGCACTTCTAAAGGGGAGAGCTTAAGTGCATGGTAGATGTTGGTCATTATCTAAGGGAGTGAAATCAACAGCACAAAAGGAGCTTCTTAAGAAGACACATGCTTCAAGAGATTCACATAACGATCAATATCTTTTGTATAGAAAAAAAAAGATAAAATCAAAAATTAGAAGCATTGTTCAGAATGCAAGTAAAAAAATGAAGCAATAGACTGTGACAAATTTACCATTACTAGAGTTTTTAAGAAAACATAACCTAATACGAGTAGCAGAAGAGAGGCAGGGGTGAGCTCGCTCTTTGCAACTTTGAAACTCCACTACAAAATTTGTCATAGTCAGAAGGGGAAGTGACTGACCTGAGAAATTGGAAGGGGAAGCAGCAACTGATCCCTAGCATGCTATTGATAAAGACTTTAAAAAGCAGAGCTCCTGCCATCACCTGGGAGGGAAGGGACAAGTGGCTATGGTTCCCTGTTATGGCTGCTATTTTTCTAATAACTTTATGTCAACAAAGAGGGGACCTCACATCTTTGAGTTCCACATTTATTGTTACTAATAAATCGTCAACCCACAACAAGTACCAAGCTAATAAATCTTCATGTGTTCCACAAACAAAGAAATTTAACCCAAAAACCCAAAACCCTAAGATTCTCAAACCCATGTTTGTAACTTAATCACCTATCACCCGAACGTTCTCCAGAAAACCTAATCACAATATATATATAACAGTTAAGAATTTGAAAACAAAGCAGAGAGAGATTGAGCCCAAACCAGAGGAGGACGTATCAAGCAAGCCTTTGGAATCTTTACCATTGGATCTCTCCATAGTTACAGAACCCTAACCACCTCTCTCTAAAAAGAACAAAACCCTATGAACCCAAAGAAATGGAGCTTTGCACTATCAGGAAGATTATTAGAACCATAATGGTACGGTTGGCAAATAAGAAGACATCTTTAAGGTTTGGACAGATTTTGACGAAATGATAACTGCGGCGGAAGCTAAGGAGGACGTCGAGTATCGACGAGCTAGCGAACCCCTCTCTAGTCTCTATAGAGAGAGAGAGAAAAAGAGAGTACTATTATCTCATTTGAACCAATCGTCCCATAAATCAAACTTAGTTTTTGCACCAAACTCAATTAGTGTAAAGAGGTGCCTATGGTGGCAAATTGAGATTTTATTCAGATGATTAGAAACTTGATGATAGTTAGTTAGTTAGCAGGGACCCTTCTATTGCGCTATTCATAAGTTGTACAGAGAGGATTGGAAGCGGCAGTTAGATGAGTTCCAGCATCAAAACCCTAAAGCCGTCGTCATTGACTCGCCATCTACCATTGAGTGCCTTCACAACCGAATATTGATGCTTCAATTGGTTTTAGAGTTGAAGATTGAGTATGGGGATGATTCTTTTGGAATTCCCAAACAGATTGTGATTTACGACAAGAAAACATTGTTTGATCCCCATGTTTGAGAGTTTCTTAAGTATCCGGTGATAGGAAAGTTGCTGATCACCGACTGCAGTGCAAAGTCACTCAAATATCGTTGCCTCTGCCGCCTAGTGACCACCGGCTTCTTCCTTCTCCCATCAACCAACTTCTCCTCCAACCAGTATCACGTGACCATCGTGCCTTGTTATCTTCTCCAGAAGATGTCACCGTCAGCCAGCTCCAGTCCACTACCACACCAGCGCCATTTGCTCTTGTAAGACGCTGTCACCTAGTCTCTCAACAACACTAACACCATCACCAGGTGCCTTATCTCCATTCTAGCAACTTCCAGCGACATCAGTGAACACCAAATCATAACCATTGCTAATTGCTTCTCATCACTGGTAGTGACTCATGAGCCATCACCGTTGCTGCTCCAAGGGTGCACGATGGACACCAATGACAACCATAAATATCCATGGTTTGCATGGGAAAAGCCAGCTTGCATCTCTACCTCGTCAGCCAGCCACCAATCAACAGTCACATCAGCACAACCTAGAAGGTTTTGTGGTTCTCAACCTCTACCAAGTGCGTCCTGTTACTTCTCCATTGTTAATTTCTTAACAACCAATGGAGAAATTTGCCACCACTATGAGTTATCACCAATCTCCGGCGACTTCACAAAACCACAGATCAACCTTGAGCAAGCTAGCACAAAAGGCATATCAACTAGAACCAGAACAGCCTCATTTAACAACGTCACGTGTTTAGCGATTTGAAAGGAATTTCCATAAATTCATGAGAACGATGTAATCTCATTGTAAAGTTTTTTCAGAATCTGGGCTTCTAAACAGATTTCAGAACTAAGATTACGATATTAATAACCATATGAAAAATGATTCGGTAGTTTAAGGATTCATGGACGTTCATCTAAACCTTTTTAGATTTTACAATCCAATCTAATTTTATTTTAGGTTTAATGTTTTAATTTCAATTCCAAAATTCATATCAGTAAAATAAAACAAATTTTAATCAAGAGCAAGGTTTTTGAGGGGAGGTTTGAAGAGGAATTAGAATAGATCCAAATAAGCCCTATACCAATGATGTAAAAACTGGATAAGACTGCTGGTTTAACCGGGTTAAGAATGAATCGAACTGGTTTTCGATTCAGTTTTTATTTTTAACCTTTGGAAATAAAAATTAACCAGTTTCCTCTGAACTATTAACCGGATGCGTCTTTGACTTTTTGAATGCCCTAACACCATATCAATATAGAAAGATAAGAGTTTTGTGTGACTGGCACTTAGAGAAATCAACATAATGTAGTGAAAACCAATTGGGAACCAAAATTGAGCAAATGGGTGGTTGTGTTTGGCACTAGAAACCAACCAAAAGGTTGAAACAGGCATAGAGATTTCTTAGAGTACCAAATGCAATCTTCATTCTAGTAGATCATGGATGAGGGAGAACTGAGTAAAAAATAAACTACAACAACTCAGCTTTCACCACCATCTTTAACAACACTCCATCTTTAAAAAATGATGATTGATATTAACTAAATCTTGAAAGGTCGAAGGGGGTTAATTAATTTTCAATTTTTCCGCAAACTCCTTTGGCACGAACAAAAATAAAATCAAGCAAAGAGAAAATAATAAAGACACCAAAATTTTGGTAACGTAGTTCGGCACTCCTTGCCTACGTCTGCGGGGCCCTCACCCAGCTTGATCACTTTCACGAAAATACAATAGAATTACTCAAGGCTTTACTGAGCCAACACCACTCAACCCTTGACACTATCACTCAACCTCACTTCCCGTGAAAGAATTTCACACCCAATAGTACGACCGCCT
>JAOTAY010000003.1:9083823-9111095 GCA_025629805.1 Erythroxylum baracoense | reverse complement strand
GATTTTTCAGGCACCACCACTAAGCGCGTTGCCACCTGGTTCAGTTACTTTTAATGAGGGTGCTGAAACACAATTAGCAATTGAGTCCTATCAAGAACTTCCTTGCCAGGTGTGCAATGTAAAATTTGGTTGCATCTTGTCTTTTATAGAATAGAGAATCCAGTATTTCACTATAGTTCGATAATATACATGTGAATAATATTCCTAAGCAAAATTTGAGCATTCCACTTAAAAAGTTTACATTAAGTTCAATCGTGAATGTAATTTTACTTTTCCTCTCATCCATTTTCAGCTCCAGTGCACTGAAATAGAGCTTGAAGATGATAAATTTGCCGGGATGCCTTTTGTCCTTGTGTCAAATGGAAAATGGATTAAGGATAACGGATCTGACTTTTATGTAGGGTTTGACAGTGGATTGAAGCAGGCTCAGAAGGTCTCTTTTTGACGATACTCTGACAACTTCCACTTTTTTTTTTTTTTGGCCTTTTTCACTATCTATTTTTTGGATAAATAGCTTAGATTGTTTTCAATTAAAAGGATGCTGGTGATGGAAGAGGTACAGCCAAGTCCTTGTTGTTTAGAATTGCGGAAATGGAGAGAGAAGCTCAGAAGTCTTTCATGCACCGGTCTGTTATCTGCATTCGGATCATATTTTGACCCTTTCAACTGAGCACCTTTTTTCTTCTAGTCTATTTTGCATAATGAACTTCATTTGAGCTGTCCATATGTTCTAGGTAGTAATTGCAAACTGTAAAGTCAATTTTAAGCATAGAAGTACATTGATGTAGATTTACTATCATTCCCAGTGGTGTATTTGGTATCAAACAACCATGTGATATGTTATGATCTGAGGAATTTTTTGACGGTAGTTTTTATGTAGAAGTGAAGGAAATCAGAAAGTGTCCCGGAGGAGACATTCCTTAAGAAATTAAGGCCCATCTTATTTTCCATGTTAGATGTTAACATTTAAGTTTTATGTTGTGCATGTTGGATATGGTTTCTTGAAAAAACTTATGCATATGATCTAAATTTATGGAAAAACAAAGTTGTCTGTCTTTATTTATTCATGATGTTGCATGAAATTTCAGTTTAGTTGATTGATTTATTGTATTGGAGCAGAGAAAAAATTTATTGATTTGATGAGCTAGCATAAATTGTGCTTCCTGATTGTTCGTTGTTCGGAAAGCTGTTGGCCTTACTCTCCATTTCTTTTGCTAGTTTTAATATTGCTGCAGACTTGATAGATCAAGCCAAGGATGCTGGCGTATTGGGTGTTGCTGGGATCTTAGTATGGATGAGGTTTATGGCTACAAGGCAGCTCATATGGAATAAAAATTACAACGTCAAACCACGGTAAGAGTACTTGAACTAGTGGATCAATCATCATGGTGATCAATGATTATAATTGTCTATTTCCTACTGTTGCAGTGAAATCAGTAAAGCCCAGGATAGATTTACAGATCATCTCCAGAATATATACACTGGATATCCACAGTATCGAGAACTAGTAAGGATGATTATGTCTATAGTTGGTCGAGGAGGTGAAGGGGATGTGGGCCAACGTATTCGAGATGAGATCCTTGTTATCCAAGTCAGCTGTTCTTGTCTATTGATTTTTCTCTTGATATTTCTTCACTTTTCTCAGATTTCTTGCCAAGTTCATGTTTGACTAATAGAAGCTATTTTTAATTCAAGAGAAATAATAATTGCAAGGGTGGAATGATGGAGGAATGGCATCAGAAATTACATAACAACACTAGTCCAGATGATGTTGTAATCTGCCAGGTATGTGGAATGTGAATCAAGCCCTATATATTTTCATATAAAGTCATGAGATGTAAGAACTAACAATGATCATTGCAGGCATTAATTGATTATATCAAAAGTGACTTTGACATCAGTGTGTACTGGAAAACTTTGAATGACAATGGAATAACGAAAGAACGACTTTTGAGTTATGATCGTGCCATCCATTCAGAACCAAATTTCAGAAGAGATCAAAGAGATGGCCTCTTGCGAGACCTTGGACACTATATGAGAACTTTGAAGGTATGTATTCAGAATTCTAATGTTAGAAGTTTACCTCTTACATTATTTATTTTGTATACGTACATTGCAAGGGGAGTTTGATACATGCTTCTCTTTTTTTCTACTTATAAGAAATGATATTTCAATTTAGTGATTAACTAACCACTGGAAGAATATGTCTTGAAATGAATATGTTTATGAGTACAGGTTCACCTTTTTGGATAGTGGACATTATACAAATTATATCTTTTACGATCACTTTTAGCATTATTAATAATCAATATTCTCGATCTGGCTTATTTTGAGACATCAAGATCTCTTACAAGTGGAAGGAAAAAAAATAGAATATGAACTAACAAGAAGGAAAAGAAGGTAATGTGAGAGGAATAACGTTGTAGCCAAAAGATAGCTGAGAGGAACAAAGCCACTTTCCTTTATTCTTATTTCCTTCTTCCCAAGAAAATACCTCTTTTAACAATATGCTTTGATCCCTTTTGTTTGCTTCGCAAGATTGATTCAATTTAAATTACAGGCTGTTCACTCAGGTGCGGATCTTGAATCTGCTATTGCTAATTGTATGGGCTACGAGTCTGAGGTAGTACCACATGTTGGCTGACATTTTATTACCCAATGAAATTTCATTAGGATTTTATAGACCTTTGCTTCTTGCTCCATAGGGCCAAGGCTTCATGGTTGGCGTGCAGATTAATCCTATCCCAGGCTTGCCATCTGGATTTCCAGTAATTGTTTACTTTATTTCAATCTTAAAGTTGAGACATCTTTCTTCTGATTTTTGAGACAGATTATTTTCGTATTTCATGACAGGGATTACTGCAGTTTGTCCTAGAACATTTGGAAGAAAAAAATGTGGAAGCCTTTCTTGAGGTAATAGGATATTTATGTATCCAATATGGCCCTTGTTTTATGAATTTATAAGTTGAGATTTGATCCTTTCCTTTTTCCTTGTTTTCCAATTTAGGGTCTTCTCGAGGCTCGCCAAGAGCTTAGACCATTACTGATTAAGCCTAGCACTCGTCTGAAGGATCTTTTATTTTTGGATATCGCACTTGAGTCTGCTGTTAGGACTGCTATTGAAAGAGGTTATGAAGAGTTGAACAATGCAGGACCCGAGGTGAGGTGGTGTTCAGCAATTGTGTCCATGAATCATTCATTATAGTCCTTGATCTGTTGGTGCCTGAATTCCCTTCTACTTGTGTTGTTTGCTTTATTCTTGTTATATGACATATATTCTTCTCTTAGTTAATTGTTGATCATTCTGCTGCAGAAAATGATGTATTTTATCTCTTTAGTTCTTGAAAATCTTGCCCTATCATCGGATGACAATGAAGATCTTGTCTACTGCTTGAAGGTGAATTACATTTTTGGTTTTCTGGAGGCCCGAGTCATGATGTACTTGTGGTTATATTTTTTCCTCATTTACCTATGCAATTACAATCTCAATCCTCATTTTATGCTTGTCCTTTGGTTTTGCAGGAATGGAAGCATGCCCTTACCATGTTCAATAGAAAAAGTGATCAGTGGGCGTTGTATGCAAAATCTGTTCTCGACAGAACTCGGCTTTCACTTGCTAACAAGGCCGAATGGTACCAAGAAATTTTGCAACCCTCAGCTGATTATCTTGGATCAGTACTCGGAGTGGACCAGTGGGCTGTATGTATTTAGTTATCTTTGATGTGGTGAACTCTTTCTTCCATTATGTAGAAAATTGTTACATTTTCAATGTCCTTATAACTGCTTGTTACAGGTGAACATATTCACTGAAGAGATTGTCCGTGCTGGATCAGCTGTAGTTCTGTCCACTCTGCTTAACCGACTTGATCCAGTGCTTCGGAAGACTGCTAATCTTGGAAGGTTAGTTCACAACCAATGACTGCGTCTGCCTGAAATTGTTAGCACATCAAAAGATTGAAATTCTATGGTAACGATGCCAATAAGCTAAGTTATATTCCAATATTTTTTTGTCGAGGGAATTATACAGTCAGATATAGTTATTCGATTTTGCAGCATACACTCTTCTGCTTACAAATTATAAGGCCAAGTTTAACTTTTACTGGTTGGTAACAGCTGGCAGGTTATCAGCCCAGTTGAGGCTGTTGGATATGTTGTTGTGGTGGATGAGCTGCTTACTGTACAGAACAAAACTTTTGATCGCCCTACAATTTTAGTGGCAGCAAGAGTAAAAGGGGAAGAAGAGATTCCTGATGGTGCAGTTGCTGTGCTGACTCCTGATATGCCAGATGTCTTATCTCATGTTTCTGTAAGAGCAAGAAATTGCAAGGTAATGACATCCAGCACTATGATCTTTGGCTCAATACCATGGGTGACATCTGATTGTTGTGTACTGCCATTTTGATAGGTCTGCTTTGCTACTTGCTTTGATCCAAATATTCTAAAGGACCTGCAAGCAAAAGAAGGGAAATTTTTGCAACTGAAACCTACGTCTGCAGATATGTTTTATTGGTACTTCTGTTTTTCTATGTTAATTTTGGATTGCATTCTATGTCTAAAGATGTGCATGACTGCATAAATAATTATCAAATTAATGCTCAATGGCAGTGAGTTAAAAGAGGATGAGGTGGCAGATCCAACTCCCACTAATGTGAAAGACCTTGGCCCATCACCTGTGAAGTTGATCAGAAAGCATTTTGGTGGCAAATATGCCATATCATCGGAGGAATTTACCAGTGAAATGGTAATGTTTGGAAAGAGCTTTAGTTATCATTGTTTGATTGCTGTTATGCGTTTCTTTAAATTTTCATTTGGATCCTTCCACTAGGTTGGTGCGAAATCACGGAATATCTCATATCTTAAAGGTAAAGTGCCATCTTGGGTTGGAATCCCAACCTCAGTTGCTTTACCATTTGGAGTTTTTGAGAAAGCTCTTTCAGAAGTTTTAAATAAGGTAATTATAACAAGTTTCCTTGTGTTTTCAGTTCCCGTATTCGTTTTATGTTACAAATTTGTATTATTGATCTCTGGGAAAATTTTACCTTCGTTCAACTCTTTCTTTGTAAGCGACCAATAGGATTTTTAAAGTAATAAGACTTCCCTCGCTTGTTACATAGTTCCTGTACTCTTTGTACAAAAAGCAGCTGAACATGGCAATGAAATTGGACCAATGGACGCTCAATTACATTGAATCTTATTGCTTTCTTTGGTCCAACTTCATTACCACGTTCAGTTGCCTTTTGTAGTCACCCTTGGGTTGATTGGTACTATGTGCAATTATGTCCTGGTTATTTCCGAATCTAGGCAAGTTCTGTGACAGTCTTGTCCGTGTCTGACATTCTCTCCCTATGTGTGTTTGATTGGCAGGATGTGTCCAACAAGTTGCAATCTTTGAAGAAAAAGTTAAGAGAAGGAGAACATAGTGCCCTTAGCAAGATCCGAGAGACAGTTCTACAGATGACTGCACCACCACAGCTGGTATTTTTCATTAACAATATCTGATGTTTGTTGTAGCTGAAATTATTAAGTACGTCCCTGTACTGAGATTGCCTTCAATGCTTGAGATAAACGGCTCAGTTAATAACTCTCCCTTTTGTACCAAGTTGCAGCTTAAAGAATAGAAATGAAAAACATATCTTGCAAATGAAATCGTTTAGATGCTATTTTTTCCTATGTCACAAGCAACAGCCTGTGATAACCAGTGCTTCAAAGAGTTGGATATCTTAAAAAAGGCTTTAATCAATTCTGACTTGCTGAAGCTTTTGGCTAACCAACTTCATCCCTCTCAGACATTTTCCCCTTTTGATCCAAACTATTGATGGATCTGAAAATAGACGTAACTTGGAACTGTATCTTGGTTCCTGTGTGAATCGACTCCTTTTTTAACCCCAGTTTTATTAAGATGCATGTACCATCTGATTTTTGCACCTTCCAAAGAAGCAGATTCGGGTTTTCTTTTCTTATCGTTTTCCTTATTAAACGTAAGTTGAATAATCAAGAAAAATAAATCAAGAAGTCCACTGTATACTTTACATCCATTTGGAAACCATATATCATGGTCTAGAGTCAATTACAGGTACAAGAGTTGAAGACCAAGATGAAAGCTTCTGGGATGCCTTGGCCAGGTGATGAAGGTGAGGAGCGATGGGAGCAAGCATGGCTGGCCATTAAGAAGGTTGGATGCTTATCATAGTCAAAATTGCATGTGCCAACATTGTGATGCCTAGTATATGGAAGTAAAGCACAATTTTCTTTTCTCTTTTTGTTGATTGCATTATTTTTGTAGTAATTTTATCGACAGCATCATTTTTTGTGGTCAGTGGGAATGCTTAGAGTTAGTATTCCTCCATGTTTTTCATGCATGTTCAGAGGTTACTTGTGTATGACTCTGATGACAAGCAATAATATTGGTAAATTCTCAATTCTTCCTGACGAGTTTAGAGAGCATGTGATAAATGTTGTAAAAACTTGGACCTGGTGATAACCATGCCTGGCTGCATCCACCTGCCTCAGGCTCCTACAGACATCTAATTGCTTTTAACTCTTACGCCTGTGTTGACTTTGTGTCTACTATTTTGTCAGGTCTGGGCTTCAAAATGGAATGAGAGAGCATACTTCAGCACAAGGAAAGTGCAGTTAGATCATGACTATCTCTGCATGGCTGTCCTGGTTCAGGAAGTGATAAATGCTGATTATGCATTCGTTATCCACACAACTAATCCATCTTCAGGCGACTCATCAGAGATATATGCAGAAGTAATGAATTTCCAGCAATCTAAGGACAGCTTTTCCTTTGGACCTTGAATAATCTTACAGAAAAGAAGTAATCATACATCTAAATCGCATTCTCTCTGCTTGTATAGGTCGTGAAAGGACTCGGAGAAACTCTTGTTGGAGCATATCCTGGCCGTGCATTGAGCTTTATCTGCAAGAAGAATGACTTGAGCTCTCCTCAGGTAAGGAAGATTTGTAATATACCAGGATGTGATTTAGCATAGGCATGAAGAAGGACAAGTGCGATTATGATTGCTCAATGTATTCGTACTTGTAGGTCTCATCTTTTAGAGAAGTGTTATCAGCCAACTGGTTATTGACTTCCTAAATGAAACCATTGACTATATTTTCCCTATCTGAACTATGATTGTGATATGTTTCAGGTGTTGGGTTACCCAAGTAAACCCATTGGTCTCTTTATAAGACGGTCTATTATTTTCCGATCCGACTCAAATGGAGAAGACTTGGAAGGTTATGCTGGTGCAGGCCTTTATGATAGGTAAATCCTTGGTATCTTCGTCACAAAATGTAGCGGAGCCAATTCTGGAATGCACAGGGGGTAATTGTTATGTAGCAATTAATATGATATTTCCTTTCTTTCTTCTGATGTAGATGATCTTGTTTTGCAGTGTCCCAATGGATGAAGAAGAGAAAGTTGTGATTGATTATTCGTCTGATCCGTTGATTACTGATAACAACTTCCAAAAATCAATTCTATCAAGTATTGCTCGGGCAGGAAGTGCAATTGAGGAGCTATACGGATCGCCTCAAGACATCGAGGGTGTGATAAGAGATGGCAAGGTCTATGTTGTTCAGACAAGACCTCAGATGTAATCTTCCCTTTTCTTTTTCTTTTATATTTCCCTTTCACAGTACTTTCTAAACCGGCTTTGGCCTATAAAAATGTGTAGTGAAAAATATAGAATAAAACAGCTGAAGAGGAATAAAAGAGGAAGTACAAGGACGGGAAGTTATACCAAATAATTGGAGTATGGAGGCATAACATCTTATGTATCTGTTTAAAATAATAAAGTATCTGTTTCACCCACTAGGATATCCATCGTATCTGCGAGAGTATGGCTTTTACATTTTAGCTCGCATTTAAAAAACATTGCATGAAAATCACACCCAAAAATTCAATCTCCAATCTAATTCAAAGTAAGACTGCCCTCATGCTTATAACGTCGTGGTAACGTATTGTCAAGTATAAAAATATGGTCGGGTCTTCGCCAAAAATGCATGGAGCAGACATTTGTGCTAAAGTCAATGATCGTGGTTACAAGTCACAAGCTCAAAACATTATCTACGTTATTCTTCAGCTTCATATGACACATTATGTGACAAATCAACATAAACTCCCCTCTGCATTTACACCTGACACGTACATCCACACCTCGTTCAAACGCCCCGAAAGGTGGCGAGAGCTGTTGTACTGAGCTATACTATACGAAGCTTTATCTTCCAAAACAGCACCCGAGTGCCCTTTTAAGCTGCTCACCAGAGCGTCCAGTTCTTTTCCGATGTTATCGTCTCCGGCGAACCCTGAAAACTTCCTCACCGCCACGCACCGAGCCCTCCATTTATCTAGCTGCAAATTAAGTTCTGGGTTTGGCTGAGGAGGAGCAACTCCGTAATTGATTGAGACAAACAGTCTTACACGGTACATCATGGAGGACGTCCCTTGTTGCGATGGAGTGATGGTCGTTAAAACAGGAGCTGTCATCGGTATCTGAGATCTGTTAAGGTTTGCCCCATGAATGTATTGGTAAATCCTGATGAAAAAAGACCAAGAAAAACAATGCATTACTGGGAATACACTCCAACTACAGAACCACAATTCCAGGATGCTACTGCTATTTAAAACGTTTGTATGTATAAGTGTGTTGAACAGTAGGAAACAAGTAGAGAAAATGTTGCGAGAAATTAAGCAGGGTTAAAGGGTGATGAGAGGAAACCCGTGGAAGCCATCTTTGGTGGATTTCTGGAAGGAGGTTCCTTGGACAAGAGACGACATCCAGGAGATGTCTTTGTAAAGCCTGATCTCGTAATCAGATTCCGATTGTACCACTGTGTACTTTGGTGTTTCTACTGCCTGGCCAAAGAATACAAGGTTGATGACAACCAGGAAAACTGTTGGTGCTGCCAAGTTGAAAATATTAAACTCCATTTATCTCTGATTAGCTCAGCTTGAAGCATTTTGGCACTTGGACTGGCTTTTATAGCCATACAGCACGACACAACTTCATAGCACGCAGAATTGGTTTTTTTTTTCCTCTCTATCTGATACACAACAGATGTCCTGTGTGCTGTGCATATACTGCCCGAGACAATCAACTAGTGCCATTCTTGAGACAAATCTTACTGATATTGGTCCTCCATGAAATAGATTAAAAGAAAAGGGTACAAGCTCCTATTAACAAATTCATAAGTGGGTTTAGTCCCATCAACATCATCTTGTCTGTATGCTAGCTATTGCTGAGATGCGCCTCCAAAAGTAAAGAGATTGGTTTGTTTTGGAGGACCAACTTCAGTGGCATATCAACATCAGAATCAGTCAGTCAGGAGTCGGGACACTCAGGACCAACTAGTCAAAGATTTGGTTGATTGGGAAATCATGGGGATGCACTAAATATTATAAGCTTATGCTAATTGCTAGTTGAGTAAGTATTTAGTATGCTTTTATTCGTTCTTTAAGGCTCCACGTTAGCACTAGGCGCTGCTATGGAGATATGTAAACATTGAAGTTAATTGATTTTACAAATTAATGTAGTTTTATTTTTTATAAAATTTAATATTTAGACATTGATCATCGTTATCATCAATAACACTCACTTGAAGTTTTGTTGATGAGCGAGATTTAGGAAGATCCGATAGTACGCAGTCTTACTCCAATCTAGTAGAGATATTTCCAATAGAGTCACATTTAATGCGTCATGAAAATACTAGACAAAAATCAATTCACCCTAAATTAAAAATTTTTATATTCTCCAACTTAACGTCCGTGTCTTATTTTATTTTTTAACTTCAATCGTTACATATTTACTAATCAATTCATATAAGAACTTTCTATTAACGGTTAAGTCAGATTTTTATTGGAACTATAAATAATTGTCTAATAGAATTATGTGCTGACTGGCAATCTATAAACTCAATAATTGTCTAATAGAATTATGTGCCGACTGGCAATCTATAAACTCTAAAATCAAACTATGGCCAACTCCAAAATCAAACCCTAAATTGGGATTTTGAATAGTCGTTTTTGAGGAAAGCACAAAGAAGGTAGGATTACATGTTAAAATGTTTCGTATGGTCATGAAGGGTATGTATCCACAAGGGAGCTGTTTATGAAAACTCAAACCCATTGGGTTTAAAGACATGAGCATAACGTCGATAGTTCAGCTAAACCAAACTCTGGCAACGGACCTAATATTGGACTAAGACTAAAGCTAGCATGTTAATAACAAGCCTCTGGTCCTCATCAGTCCAATATCCACTGGATCACCACAAGGAGAACCCAGTTGTTTTTGTCGTACATTTACGAATTACCAGCGAATGATCCGAAGCTTAGATTTGATAGTCACATACGAAGTGACTGACTGACATGATCAGACGACATGTGCAATCTTGCAGGTGACAAATCAATGCAACGTATGGCTATGATTGAACAGCACAACACTGTCTTCCCAATTGCAAGCAATTCAACAATCCAGGCCTTCAAATGTACTTTGTTACAGCAACATCATCATGATTTGCGGCAAGGAGTGATGGACCAAGGACATTATGCCCTAAGCACGTATCCAAAAAAAATTATACCTTAAGCACAAAGAGACTCCCTCCACCTCCAGGATTTAACACAATTGGAAGATTCTTCCTTTTAAAAGGGAAAAAAAACAGTGTTTAGGTATGCTTGCACTTGGAGACCTCATTAATCGAACGATTAACTTAAAAATTTTAGTATGATAGTTATATACTGAGATCATTCTTAACATTTTAAGCTAAAGGTTCTTAACATTTTAAGCTAAAGGTTCTGTTGTTTCTATCTTATTAAGAAATAACCAAATTTGAGAAGGTGAGGGGCTGGCATCTTATATTCCATATGGCAATGTTTCTTTGCAAAATGCAAAGGGTGATGGGATTTTCTTATTGCTTGAAAAGCTGACCATGCCCCTCGAGACAAAATCATTGCTTAACAACACTATTTCATGCCTGGAAGCTTTTGTAACATTCCTTTTTACACCTTTCAAGAGCCTTTTTTATTTTAATATATGATACACACATACAGAGAAAGGATCATTGAGTGGAACCATATGCCATGAATGGAGCTACGTATAGAAATTGTAGGCGTAGAGAGACATTAGGAAAATGAACTTGGAAACCAAAAAAAGAAAGGATGGTGTCCAATGGAGGCCCTAAAATTCATCATTTACACTCTATACTACTACCATTCTTTATCATGATTCTATTCTCTTCTTTTTATGTGGGACTAAGTGGAATTCACTTTACCATTATTCCACCTTTTAACTACTATTCAAAAGCTAGATGCTTATTCTTCCAAGATCAAAAATGCAATCTATATCAATGTCACCAATTCATATATAGCTAGCTTGTTCCTTATTCTTCGTTTGCTTTTAATTTGTTCCCGAGTTGATGGAAACAAGCAAAAAGCAGAAATTCACAGAACCATTAATCTATGCTCTTGAACTGCAATAAATTCGTTTAAGATATTAAGGGATGGCAATCCTTTTCTTGACTTGGTAACTCTTGTGTGAGGACCAAGTAAAGTATTCGCTTTGGTTGAAATAAATGTTCCTTAAAATAAGCATCTTTTCTGATGTGGGATTGATTATTTCGATTAGTATGTGAAAGCTGAAGGGTTCTTTAACTTGAAACCGACCGACCAAAGAGTCTTGACCAAAATCAGCGGCTCAAGTATATCAAAGTCAAGTAATTACAACTATGATATCATTACAAGGTTCTGAAGGTGAAGGCCCGCAGAAGCCGTCTGGAGGAGTTGTTTGAGCCTTAGATTATGAAACTTTCTTATCCTATTCAAAGTTTTCTGTTTAAACAATGAAAAGACAGGTAAGCATCATAACCCTAAATGTTTAAACTTTAATACCAACTATTTTTTTACCTGTTATTTTTTAAAAAATGTAATAATCTCACACTTATTCTAAATAAATTTTGACGATTTTCTTGAAAATTGTTAATATTTTATAGTCCTTTATTCTTTTTCTTTTTCTTTTTTCAAGTGTAATTCAAAAAATAGTAAATTAGATCACTAATTTGAAATCGTGAGACCAACTTCAGCACCATTGAAATATATTAGTTAGGTTTTTTTTTTAATCTTTGTTAAAACTAATGAACCTATACACAAAGTTTGACCTTTAATGGGTTAGAGGATTATTCATTCTATCAGCATAGGATAGGGTTCAAGTCATGCTATGGCTATGTATCATTATGCAGAGGGAAAAGCTACTATTTCTCGTTTCACATTCCATATCTCATTTCTGCTCATCTTTTTCGAGGCTTCTAAGAATATATTTTGGCCTAAAAAGAGCAACTTTGGTTCTTAGTGGGGTTTTGATCAATCCATATCACAAGAACGGGGTCCTAGTCATGCTGTCTCTTAGCCATATGGTGTTGATAGGTCTTAGTCAACTGGCTTTATAATTAACCAAGAAAAATTGGGCATTGGTCAATTTGGATGTCGGCTTCTTTGAGGGTATAGAAAAATCAAATGACCCATACGTACTAGCTACATGGATTTTCGGTTCCAGTGGTTCCAGTCCCAAAATCCCACAAATCTTCTTGACGTATCATGGCACTAAATAAAGATGTTCAACAATTGAAGCATGAGAAGTTTTAAGTGGGATTTCATGTCATGTCATTCAATCGGTCTTCTTCTAGAGTCAATGCAACCATCAAGAATTAGGGACAAGATCTTCTGTCCAATTTTTATGATGTCTTATTCTGTTCTATGAATTTCAGCCATTTATTTATGCGGGTCCTACATGGGTCTCACATTTATTTATGCGGGACCCGCATAAATGAATGGCTGAGATTTATGGGACAGAATAAGACACCATAAAATTGGACAGAGGATCTTATCTCCAAGAATTATAGCCCCCCATAGAAGGGGAACTATGGCTCCCACTGTTCTAAAGATAATATATATGTGTGCATTTTTTGGTCCTCTATGTTGCTCTTAAAATTGCCTAAACATTATTTCATATCAAGCTTACTTGACGGGGTCAAGTTGGGGACACCATGATTGCTTGCTGACACATACATGAGTTCCATCCTAATTAAGTACAGGAGCCATGCAATATTATTATCTGGTTGCCTAATCAAAATTCAAAGTCTAAAGTTATTGCAATAATTTGAATAATACAAAGAAGTTAAAAATAATGCAAACTACATTATGATAAATCGTGATAATGTCTTCGTCTTAAAATAATAATATAATTATAACTACAGTTGCAGACTAAAAGTTAAAATCTTAGACCAATTAAAAATGATAATGAAAAATCCACTGTATCCTTGTCGCTTTTAATTCTACTTCAATGAACAGGTTTTGGATTTCTGGGTTTGTTTGGTGGATTGCAGGTTTGAAGTTTGAATCATAATTCCCTCTTTAGAACCATTACATGCTAGAAGCCATTGCATCATATATCACCCTGACAGCTTCAGCTTATGGAAATCTCCTAGGTGAGGCACTGAGACCCATGAATTCATCAGTTTATAGAAACATAATGACCGAGCCCATGTGCTTAAACAACCTTCTACAGGGTCTAGCACTGAATAAATGTTCACTTACATTCAGTTTGTTGTTTATAGGAACCTCTAAGCGTTTAGAGTAGCTTCAGCTTTTATTCTGCGAAGTTGACGAAAAGGGAAATGTTGTGTCGATCACAAAGATTATATCATCACATGGCTTCTGTTGAGAAAAGGGTTGCCTGTCTCTTTCTTCTCTCTGAAGAAAGTCACACAGATCCATATATTTATGTGCTGATGGCTAAAGTTCAATGTTCAGCTAGTCTAAGTTCAGATGGCGTAACTTTCTTCTATCCTTGGTGTAAGATAGAAACAATAAAACAAGGGACATTTTGTGATATTTTCTTCAGAATGTAAAAGGTTGATTGAAGTATATATAAAATGGCATACTACATGGTTATAGTATAAAGTCAAATTAGATCATATTGTATTCATGTTAATAAGTTAGTCAAAAAATGAACCTGTCTGGTTTGGCTTCGGAGACCAAGTCTGAGGATGCTGCTTTATTGTTGGTGTTGGAGTGTGAGATTTGTGGTACATCTATCCGGGGGGACCATGCCAGTTCTAATGGTTTTGGAGAACTCAGATCAGACCAAACAATGTTTACTCCTGCTTTCTTATGCCTCTCGTCATCCACCTTAAAACTCAAGTCATTCAAATACACGATAAAACCTCCCAACCTAATGAAATAATACTTCACTTCACGTTGTTTTAAATTGCGAATTGTTCAGATAACCCCACATAATTATAAAAATGATTCCGATGGTGGAATGCATCACAATTTGAAATTTTATTTGATTTTTAATTTAACAAAAAATGAAGAAGTTAATTTACTTAAATTCTTTGAAATTGAATATCTCATATTTAATTTAGACACGAATTAATTACATTGAAAAAGTTAAATTATTTGATGCTCCCGTAAGTCCTCTTTGTTTGTTGAGTCTTTAATGTGGTATAAAGCTGGACATGTTGGTATTTATTTATTTTTGTAAAACTGAGGAATAAATTTGGATGGTAGAATTTTGGGTCGCAATGAGACTGACACCTCGTGGGACGACATTCTTAGATGACCACTGACGGTTGTTGATGCAGTCAGTAGGTGAGCCTATGTTGGGCTTACTAGAGAGAAGAATTAGGAAGAGTAAAACAAATAAAGTGAAAAAAAGAAGAAGGAAAAGGGATTTGTGTGTGTGTGTGTGTGTTAGGTAGGCGGTAGACATAATTGCCAGAGGGCATCAAAAAGTAGAGGTACTTGTAAAATGTAAAGCCAAATCCCAACCTTCCTTTGGTGTGTCATATACTCATAAATACGTTCCAATTTCACCATTTTGTGTTACCAGAGTCTCCAATTAATTAAATTAAGTAGACCTGTATTTAGCTATTAAGAAGTAAGGATGCTTTTAGATTTAGTTCAGAACCACATGATGCAGAAGAAGACGATTGGACCATATTATACAATATGAGAATCTTAAACTCCACGACTTGTGTTAATGATGTCATGTCCCTTTGACCATGACATCACACTTGAAAGAAAGACCCTACGAAGCTCCTCCCAATTAGTAATTATGCATACGTTTATTATTGGCCGGAATATCATATATTTTGCAATGGCTAAACAGTAAAATGAACATGTTTAGGTGTATGTATGTATATATACACATGATATTGATGCTAATGGAATGGGAATACAAAACACAAATAAAGGATCATAGTCACAGCTACCAACGTGTATGTATCTCGTTTTGATACAATACTAGAATTAGGATTCTCACTTGAGATTTTTCTTAACTAATAAGAAAGATTACTATGAAATCAAAAGATTAATTAAGGAAGGAACAATATGGACATGCATGCACGCGTGTGTTCATGTAATTAAGCAGAAGCATGCAGATGGTGTTTAGAATCACCAGGTGCGCGTGCCAACACACACATAGGAAAAACCTGTGTGGCTTCGGCTTTCCCCAAGGAAAACGACACCTTTAAAAGGTTGTCGTACCTGGGACTGGGAGAGAAAGTCTTAACTCTAGTTTTTTAGTCAAAACCAATGGAAACTATGCCTTCATTTGAATAAGTTACAAATTATAATTGGGCAGTAAAAAAAATATTTTAAATATCATATGAGTATTTTAAAATAAAGGTCCAAAATATTAATACATTCCCGAAAATAAAAAACCCTATGCTGAATCAAAGTGGGTTAGCTTTATTACGTTGAAAAACGATAGTGTAAGATTTGTAAACAAAGGTTGAGAGAGCTGACACAAGGAACATCTGGGGAAATGAGAAAGAGAAGGCTCAAAGCAAAGAACTTTGGAAAACCAGAAATGAGTGTAATTCCTATCTGTCCTTATAACCAAAGTAAAGAATAACAGAAATGGCTACCATTTTTGCCCTATATAATTAACGCCAAAAAAGTTAAAGTTTCAGTCTTTGTATTGGAGACTGGAAACATACTTTCTTATACCTTCTCTCTCTCTGTGTATATATATATATATATATATAGTAATACATACATAATGCATTTTCTTTTCTTTTTCAGAATATTTTAAGTTTGGCATGATTTCATCACTACCCAGTATTTATAGCTCCATATCTACACAGGTAAGACTTTAAGAAAAACCCAACGCCAATAGTGTCCTTTTTTAATTCAACTCCGTGCCTAGAAGTTCACGGTTGTCAGAACATAAAAACCAAGGTGGAGAGAATTAGAAGCTGTGGTGGAGTAGTGAGAAAAACAGGTATAGAGAAGAGAGTTAGTGTTATTTTTGGGGTTCAAGAGCTTTGGAAATGATGAGAGATTTAGTTGAGGCTTCTTAGAATGGTGATTTTATGCTGGGTGAATACAAAAACTAGAGATATGGGGTCCTATTTTCATCACAGACGAAGACGACATCAATGTACAGAAGAAGCACGTACACACTTGGCCAAAAGAACAAGACAAAGGAATTTCTCAAACATGAGTTCTAGTTGGTACAGTGGGATCTCACCGTTTGTTACCATGTTTGTATGGTTTCTTCTCGTTTTTTCTTCAATTTGTCCTGTTCGTTCGTCGGAATTCGACAACAGCCATGCAAAGAACCAAACTTTTAGGCCAGAAGATGAGTTACGCAAGTTGAAGATGATAAGAGAACGTCTCAAGAAGATCAACAAGCCTGCAGTCAAGACGATTCAGGCATTTGACTTCCCTTCCTGAACATATAGTGTTGTTTCGTTTGGATTCGACTTTCATTTCCCCTGTTTTCAAATCTGTTTTTTTTTTCCCTTTTCTGAGTTACAAAGTTCTTAACAGCTCGACAACTTGTTTCTTGCTACAGAGTCCTGATGGCGATCAAATAGACTGTGTTTTGTCTCATCGCCAACCAGCTTTCGACCACCCTCGATTGAGAGGACAGAAACCATTGGTATATGAATTATTATCGTGCCACTGCATCGAAATTTTCTGTGAAAAAGACAATGTTTTGTGGGAAAACACTTGCAATGTTAACACTGTGTATTTCGCATGAATTTACTGCAGGAACCACCAGAGAGACCAAAAGGGCACAACCCAACAGACGTGGATGCAGAGAATTTTCAGTTATGGAGTATGTCTGGTGAATCGTGTCCAAAAGGGACAATACCGATCAGAAGAACAACCGAGGAAGATATGTTAAGAGCTAGTTCTTACAGGAGATATGGAAGAAAATTACGAAGACATGTTAGAAGAGACACCAACAGCAATGGCCATGAGGTAGGTGCTCATCAAATGAAGTTAGAGACAAAACCATTTTTCTTTTCCTTCTTCTTCTTCTTGGCTAAGTCTCAGCCTTGATCAACTTAACAACTAAGAAAAAAGAAAAGCGAAAACTGAAAGTAGTCAAAGAATACGGTGATGCCGGCATCTGGCAATTGTCCTTTTTCTTAAGTTGCTTTTAAAAAGAAGAAATATTGGATTAAATTTACAAAGAAAGATCGAAAGACTAAAGATACAAAAAACTGCTTTATTTGAGGAAAATCAGGTTTATTAAACTAAGAAGGTGGCTTGCTGTTCTTTTGATTTTTTCCACATTGCAGCTCGTTCCAGTAAATAAAAGCTTTTACTTTGATGTCTTTTTCTTCCGATAGATCCTTCTCTTTCAGTTGCACAAGAGCCATTCAACATCTTAAGTTCTACAACCTTAATATTCTATAATTCCAATCAGATTCCTATATCAAATAATCACACGGTTTCTGGCCTTGTTTAGCATTTATGCTAATATATTGCATCTCATAAGACCATTTTGAACTATGGTAGTGAACCGGACGGTTCCTCTGATTCCAATGCAAAAACAAAGGGAAAGAAAATAAAGGAAGAGGCGAGGGGAAAAAGGCATAGTTCGATGTATGTATTGTACCATCAGGAGGAATATAAGTTACCAAAACTAAAGGCATAGTAGCTCCAGTAATATGCTGAAAGTGATATCAAGAAACACGTTTCTCTGTTTCAATGGAATATTTATTGCCCTCTCTTTCCTGCTGTTGCGTTGTGACAGCATGCGGTTGGATTTGTGTCTGGAGATCAGTATTACGGTGCAAAAGCTAGCATCAACGTGTGGGCTCCTCAAGTTGCTAATCTTAATGAGTTCAGCCTGTCACAGATATGGGTCATTTCTGGACAATTTGGAGATGATCTTAACACTATTGAAGCTGGTTGGCAGGTACATATTCAACTACTATTAAGTACATATTTGAAAATTCTTGTTTTCTCGGTCTGTTTTCGATAGGATACTGTATTCTTTTTTCAAGTTTCTGTCAAAACAATACTTTACGGTTTACTAGTAGGAGAAAGTATGAAAATAAATCGGGGTAGCTAGTATAGACTCCATTTCTGTGCATGAAAGTCACAAAAATGAGCAAGTTGCATATGAGAAATGGAAATCCGAAACCAATAATTTATTTGAAAGAACACTCATTAGTTTAACCTGATTTAGACAAGGGATTGTCCTGGAGACTAGGAATTTCAACCTTCTAACACATCAGATCAAAGCTTCCATATTTAAAGCATTGAAACAGTTACAACTACCTCTCACTTTCATCAGTTTTTGTACTGTAAAACAGTGGACTTTAATGCAATTTTCTCTATGTGACAGGTTAGCCCAGAAATGTACGGCGACTACCATCCAAGGTTCTTTACATACTGGACTGTAAGTATACTAAAGAACTTTGTCTTACACTCGGTTGTCCTACTTACTCCTAGCTACAATTATAAGCTAATCCTTGATGATTTTTGCTTCCGATTGCAGAGTGACTCGTATCAAGCAACTGGATGCTACAACTTACTATGCTCAGGCTTCGTACAAACAAATAATAGAATCGCAATAGGGGCTGCAATCTCCCCTACATCTTCGTATAATGGAGGACAATTCGATATAAGCTTATTGATTTGGAAGGTAAAAACTCCTTTTGAAGATTTAGAAAGTCTCGTTCTTCGTTTTCTGAAATAAATTTGACTTCATGGTCCAGCTGGGATGAGCTTAGCTATCTAACCGGCTGACCACTTATGAAGTATATACAGATTATATATTTGACTTCATGGTCCAGCTGGGATGAGCTTAGCTATCTAACCAGCTGACCACTTATGAAGTATATACAGATTATATACTTGACTTGCAATCCAGTACCCCGTGCCATGATTTGTTGCCCCACCAGGCGAAAGAGTATAATTTAGTGACAGATGATTTTGCATCATATGATCTGATTACTTGGACTACAATTTTCTCCCCACTCAATGGTCATTTTCCAAAGTTCCAGCATAATCATCTACTGGCATCATACGCTTTCATGTGACATTTGGAAAGCTACGTAGATCCAAACATGGCTGAAATGAGCGTGCGATAGTAGCTTGAAATAGAGCCTTAAATTTTCCCATTTATTTTTCTACTTTCCAAGTAAAACAGCTTCCTGAGTCTAATATCACCATGATTAGGATGCACATAGCTACCTTTTAATCACTAAGGAAACTATAACAAAACTTTCTCACTTCCCTGCAGGACCCAAAGCATGGAAATTGGTGGCTACAATTTGGATCAGGAGTCTTAGTAGGGTATTGGCCATCATTCTTGTTCACTCGTTTAAGGGACTCCGCAACTATGGTGCAATTTGGAGGAGAAATAGTGAACACAAGTCCTTCAGGATCACACACCCCAACACAAATGGGCAGTGGCCATTTTGCTGGAGAAGGTTTTGGAAAAGCTTCATATTTCAGGAACTTGCAAGTGGTTGATTGGGACAATAACTTAATCCCATTGTCAAATCTAAAAGTATTGGCTGATCGGCCAAATTGCTACGATATACAAGGAGGGATCAACAGAGTCTGGGGCAATTATTTTTACTATGGAGGTCCTGGAAGAAATGTCAAGTGTCCTTAAGGAAATCTGGTACAGGATTGGTCCATAATTTTTCTTTTCTTCTTTTACTTTTGTGGGTGATATGGGTTTCCACTCGAGATCAGTGAGCTTGGGTTTTATTCTTATATTTATTTCCCTGTTAATCAAATTTTTTCCCCTTTCTTTTAGCCCCTTTCCTTGACTAACATGTCATTTATTGATTATACCTCCTTTAGGGACTTATGTGTAAGTAAATGTGGAAAAGAAAAAGAAGAAGAAATGTTAGTGAATACATTGCGAGATCCTTTTCTTTCAACTCTTTTCTATCCACATATGCTTTCTACTTGTTTTGCAACTCTACGGAATACAATGAACAGACCAATTTAATTAGGGGACCGCAAGTTCAGTCAATAATCTCTTAAATAGGTTACATTAATCCAGCACATGCCCCTCAATAAATGCCATGGTTATGGAAAACTGCACCACCATATTTCTGTCTCTAGTTCTCAAATAGTATTCCAACCAGGAAGGATTTGCACAATCATTTTTCGTTAGAGTGCAGCACGAGTTAAGGGGAAAAGGCTGACTTAGTCCCCGATAAACTAACATTTAATCTAATTTGACTCAATTCATTAATTTCATTGTCAAACTTTATATAATGACATAGAGATCTACACTTTAATGTATATTTCTACAATCACACACTCGTTGTCAAGTTATTTCGAAGTATAACTTGCTTGAATGTTAAAATGTTCATGTTGTTTTATACAATAAGGATCCTTTTATAGCAACAACATTTCTTCGCATAAATGGGAATTAGTTTTTTATAAAGAAATAGATAAAATAAATAATATAAAACTTCTATTGTTTAAATAAAAATTGATTAACAATTTCATTATAAATTTATAAATTATTTTTAACTCGAATTTAAAGCACAAAATTAATCATTTTTTATGAACTTAATTGTAAACACTTCCTCGATTCTTTTATGTATATATATATAACACCCCTACATGTGAATTGTCAGACAAACTACCTAATAAATGTGACATGTTAGACGTACTACCTAAAAAATTATTATGTTGAAGTTAATTTTCTTTTCAGTATATAGATTTAGCAAGTTCAAGTAGACAGGGAAGTACTTACATTTTCGTTACAACCTTGGTCGTAGATGGTACTGGTTGATACACTTATTAGAACATCATAATCATCGAGGACAAATCAAAATCATGTCATTTATTAGGGGCAACCAAGCCAAGAATCTAAAGCAAACATGGCATTTAATTTCCACATAATGGATGTGCTCCACTAACTAAACCTATTCTAATTAGTTTATTATACGTAAAAGTTTTGGTATACCATTAGAACCAAAGTTTACGATATGGGCACCAACTTAGTTTGTAACGTGAACAAGTGCTAGATATATGGATCTGTTGCATAATCATAAAAACGTAAAAATAGAACCAAACAAATCTAGCTATTCAAACCTAGTTTAATTAGTCTGTTTCATATTGAGCAAGATTTCAAAGAAGGATAGTACTTCGTTTAAAGAACCTCCTTGGGCATTTAAACGAGTACTAGATAGTAGACAAATAATAATTATCCTCGTCGTTACCGACAAAATATAGCAATAAATGATGCAACTTACTTAAAGTTCAAACCTACTTGAACACTAGCAATCAATATTGCAATCCTTTAAGAGTCCACCCACATGAAACAAGAGGGCCACACTTCCTGTCCAAACCCATCCATTATTTCTCTAATTGTAGATTGATACGTATAAATATGTACTACTCCTTCAAGCTGTATCTTTTTCTTCAAGTTTACGTTATCTTTCATGGCTAATTATATGCCAACTTCAACCATAAGGTAAAAGATATTCGACATGGAACTGGCAATTTCATCAAAGCTAACTCATGACTAAGTTTAAGAATCAAGATATTATCAGCTTCAGTGGATAGAATACTTGAACCGACACGAACCCATACGAGAGTTGGTTTGACTACACTTAACTAGTAATTTTTCTTTCACCGACGGGGTAAATCTTGCTTTCTTACTATAATTAGGATATGAAGTAACTTGTTCTATACTTTTGGTTTTGCTTTTCTATTGACCAAGACATCCCACAGTATGTTTCCTACTAAGCAAGCAAATGGAGTTGCATGAACTATTTAGTAGTCTTTTCTTAACGTGGGCGCTTAACACTTATTGAGGTTGGGGTTAAGCGTGTTTCACTTTTGACCTTCTAAAAGTCTAAAAAGGTTTGGTGTGAGGAAGGACAGAAGATCCTCATGGTATGGTATGATCATACCAACACCCAACAGCCAGTCCTGAGCAAGATCAGAACTAGCGGTGATGTAACAGCCTACAGAGCTGAGTATGGAGGTCAAGGTGGGGGTTGTACTTGTATCTGTGAGAGCATTTGCATTTACGTGTTTGTTATCTTTTGCTTGAAGTAGATATCAATTACGAGCAATGGGTCAGAAGACTCAGAACTAGACGAGATGAATTAGCATTGGGGTACTTTTCTTTTGGGCTTGCATTTTTGTTTGCAAACATTTTAAGCTTTTTTTTGGCGTCCAATGTTCTTTTTATAATTAAATATAAACTATCTAAAGTATCAATAATGGATTACATCAAATCCATAAAAAATTTTAAAATTTAAATTTAAAATTTTTAAACTTATGTAAAAATTTTCCTAAATATATTAAAATAAATGAAAATTTACGTCATAAATTATATCAAGAGTAAATAATTTTTCCTCCGTCAAAAAGTTATGTAGCGTGAAATTGAATTTATTTAACTAGAATTTTTATCTTATAATTATAATTATTAACATATGATAATCTTAATACTATTTGTTAGAATAATTCCATTGATAGAGTAGGACCGCAGTTCAATTAAGAAGTATATGAAATTAAATTTGTACTTCATTTTTTAGTAATTCAAAAGTAGGATAATATTATTTTAAATAGAAGTGGAAGTTCCAATTCAAACATTCATGACTAACTATAATTTATAAATATTAGTTTGTAACTTAAAATTTATAAAATTAAAATCTCACAAAATGAAAATTTATTTCTTAAAACAAGAAAATAGATGAACATTGATAACTAAATGAAATCAATTATAGGCGTACATTTTAATTTATTCTAATTACTAATATTATATTATTTATTATTTATTTTATTTAAATATTCTATAAGTAATATAAAACTTCTTCCAACATAAATTAGGTCAGTAATTGGCTTGAAATGGAGGAAGAAGGCACCAATGAAAGCTGCCGTCGTGTATGATGACGGTGACTCACTAACTAGCACGCTGATGGGTGGTAGTCAGTTCTCAAACGACTACATATCTGCGTTTTGTGCTTAAATGAAAACGGAGACCTTTTTCGTCTAGACACAAAATCACAGGTCTTTTCCAAATGAACCGCAACACTTGACTCAAGTTGGCAAACAAAACCCTTTGCTTAAATTTTGACATTTTGAGTCCAAATACTCAAATCAAAACATTATTAATCTGCTTAAATTATATTCTACTTACTGTCATTACTGATCGTGTAGACAAGTGTTATTGCACACCCACGGAAAAGAGTTATTTGGCAAGGGGCTTCTGCTAGTGATTCTACGCAACTCACAATATTCAGATCAGTTGTTACGGGTTTGGTAGTTGCCGAAACAGGAAAGACCAGAAAACCACAACCATTTGTTGCTTTCTTTCAGACATTAGAACCCGGAGAAATGAAGTTGTATGAACTGGAAATTTCTGTTGTCAACTTCTGATTCTCAAGATTGCTAAATCTATGTCATTCCGAGATAGTTAAGTCAGCATGTTAACGGTGAAAACCAACAGACACTCCAGCCATCATTCAATGACTTAACATTGAATTCCCACACAATACTCCTAAGGGATATAAATGACATTTTCTAACTGAAGTGCGCCACAGTTACACACAGATCCAATTACAAAGGAATTTGAAAGCTAAGGTCTTTAACCAAGAGTGTGTAAGCAGAAGCTAAACCTTTCCCCTATTAGACAATTTCAGTCGTTGAAAGTATCACACTATCATATGCCTTCTTTGATATCAAGAAAACAAAACATCGAAAAAGGAATTGGATTATTGAAGAAAAATAGCATTTCAAAACCATTAGAAAGTATGGCTTCCAAGAATCTAAATAACACGAGTCCAACATACAATTTCAATCCACACAGATTTCTTCAAGCAACTTCTTGGTTGGCTCACTCAAATCCACATTCTCCATCTTCAGCCAGCGGCGCATCACGTGACTTCTCCTTCCAGCAGCTGCGTATGTTCTTATTAATGATTCAAACACTTCCAACCCTACACCATCCACAGCCTTCTTCAGAATCTCAACAAAACCTTCTGCACCATCAACGTCTCTCTGCTGCTCAAAATGTTCCATAAAAGATCCAACAATCTCAGGTGATGGGACCCACTTGTGACCATCCCCTTTACCGATAGATATAGCTTTTGCTAAACAATCAACTGCCAAACTGACATCCCCATTTCTCAAATGGTATCCCATAAATATTTCCCATGTTTTAGCATTAGCCTTGGTCCCTCTCCTAAGGACCCTCTCCTTGAGCTCTTCTGCCTTTTGTAACAAGCCCTCCTTTGCATAAGCTCCAATGAGAACATTAGCAATCCTGATGTCATAAGTTGAGCACCCTGATTCCCATTCCTTGAAGCATTTCTCGGCACCAGGTAAATCTTTCAAGTTGACCAGAACTTGGATCATATTCAGGTAACTTATGTTTGCAGTTTTAGGAAAAGCCAACCTCAGAGAACGCCATACTCGATAAACTTCAAGCAAATTCCCTGTTTGCCCATACAACGTAATCAAGTATTGAAAAGCAGAAAGATCCCGATGTGCATTTTTCTTCTCCAATTCTTTAAGTGCATTTTCTGCCTTATCAAATAAGCCAGCATTAACATAGATTGAGGCTAAGTTGCTATAAGTTGTCCAATCTGCAGCAACCCGGCCATCTCTCTTCATCTCTTCAATGACTCTTTCAACACCAAAGATATCATTTACAGCTGCCAAAGCTCTCATCCACACATTGTATGTATAACAATCTGGCATTATACTGTTAGCCTTCATTTCTTGTATGATTCCTGGTACTCTTTCAGGCTGACTAATTTTTGTATAGAGGGTCATTAGGCTGTTGTATGACATGGAGGTCAAACCGAGATTGAGTTCTTTCATCTTTTCAAAGAGAGCTTCTGCTTCTTCAGTCATTAATTTATCACAGTAGCAGTTGAGAAGGGATCCATAAGTTAGAAGGTTCTTTGATGTTTCAGGAAGGTCTATGAAGTAATTTTCTGCAGCAGGAATGCCCAGAGTTTTGGCAAGAAGATCGAGGTGTATAGCTTGATCAGGAACTGTCTTGTTCATGCCCCTCTTAGACGACATAGTTTCTGACAGCTATGAATTGAAGGGGGGAAATTAAACAGATGTTTTATAGTTATCAAGGTATAGAAAACCAGAAACTTCTAATTTCAAAAAGCAAAAACCACAATTCATTTTGACAAGTTCTCACATTATACTACTTAAAAGACTGCACATCAACTAACTCTGTAGAATAAAGCCAGCGCCAATGATCAGAAAATGCGATAACTACTTCATCTCTCTTCCAATTAAGCACAAAAATCCCATCTTACTTGGGGAACAAGTGCAATCTCCTCTACAAAATACTTCAGGTATTGTTACCTCTAAATGAACAAGTGCAAGTAGATTTCATGTTATTGGCAATAATAAACTTAGCTGAACCTAATGGATAATCAATCAGCTGCAAATCTTAGGATCATTCAATTACCCATATGTGTGTTATAGGCTCTCAGCTTAAGTAAAGAGTTGAATCAGTAAATAGTAACTATGCAATGCATCAACTGATGAATTAAATGCACTACTAAGCACCGTAACAAAAGAAGGTATCAACGCATTGCATGTCCATTCAAATCCAGCGTAGACTTTGTAGCTCACACAAACTCAGTTCACCATAAGTGAGAAGCAAAAAGACTCAATTTTTAGCAAAAGCGCCAAAAAATTGGGGAATTGGGTAGAGAATCAAAACCTTGAGAGCTGGGTAATAAAGCTTGCGATCGCGAAGCTTCTTGAGGGTAAAGTCGACCTCCCACTTGTAGACACGTTTTTTGCTCTTGAGAAACTGATTCAACTGTTTCCTCACGTTCAAATTGGATCCACCTTCTTCGAACAGCTTCTCGAAGAGCGGTCCTTCCAAGTACTTCTTCGACCTGTTATCTATGACCCTGGATCTACCGAACAATCTTGGCATCGCCATTGTAGGTCCGAAACTAAATTTCAGGGTAAAATGATAGTAAGAGATTGCTGGAATTGAAAGTTTCAGTTCGAGAGCTTAAACTTTAAACCCTGGTTTCTACGAAGAAGAAGAAGAAGGGTTTAGATGGGATTGGGCCACGCTCCATGGTCCTCAGGCCCACGATATTGAAATCACAATCAAGACTTAAGCCCAAAATTGGTCGAATTTCGGGGGCCATAATCCATAGGTCTATGGGCTTTGTTAATAAAACAGGTCGGTGAGTTTTGCCGGAAAAAAGACAAGACGATCAACGGAACGATTATGTAGAACGCGTGTGTGAGATGATTTGAGATTTGAATTTGATTAATGAGGGGATCAAATCTGACTAAACATCTAACCTCGTGAGATTAGTCAAACACCTTTGTTGCATGCTAGAAGGTTCTATAGCCTTGCAAAGTTGAATTTTCCACGTGTTTCCAAGACAGCCTTTCCGCTTCTGAAAACATGCGTGCACGTGGATTAGAATTACATTAATATGTTAAATCTATGTGATTTATATACTCTATTAAATAAATTATATTTAGCTATGTAATTAGTCAAATAATACAATATATCATCTACATATGAACGAATAGAGACTTAATTTAATTTAAAGATGGTTATAGTAACTGTCTATTTTTAGTTAATTGAGTGAAAACCCAGTCTTTAATAGTTTTAACTAACCAATATGTCATATATAGGGACTTAATTATTGTTTAGACATTAATGTGTATTATTTATTTTTCATTTCGAAAGAAGGAAATAAGGTCAATACCTAATTTTATTTAAAGGTTGTGTTATCTTTCTATTTTTTTGGTAAAATTGACGGAAAACCGTCGTTAATAATTTTAGCTGAGCAATCCCTTTTAGAAGTTAAAAGAAGGAGATGGGCCCCGGGACATAGCTCAACTGGCAAAGGCTTGGGTGGTGTGGTGCCTGTCATGCTGGCGACCTGCAGGATGGGGGTTCAAATCTTGGGGGCAACTTTTCATATTTGGGCCCCTTGTATGGTGAGATCAGTGGGTAAGCTCAAGTCCCTGG
>JAOTAY010000003.1:9050545-9083046 GCA_025629805.1 Erythroxylum baracoense | reverse complement strand
GGGTGCAACACACGCGCCATCCGTACCGCCACTCTCGATTGTACTGTAGCATTGTCGGGTGCATGCACCTCACCCTCCGTTAGGGGGAGCAATTTTCGGTGTCCTGGGATGCCTTGTTTTGGCTCCGATTGGCCTTTTTTTGATCCGTTTTTCATAACCAATCTCATGTATGCCGTTTTTACGTAATCATATATGTAAAAAAACCGAAAAACAAATAAAAAACTAAAGAAAACTATATGAGATGAAAAACTGAAAAACCTTCGTTTTCAACAACTGATCACGTAACCGCTCTAATACCACGTGTAATACGTAGCATAGACCTTATTACGTATCCCGGATCATACATGAAAGGGTTAAAAATGAAAGAAATGTGAAATACCTAATTTCGGTTCCATCTTTGATTCCGAAGCAATTTTCGGACACCAAACAAGCTCCAATCTCCTGGGACTTTTATGGAAAGTGTTTCCCGACATGAGGTTTAGGCCTTTCTACATTTGTTTCAATACGTAAGCTCTCTTAATGGGTTAGAGAATCCGTATGCTTACGATTGATATGAGTAACTGCAGGAGATCTTAACCTTTATATATAACTTCTATATCGAGTTTTCCCATCACAAGTCCGATATGGGTCCGGTTCACATTAATAGGGATCTAATTTTTGCCCTGACTTCGACCCATTGATATAGATCATTTATTGGGTCACTTTATTATTTTTATCTTGATCAAACAACGTAATTTAACCGATAATTTATTGAAAAATAAAAATTACAATTAATGTTGTTCACTTATAGGTAAGGACAAAAATGTCCTACAAGCAATGCATTCGGTGACAAATTATCCAAGTACATCAATGACATGTATGGCTGGCGATAATTTCTAAATGCGTGACATTATTGGGAATCAACGATATGAACGAAATGAGGAACATATACTAGTAATGGATGAGGTGGTTGCACATGGCCTCTTGTTCTTGGATCCATCATCCATTAATTTAGATAATGGGGACAACCGTCTCTTTCTAAAGTGTTTGTAACTTTGTATAACCTTTCGTATCGTGAAACACGCATCACCGAATGAGTTGAACAATGAATTTAAATATGAGAAGCCAAAGTTCCTATTTTGGTAGTTGGAAAGTAAAGGTCGGTAGCTTATCTACTACTTTTGTTGCAGAGCCAGAGTCTAAACTCTTTTCTGGCATGTGCGGCTCATTACTATTTTTCAAGTTTCAACCCCCCACGTATTCTCCACTCTCATCTCACCTCCTCGACTAAACCTTTTCCTTCGTCTGAACAATAAAGAGGTAATTAACCGTATATACTTACGAACAAAAACTCTTATGAATTAATTATAACAGAGTTGCTTTGTTCAGTGAAAAAAGGATGTTATTCTAACATGAGTGGTGGGGTCAGCTAAGCTTTCAACTTCTGGGAAGAAACTTCCAAAGTGTTGTTTTCTTGATTGGTCCAGAAATGAATACAAGCTTTCACTTTCATGCTTCTCGCAAGAGAGGAAGAGACTGCGATGTTCGGAGCTTACGTGGTGATTTAGACAAGGAACTGCGATTCTTACTAATGGCTTCAAGTTAAAGTTCTTGGAAAAGCACAAAGTCAAACTCAAGAATATTGAATACCTATTTTTATTTTTATATAAAATATTATTCAAATATATATATAACACATAAAAAGCAAAATGGAAAGTAGAACAGTAGATGCAGTGGCATCGGTATTCGGAGCGTGGGATGCACGAAATTTGTAGGCGTCTGAGATGTAATATAAAAATTAAAAGGGCACATGGAAGTTGAGAGGATAAGGCCACTACAGTTGGAAGCTTAAGATTATGCACCAAATGAGAACCTTCCAGCTCCGATACAGCACGCCAAGCTTGGAAACAATAAAGTACGAACATAATCTTAAAACTATTTTCTTCCAATTAACTGACCATTCACGTTCACATTCACTATTCAAAATTTCATTTTTATAATTTAATCGTTAATAACTAAAAAAAATTAAAATAAGTATCATTAATTCAATATATTTGGTGGGTCCAATGGAGATTTTGTATAAAACTAGGGAGAGAGAGCGGTTTGCGTGAGGACACATGTCATTGAGGAAGACCAAAACCCTTTTGGTCCAGAGGAATCAATGAACAAGAGTAGGCCTTTTTGTCTAGTGGTTGGGTTTGGTTGGTTGTGACAATTGTGTGTGTGTCTAAGGTGGGAAGCGAGAAATTTGTGGGAAACTAACGCATTCAAAGTTATTGAAGCTCTCTCCCAAGCCACCTACACAGACAGGGCCAAAAGGGGACATCTGGGAAGGGCAAAGCTTGCATCTTTTTGCTTTTTTTCACCCTTCTATGGTTTGTTGATCATAGGAGGGTTGGATAGTGAGGGGTTTTGATTGTTTAGAGAAGGCCTTTTCTCTTTTGCACATTCAGGAGCTTCCCTTTGCGGGTTTTCCAAAACGTTCTTGATTGTGAGACAAATGATTAGGTGGTGGATATCTGCTCTGCAACTAACGGAGCTTTTTGTGAGCACCTTGGTTCATATGCTCTATGGGTTTTACATATTTAGCACAGCTGTTGCTGGGGATCTTTCACAGAGTTTGAATGAATGGTTTTTCAAGCCAAATGCTAATGTGGTAGTGAAAAATGATGAGCCTTTGGTCGCAACTACTGGTGGTGGTGACTTGCCTCCAATCGTGTTGGTTCATGGAATTTTTGGATTTGGCAAAGGGGTTTGTGTTCTTTTTTCCTGTCGATATATCTATGGGCTATTCATTTTTCTGCTGATTCATGCATTTCTTTTGTGTATGAATCTCATTTGGTTTTCATTTGTATGCTTGATCTTGTTGGCTATAGAGATTGGGAGGTTTATCGTATTTTGCTGGGGCAGAGAAAAAAGATGAGAGGGTTCTGGTACCTGATTTGGGGTCTCTAACCAGCATATACGATAGGTAGGTGATGGATTCAAGCTTCTAGTTCATGGTTATTAATGGCTTATTTCTCCTCGTGTTTGTCCTTTCTCTTTATTTGATTTTTCTCGAGGTTCTAAGAGGTTTTTGCTTTCAGGGCACGCGAGTTGTTCTATTACTTGAAAGGTGGGCAAGTAGATTATGGTGAAGAACACAGCAAAGCTTGTGGGCACGCGCAATTTGGAAGGATTTATGAACCAGGTTTAAGAGATCTCCGATGTTTCTGTAGGCTTTGCCGCTGATTTTTCCGTTTCATCTGCAGCTTTCTCCATTTCATTTTTACTTTTTATGTGAACTCTGATGCAATCTTCATTGTGATTGCGATGCAGGACATTACCCTGAGTGGGATGAGAATCATCCTATCCACTTTGTTGGCCATTCAGCTGGAGCCCAGGTTGTTCGTGTCTTGCAACAAATGCTTGCCGACAAGGTTAGTCTAAGTGTTATGTTATTTACCAGAAGAACCAAAAAGTTCACAGTTCTGCTTCTGCTGATTGTATGCTGGTGATGATTTATAGGCATTTAAGGGGTACGAGAGTACTTCTGCAGACTGGGTATTAAGCATCACATCCCTTTCTGGTGCATTCAATGGGACTACGAGAACGTACTTGGATGGAATGCAGTGAGTTGGCTTTCTAAACTTTGGTCTCATGGAATCTCTAAGTCAAATATCCGTATACCGAAGATTAAAAAAATCAGTATATATTAATCAGCAGGGCTAATTTAAAGGAACTCATCGAATATTGCGTTCATGTACGGATTGCCAATGTCACAGTAAAATTAGAAATAGATATCCTTTGCTCTCGACTGATGTGCTTCACTCAGGCTGTAATCCAACTTGTCAAGTCTTTATTTTGGCTTCATGATATTAAACACTCTAGGACCTTATAGTTTGCTGCCATGAATGATTGCATCAGAAATTTGTTCCTGACTAATGACTCCAGTTTTGACATTTCAGGCCAGAAGATGGGAGAACCATGAAACCCATAAGTCTGCTTCAGATATGTCGCTTAGGAGTGATAATTTATGATTGGCTTGATATTCCCTGGTTGAAGGCTTACTACAATTTTGGATTTGATCACTTCAACATGTCATGGAAGAAAATGGGAGTTTGGGGCCTCATTGATTGTCTCTTAGGCAATGCTGGTCCATTTGCCTCTGGAGATTGGATACTGCCTGATCTTACAATTCAAGGTGCCATTCAACTGAATTCCCATCTGCAAACATTTCCCAATACTTATTATTTCAGCTATGCTACAAAGCGGACCAGGAAAATCATGGGTGTGACAGTTCCTTCAAGCATCTTTGGAATCCATCCGATGCTTTTCATAAGAGTGTTACAAATGAGCCAGTGGCGTCATCCTTCAGATGTCCCTCCTCCATATAAAGGATACAGGTTTGATTCCAAGCTGCACTTGTTATCTTGTCAAATTATTCATTAATTATGCACTGCTCTCTCTTTGTTCTTGATTGTAGAATCTCAATTTGATGTCTAAGACCTTAAATTCGTCTTTAGTTTCTCTTCTTGGAGAAATAAAAGTGGAGATATTAAGTAATGCATTGTGCAGGGATGAGGATTGGCAAGACAATGATGGAGCACTAAATACCATATCGATGACACATCCACGTTTACCAATTGAACATCCAAGCCAATTTGTTGCCAATGATTCGGAGTGTCAACCATTGAGGCCGGGAACCTGGTTAGTTATTTTGCTTCAATATTTTCATAAGCTTCATCAATCACTGGCAACTATTTGAAGTCATATTTCGTATGATGTGAATGGAAAAAAGGCTACCATTCATTTTCCATAAAAGAATGCCAACATAGTCACTCTCTGATTCTGCAGGTACTACAAAATAGTGGAGGCTGACCATATATTCTTTATTGTGAATCGGGAAAGAGCAGGAGTTCAGTTTGATCTAGTATATGATGCCATTTTCGAACGTTGCAGAAAACATGTGTTTAGGAAGACACCACAAACCATACCAAACGAAAATCACCAATAGATTAGTCTTGTCATAATATAGAATTGAAAAAGAAGCTATAAAGGCTGCAGTGGTACAAAATTCTTTTCCACCCCTCTCTGTCCATCTGTAAATGTAAATTTTTGTTGGAGGAGCATCCATCTTTAGACATGTCGTGCAGCATACTGCTCCATGAAAAATGTTCCTTTCACTCTTCAGCCTTTGTATTGTCCCAGATCAGCTCGTCTGGTTTGTAGTTTTGGGAGACATATAAACAGCATAGTTTGTTACTAGGCCTCATTGGCTTACAGTGGTAGGTCTGTAAACTCTTAAAGACATTCATCTTCACTAAATGAAGAAATCCTTCCAAGATGAAGTTTCTCTCTTTATTTCTTTGTGTGCATTTTGTTTTTGGTAATGAAGTATTCTCATCACTCAAGACATCGTGTTCTAAAACTAAAGGTTTTGCTTTTCGATGTGTTGGGAAAAAGGGTTTTCTAGCTTTAACTCGTACCATTGCTTGCTGGAAAAAAAATGTAACGATTGAACAACCTACAAACCGAAGTAACAAGGACGGCATGTATGTTTATGTTGGTCTGCGGTTCATTTTGTTATACTATTTTCCTCCTTTTATACAATCATTCATTTTCCTATAATCTCTCTCACACTAAGGCATTAATGTATCCTATGTGGTCATTCCCCGTGATTTAACAAGAGATGCCCCTGGTCAATAGTTCCTTATGAAATCTTAGTTTAAAAGTTTAGGGTAAAATACAAGAATCAAAGAATTTTTTTTTTATAAATAATCATGCTGGCATATACTAAAAGTATTATTGAAAGAAAATTTTAATTATTGCTACACAGTATAGGAACTTCGTATACTTTAGGGAACTTGATTCCTTTCTTTGTCTACTTAGAGTTGGACACCTGTCAAGGATAAAGAGGTGGTCAAGAAGACGGTCAATTTCATGGAGGTTAGTTCCCTTGAAGTGTCGAAAACTCCAAGCTTCAACCTTCAGGTACTCTCAGGAATTCTGCAATTTTACTGCGAAATAAGTAAATATAATCATATCCTAGTAAAATGAAGACAAAAACGGTATACAATCTTTTAACTTAATCTTACACAAAAGGGTATCCTCTTTGACCAAATGAGTTCACTATTAGCTTATTCTTCTCTACTAGAAACGGTCTCTGTGTAAGTCTTGTTGCTCATTTCGGATGATTTTGGCAACAAACAACCGCTTGCGACTCTGGAGCTTGCTCTAGCAAGGAAGCTTATTCAAATTGCAGCTTGAATAAAGAGTCAAGCATGGCTGGTATGAAACTTTAAACTCTGATCTAACCTGGCTAAGGTTTAGATTAATGAAGGAAGGACATTCAAGAACAATTTTGGAGCAAGCATAATTGTTTTCGTTGCTGGAAAGATTAACAGTTGTGGCAATTTTCGATTAACAGTTGATTGGTTATTACATGGTTAACAATTTTTCAATCTTATCTGATGTTGTAATAACTACTAGAAGAGCAACATATGGATAAGGATGTCTACAAGGGTGGGATGGTTATGACAACTGTTGTAACTCCTTGCATGGTTATGACAACTGTTGTAACTCCTTGTTAACTGCTATGTTAGACTATATATATGTGTGTAATTTATTAATGTGAAGAGATTGATGAAGTCTCACCTTACTGTAGACATTCCTTGTATTAATAAAACAGTGTTGCTATACGTTTGTACCAATTCGCTCGAAACAGAACGAACTCTAGGTGTTTGTAAAACTGACACGCACACTAAGTGTTTGTTGAAATAACACGCAGATAAGATGTTTGATAAATTGTCATGCCTGCTAGGTGTTTGGCTGTTTGCGACAAAGAACATAAGTGGTATTGTGCTGCCATCATAGTGAAAGATTTAGGTTATGGAACAACACGTATCAAATTACGAATCAGAAAGCATTCATGCATTCTATGATTGGCGGACAGAACATGGAAGCAATTGGAAAAGGTTGGCTCATTTTAAATATAAGTTGGGACTTATTTTAGAGGATGAAACAATGCAGGTTTCTGTGTATATAGACCAGATTGAGGAATTTATTGCTCTTATTAAGAGACAACTTGATGAAATATTGGGTGAGGTGAATCGTCAGGTTGGTGTATTGGAAGATACATGAACACTGCCCCAAAACTAAGCTGCTCCAGTGGGTGATGCAAACTACTAAAGGGTAAAATTTTATGATCCAAAGCACTTTGGTGGCACTAGGGATGCAAAGAATTTGGAGAATTTTCTATGAGACATGCAACAACATTTCAAAGCTACTCATGTTCTTGTAGTAAACAAAGTCATGCTTAAAAGCATGTACCTAGTTGGTGATGCAGAACTCTAGTGGAGAGCCATAATTGATGGCGATTTGAATGCAGGAAGGTAGTGTATTAATATGTGAGATATAATGATCCATGAGTTGAAGGATCAATTCCTCCCCTGCAACACTTTATGGGTTGCTCATGAAGCTTTATGGAAGCAATGGTAAGAGAGGACAGTTCGCAACTACATAAAAGACTTCACTTTATTGATGCTGGATATTTGGAATATGTTTATAGGGGATAAGTTGTTTAATTTTCTGGTTGGTTTACAAACCTAGGCATAAATTGAACTTTGTTGGCAAGGGGTTCAAGATATGTCGAGTGTAATAGCAACAACTAATCGTTTAGTTGATTTATGTCTAAATAAAGACAATTAAGAAGCGGCAAGGACTTCTAATCAGTCCAAACACAACAGGGATTAAAGGAACGGTAACGACAAACAAAAACAAGAGGGAAGGCATAATCAATATGAACAAAGGGCAAAATGTATGGCAATAGTTTGGTCGCAAATAAGTATAAGAGAGTAAAAACATTGCATGTTTTTTTTTGCAATGGACCATATTCCAGGAGGGAATTTTCAAAGCAACAGAAGTTAAATGCAATTGTGGTCGAAGAGAAAGGTGAGGTGAAGTTGCTACCCTGGTGAATCCATTGCAGCTGTTGAACACAATAAACAATAAGGTGAGAGCTGCTCATTGATGACACGAGTGCAATGTATACTTTTATTGCAGACCACATTGTGGTCAAATTTGGGATGAAAGTAAACAATAACAGAAATTAGTTGAAGATAGTAAATGTCAAGGCACAAGATGTGGCTGGTATGACATACAATGTAACTATTGGAATGGAATACTGGAATGGGAAGATCAACATGATAGTTATACTGTTGGACGATTTTAATGTTATCTTCAGTATTGATTTCTTACGATCGTATAAGACAGTGGTATACCCATACCTAGGAGGACTTCTATTCACAGAGCAGCGTAATCCTTGTTTTATAAAATGTCAGGATGCTATAGGGGTAAAAGATAGTGTGAATTCTACGATTACTTTGGCGATGGTAGTTAAGAAAGGGTTACAACATTGGGAACAACCTATCTTGCTGCTATGGTTGAAGTAACAGAAGGGTCTATGATGGAGGTGCTATATTCGATTGTTCCACTACTGGAGATGTATTAGTATGTTATGCCAATGGAACTGCCAAAGGAACTCCCACCCAAGAGGGCTATTGATCACAAAATTAAACTAGAACCTAATGCAGCCTTTGCAGCTTGTGCTCCTTATCGGATGTTCCTATAGAATTGATTTAGCTAAGGAAACAACTGAATGAATTATTGGAAGCATAAATTTTTCAGCCATCAAAAGCTCCATATGATGCTCCCATTTTATTTCTAAAGAAGGTAGATGGGACTTTGAGGATGTATGTCGATTATCGAGCATTGAATGAAGTCACCATTAAGAATAAGTATCCCGTTCTATTAGTTCAAGATCTTATAGATATATTGAGCGTGGCTTCCATATTTACAAAGTTGGATCTTTGATCCTGATATTGGCATATTCGAATTGTACAGGGTGACGAACTGAAAATGAGTTGCGTGACTAGGTATGGTGTGTATGAATTCTTAGTGATGTCTTTTGGATTCACAAACATGTATGCTACATTATACTATTTAATGATTTTCTAAATGAATTTGTTGTTGACTATATTAATGACATTGTGGTGTATGGTAACTCTATGAAGAAGCACATAACTCATTTGAAACAAGTGCCGGAATGTTTACAAAAAAGTCAACTCTATGTTAAGAAAAGTGTGAATTTGGTAAGATAAAAATAAATTTCTTAAGTCATTTGGTAGGCAAAAATCAAGTTTGGATGGATCCCAAAAAGTTGTACGCCATTGTGGAATGGCCAGCCCCTATGAAGGTGTCAACATTGAGATCTTTTATTGGTCTTGCAAATTATTATCACAAATTTATCCACATTTACTCAAGGTAGCTCCTCTCACGGATTTATTGAAAAAGGAAAGGAAATGGAGCTAGACAAATCATTATACACATGCCTTTGAGAAGCTTGAATAATCTACGACATCACAACCAATTTTAAAGCTTCCCAATTTTGTTGTTTAAAGTCCATATGGATACAGCAAATAAGGCAATTAGAGGTATGTTGATGCAAAACAGACATCCTCTAGTTTTCGAAAGTAGGAAATATAGTGATGTAAAACATAAATATTCTACTCACGAAAAAGAAATGGTGGCAATAGTATATTGCTTGCGAGTGTGGCGTGTCTACTTACTAGGTCCAAAGTTTATGGTTTAAGCGGACAATGTGGTGAATACATTCTTTAAAGTGCAGAAGAAGTTGTCAGTTAAACAAGCTCGGTGGCAAGAATTCTTGGCAGAATATGAATTTACTTTGGAGCATAAATAAGGAAAATGCATCCAAACAGTTGATGCTCTTAGTCGAAGGGAAGTATTGGCAGCTTATTACAACCTATCTCAGATGGAATCAAATTTATTAGATCAAATTTGCTAAGTAGTAAGTTGGACACTAATTATTGTCTATTCGTGCAGGAAATTTGTGACTGAACAATAAAATACTATTAGGTCGATGATGAGCTAAGGGTATGTTTAGTAACTAAGAATGAAGACGTTAGAATGAGTACGTAACTTACATTCCTTAATTTTTGTTTCTTTGGTTGGTAGTAATAGATAAGATAAGGATTGACAAATTTGGAATGAATTTTAAATAATTCTGAATTTTTATTCCCAAGGTAAGTGTGGGTATAACCTGAAATTAAATATCAGGAATAATAAATAAACAGTTGTGGGTATAACCTGAAATTAAATATCAGGAATAACAAATAAACAGTCGTGGGTAAACATTTTCTTCTCTTTTTCTTATGCTTCGTTGCAACTGAAATTATCTATTTGAGAATTTAAGATTAGTTTATTTATTTAGAAAATATATCATTTTGATTGATTCTTATTAGAATATTATTATCAACATTGCACATTACTTTATTTATTTTATTTAATAATTATTTTAATTTATTTCAATGATTTTATATCATAAAATAAGTTCACTATGGTTTTTTAATTTTATTCTTATAAGAAAAATCATATACAATTATTTAAAAATTAATAATTTATTGGATCATTAAAAATAATTTCAATTATTAATTAATTAATAATAACACATAATGTTTTAATTATTTATTTACCAAATCAATCACATAATAATCAAACTTACGTAAAAAATTGTCATTACCATTCTTAAAATTTAATACCAAACACTGGTATAACTATTAACTTCTATAATCTCATTTTTAGTGCTTGCATACCAAACACGCATAATCAGTAATTCTATTCTTATTGTGATTCTCACTTCTCATTCTCATTTCTATTTTTTTATTTCAATTCCTTTATTACTAGTTATCGAATGAGACCTAATAGTAGGAAAAGGAGGTAAATTGTATGTTCCTAATTTCGTTGGCCTAAGAAGAGAACTCATTCATGAGTCTTATTATGGGAAATGGGCAGGACATTTAGGGAAAGAGTGAATGATGGCACTGCTATCCCATTCTTATGTATGGCCTCACGTGGAACATGATATTAAAGCATATTGTTGAAACTATATTGTATGCCAACAAGACAAAATGGAGAGGGAGAAGCAAGTTGGGTTGCTACAACCTTTGCCCATTCAAGAGAGGCCTTGGATGTTGATATTACTTGACTTTGTTGTGGGGTCTCCAAACGTTGATGGTAAAGCGTTGATGCTGGTTATGGTTGATTGATTCACTAAGTATGTTGTCTTCATTATAACACCAGTAACTTGTACTACAGCAGTGGCAGATCTGTTTTATCGTAACATGGTGAAGCATTTAAATATTCTAGTGGATATTGTGAGTGAACTTCCTTGTTTAATATAATGGGAGGATAAATGTGTTGGTGGATGACTACTTGTAGCACTATGTTAATGCCAACCAACAAAATTGGTTGGAACTATTGTACAGTGCTCAATTCACATACAACTTACAGTAGTCTTCTTCTACGTAAAAAAGTTCATTTGAGTTGGTGTAGGCCTACAGCCTCTCACTCCATTAGAGGTGGCAAAGTAATAAATGGGAGGTAAATGTTCTATTACTTACACATTTGTAAGGGATAAACAAGAAGTGTTGGATGAGGCAAAGGACAATTTACAAAAGTTAGAAAACCCATGAAGAAGTATGTTGATCAATATAGGCAACCTCTAGATTTTGAAGTCAGACACAAAGTTTAACTAAAACTCACATTATAAATCTGGAAACAGATAAGTGGCAAATTAGTTTAGAAAGGATTGATTATGAAATATGATTATCCCTTTGAAATTATTAAGAAAGTGGGGAATGTTATCTATCGTCTAAAGTTGCCCAAAAGACTCGAGGTACATCATATTTTCCATGTCAATTTATCAAGAAAGTTTTATAAAGATATGGAGGAACCAAAATGTAGCAAGTCAAAATATGCCCCTCGGATGGTGCAAAAGCAATTTGATAACGATATAAGTAAAATACTTAACCATCTTGTATTAGGAAAACATAAAAAAAATTAAAGGATGGAATTTCTGGTGTAGTGGAAATGAGGGGAAGCTGTTGATGCTACTTGGGAAAAAGACATTTTCCTTTGGCAGTACTGAGACAAGATAAAAAGCGTAACTTGAGAACCTCCTAATGAGGATGTTGATTCATTTTGGTGGAGAGGTCTGTAAATCCTGTTACTAATTTTAAATGAGTTTGGCAGCAAGCAACTCCTTATGACTTACTGGCCGAAACAATTAAACCATGGGAGCAAACATTCTCCTTCCTTTTACCCTCATCCTATTCTATCCCCACTAACTCTTTCATCGAACCTTGCCTTCCCTCCACTCCCATCCCATTCTCCTATTCATTCTTTTGCTTATGCTTCAAGTACTGCGTTCGCTGCTACTTCTGCTTCATCAATTTAACGATTTGTTACAGAAATATAGATAAAAAGCACCAATTAGACAATCAGTACTAAGCTGGTAAATGGAAGTACTTCTCAAACAGTAGATCCATAAGAAACTTATACTAAAACTATATAGAGCAAAGTTGTGGGAGATCTTAAAAACTTTGGCTCACTAAGGTATATGCCTACTGACCCCAAGGAACCTATTAAACCTCCTATTGAGGTACTCCAGCTGGGTGCTAGGAAGTGGAGCACTACTCTAGTGGGTTATTTTTTAGAAAAAAGACTTGTATTTCTTGTAGTTCAATAATGAGCCCTAAATTCTTAGAAAAAATTTGGAATAAAAGGGTGCTTATAAACGAAGATGATATGTTTATTTTCAAGTTTACCTCGATGGAAAATATTCAAAAAGTGCAAGAGCTTGGTCCCTGACATGTCAATGGTAGACCTCTCATATTGACCAGATGGTATCCTGGAATCAAACTGGATAAGAAGGCTTTTCGAACCATCCCTATTTGGGCCAACATCTATAGAGTCCCCCTAGAATACTGGTATGGGGAAGGAAATAGCTACCTTGCTAGTGCACTGGGTAAATCTATTAGCTTGAATGAACACACTGTAAACCTACAAAGAATTGGACATGTTAGGGTATGTATAGAGGTCAATATGGATGCAAAATTACCTGAATTTGCAAGAATAATGAGGTTGGAAATAGTCTCTCTACTAGTTAGGGTTAAGGTTGTGTATTATTAAATCTCCCTAGACCTTGCGCCTCAACGGTATTTCTGCTAGGTGTTGATGTTGTAGTGATAATGAGGCTAAATCAAGATAATCAGCTGTTTGAAGACAAACTTAAGGTTTCCTACTTATGGAAACTAAAAAGTAAGGAACCATTGTAGTCATGGATCCCTAAACCAAAGGAACGAGTTGAGGTTTCTAATATTAATATTAGTATTGTGGTAGACCTGGATTTACACACTTTTAATAAAGAAAAAGAGAATCCTCTTGTACAAATGGAGCTGTAGAAATCCTTGCTAGCCCTCCTAAAGATAGAATTGGATCTGGAATTGATAAGGGCTTAAACAATTCTACTATACGCATTACTAGTTCCCCGAATGGTGAAGGACTAGTTCATGAAGCATCTACAGCACAATATCCTAGAAACTAATCACAAGCTCATCCTGATGAAGGCAGCCTTGCTAATTCAATCCTTTAATCAAAACCGAGTTCTAGTAAACCGAAAAGGGATAGGAAAGCAAGGAAGAAAAAAACCTCCACCCTATCTCCTGAATGAAGTTTCTAATATGCAATGTAAGGGGATCCAACAACCATACCAAACAAACTTCTATTGGAGATCTTATTTCTTTGAATAAACCTAATTTTGTAACACTCTTTGAAACCAAAGTCAAATCCAAATACCTCTAAAAAAGCTTCTAGTCTTTTGACAAAACCTAACGTATCATCAGCAATCATCAATCCCATCACTATGGAAGAATTGAACCCTTTTAGAACCACTCTTGTCTTAGACTACTCTCGTGGAAATGCTCAAAGGAATACCTTCACTGTGAATTCCAAATCAAATAAACGAACTCAATTTTCACGCTCACTGTGATCTATGCCTTCAACTTGACTTTCTAGAGGAATTAGCTATGGACATTCCTTAATCTAATGACTCAGAACTATTCACTGCCTTGACTGACCGCAAGTAAATTCAATTGTATTTTACAACCTAAGGAGGCACAAGGAAATATATTGAACCTTAATCCAAACTTGGAGGAATTGACTTAACTAACAAGAGATCTAGAATTAACAGACATCAAACTGGTAGATTCTACACCTAGACAAATAAGCAGCTTGGAGATTGGTTTCAACAGAAAAAATTAGATAGATGATAGCCAACTCCCTATGGCTCACTCACTTTCTAATGAGTTAAGCCAACTTTGATTACTAGTAACCTCTGATCATTCCCCTATCCTCATGCACACTGCCATAACAGAAGGTAAAACGAAAACTCCCTTCAAATTCTTCAATTCACTCCTTAAAGATCTTAACTTCAATGTAGCTATCATCATAGGACTAAACACTCTCACTCCACGCTCTTATGCTTGCCAATGTGTTATTAAGCTAAAAGCAATCAAATTTGAAATGAAAAACTGCAGAATTTAGCGAGAGATCCCGTGTACTGGAACAAAAGAGAAGCTTTCAAAGACTTAACTTTTTGTCAGGATCAGCTAGTTGCTAATCTACAAGATGCAACCTTAAGAGCACAGGAGTTGCAAGAATTAAGGAATTACACTCAAGCTGTAGAGACTTACAACTCTCAGAAATGGCAAAAATTAAGAACAAATTGGCTAAACGAAGGGGACAACAACTCAAAATACTTATTCAAGAAGATGTAAGCTAGGAAGAACCAAAATAATATACATGCACTCAATGATGCAAATGGGAATATGATTTTGTGGTAGGAAGACCTAAAGGAGCTAGTTCTTGATCATTTCTCTAGACTACTTGGATCCTAATAGAATACACAATTCATGCCTATAGACCTTGTAGAATCACTGAGAATCTCCTTCATACCTAAAACTTATGGAAATTTCACAAAAGAAGTCACCTCTTAAGAGATCAAGTCTACTATAGTCTCAGTCCATCCAAACAAAGCCCCAAGGCCTAATGGATTCAGTTCTAGGTTTTTTCAAGTCACCTGGACTATCGCTAGTGAAATGGTAACACAGGTAGTTAGAGAATTCTTCTTAACAGGAAGACTGTAATTGAGGTTAACAAAACCTACATTTGCCTTGCTCCAAAGGTCTCTAATCCATCTTCCTATTATAGACCTATTGCACGTTGCAATGTGGTCTACAAAATCATTACAAAAATTTTGGCTAACAGATTGAAAGTTATCCTGCCATCTTTCATCAATCCTTGTCAAAGTGCTTATGTTCCAGGAAGGAACATTGGAGATAATATCCTTATCTCCTAGGACTTGTTTAAATCCTACAGCACCAAGAATTCCATAAGAAGTTGTGCATTCAAGGTTGACTTCTGAAAAGCATTTGATTCTATAAGCTAGAGCTTTATTATCTTAACTCTACAAGCAATGGGACTTCCTCCAACCTACATTGCTCGGATAAAGAGTTGCATTACAATTTTGTCCTATTCAGTACTAGTAAATGGGAAGCCTACTAGGCTATTTAAGGTAACAACAAGAGTAAGAAAAGGTGATCCATTATCATCTTACCTCTTCGTAATCTATATGGAAGTCTTTCACAGAATCAGAAAAGCCAAAATTGGGAAAGAGCCCACTTCCAAATACCAACACGAATGCCATAAACTAAAAATCTTCCAACTTTCCTTTATGGAAAGAGTTGACATCAAATCTACACAACTACTACTGGATGCCTTGGAGGATTTCAAGCTTCTTTCTGGACTCAATTTCAATCCTTAGAAGAGCTCTTGTATCATCTCCTCAGGACAGCACCCCAGGTGCAGTTGCTTCTAAACGCCAAGGGCCTCACTCAACAAACGTCTCCCTTTAAATATCTTAGTGTGCCTATTGTTGAAACGAAACTCTCTAAAAAGGATTGCCTCTACCTCCTCAATGCAATAAATAGAAGAATCCACAACTTATGTAATACAAGCTTATCCTATAGTGGGAGATTTCAACTAACTATCTCTATATTGGGCAATCTATACACCTACTGAATATCCCATCTGGATCTCCCTAAAGCTGTGATGAAAGACATTGACAAGGCTTCAAGATAATTTCTCTGGAGTGGAGCAAGGAAAAAACTTAGAATACCCAAAGTGAAATGGGTAGTAATAAGTCATTCCAAGAAATTTGGAGGTCTAGGCATCACATCCATAAGTACAATGAGTAAGGTAATGCTTATAAAGAGACTTTGGATCTTATGTTTTAAAAATGAAAGTTCACGAGTGAAATGCGACCCATACACAAATACTGAGTGAGAAATCCATATGAAACTGCAAAGAAAATCCACGGATTTCTTAGACCTTCAATCAAATTTTATAAATGAGGGCGTTACCCCATCCTCACTTCAAGCACAAAATTAGTGATGAAGGTAGAACCTTCTTTTGGTTTGACTCTTGGCATAGCATGGCCTCTCCATAGAATGCTTGACACTTAACTACTCAGAAGTTATATACCTCTAAATACTAAAGTCCAAGCACTCATCAAAAACAATTCTTGGTTTTGGCCTTCACAGTCTATTAGAGAAGGCTAAATTTTAGTGCACTAACAGAAGGAGTTACTGCCAACTCAAATGCTTGGGACATAATCATTTGGTCCCTATACACATCCTCAAAATTCACAACACATTCTTGCAAAAAAAAAAAAAATCCTACAAAAGCCACTCCTTGCATCGCCTGCACACAAACTAATAGGGATTCTACTATAACTCCCTCCCACTCATTTATAATGTGGCTTATGGCACATAACAGGCTAAGTACTAGAGATGACTTAAAATTTCCAATATGAAGTCTAAACTGCCTACTTTGCAATGTAGAACTTGAAAGTGTGAATCACCTATTCTTCAAATCCGATTACTCAAGCTAGATCTAGAACCCTACCTTAGACAATTTTAACATTTCCTGCCCTCATCTAAACATATCATGCATTCTAGAGTGCACATAAAATCACCACTTCAGAACAAAAGGGGACTGCAAATTATTCAAAATTGTTATAGGGGCCTCTATATACTATATCTGGAGTGAAAGGAATAAAAGGCTTTTTGAATCAACTCCTACAATGGCGAATTCATGTCTAGGGAAGCTCAACACCTTCATAAGATCAAAGGTAATTGCCTATCAACAAGAAACACAACTCGGCCCTATTACCTCTCGCAATTGAAGAATAGGTTACTAAGATACTAGCATGCAACACATCATAAGCAGACTTGGTAAATACATGCATCACAATCACCATGTCCTGCCTTCGAGGAAGGCGCAACAAAGAGAAAGAGAAGGAATGCAATGGAGTATAGCGGAATAACCTGGTAAAATCCAGTACCAACCATTAGAAGAGCATAATGATAGCTTTCAATCGTGATCCTGAGAACAAGCAGAAAGGAAACATCTGGTTTAGAATTAGCTTTGTTTTTTTATCACACACACATCCCTAAGTATTAATCTTTAATTGCCAAGGTGCTTATCTAAGCTTTTGTGGAAACACGATTTTGTCCTTGCTGATGTATTAAAGTTACAGAATCAATGAATTTATCAACTTAAAAAAAAAGATTTAGGCTGTAGTAAACCTCTAAACTTGTCCTACTCTTTGCATGGATGAGTGCAACTAAAAGTTTTGACGTGGGATGTCCATGTATTCAAATAGCTAGGACCATATCCTTATTCTTCGAGTGAGGGGTGACCCCTTCGTTCATAATTAGGACTTCTGAGAAATCTGGTCCAAATAAACCCAAACAGTTTAGTCCACAATGCTTTAGAACTTGCAATATGAAATAGGAGACGCCAGGTTATCTCAGATTCACATTTACCTGGAGGAGAGTGAAATGTTGTAGAGGAACCAAAAAAAAAAAACACTTTCTTTGCATAATTAGGACTTCAAAGAAATCTGGTCCAAATAAACCCAAACAATTCAGTCCATAATCCTTTAGAACTTGCAATATGAAATAGGAGACTCCAGGTTATCTCAGATTCACATTCACTTGGAGGAGAGTGAAATGTTGTAGAGGAACCAAAAAAAAAAAAAAACACTTTCTTTGCATAATTGTGCCGATAGGTTTCCAATTGGAATAAAAAAAGAACTAGAAAATGAAGGAGATAAATACACCTATTGTTGTATTTACTAAACTATAATCCATAAAGAATAGTCGGCTTCTAATTACGTAATAATAGAAGACCACAATTTTAATTCCTTAGAAAACAATCATATTGAAGATGTAGGATCAATCAAACCAGCAAAATGATTTCGCATGCTGCCAAGCTCACATCTGCAAACCATGTTTGGGCTGAAAAATGTATCACGACAAATGAATGTATAGCTCGCACAAGAAAATGGGTGAATCAAACTTTCTAGGTAGCCACCAATTATGCTGACTACTCAGATAATTATACAACAATTTTGGGCTAAGGGAATGTAACAGGGAAAGAGCGGAAGTGCATATATTTCTCATCGAAACACACAACATGATGAAAGTTGCCATAAATCCTTTCTTTTATGTACTATATTTTCCTTCCCCAGAGTTTCAATGTCATTGGATAAACATGTCATATTTGCAATCCTCCCTAGTTAAACCAGGCAGCCGCCTCAAATGGCCAATTGCAGGAGCAGCTTAGATGAGTCTGAGTTCATACTCGCCAGCCATTGTTATGTATCTAACCCATGGAAGAGCCTGGTAACCACTTTTTTCAATAATCTTCAGGTAACGAACCTACAGAACCCAAAAGGTAACAGAAGAAATATCATTAACCTGCTCAATGGCAAATATTATTCCTAGAAAAGAATTTGAGATGCACTCATTTCAAACATACACATACACACACACACACACACACAAACACACACACACAACAGATAGAGAAAGATCGTGATTTGCAACTTGTCATACAAGCAAACCGTCCACCAAAGCAACCAGTTAAGTTTTAAGGCACACCTGTATTCCTGAAACAGTGAAGTATGGTATCTCAAACTTAACACGTATTGGAGCTTTTCTGTCAGGAGCTGCTTCCTCGTCAGTTATAGTGGGAAGACTGAATTCTGCCCTCAACATGTACTCCTAAATAGTAGCAAATAGTATCAAACAATGCAAATTCGCAGTAACTGGAAGGAAAAGCACACTACTCTCGTCAAATTCTGAAACAATCAGCCGTATTTAAAGTATTTCCGAATTTATGAGAAAATAAAAAGAAATAAGCCCATACCTTCCCACCAGGGAAAGATTTAATTTTCCACATTAATGCATCATTTTCGGGTGCATATGAAGCAGATCCCATTGAGGTCCGAACATTAGGATTGGAAGCATCAGCTGGCACGGGTATCTCAATCTCTACATTTGTAGCAGTGCTGCACAAAAAGTTAGAAACCCATAAAATTCAGGCCAGACAAGAATTCTGAAAAGTAGGATCAACTATGCACACATTTATAGATACACACAATACCTACGCTCCTTGAACTGACTTCTAGCCTTTACTGTCATCTCCACACGAGTTTTTGAATGCCTTTCAACTTGAGCTTCCACCCAAATTAGGGGTTTTACCTGAAAAACCGTCACAACTTAAAAAATATTAAAAGAAATATCCTTTTGATGGGTGCGGCTTTGCAGTAAAACACATAAACCATTAGTTCAACCTGGGTACTGAGTCTGTATGTCATTAGATCAAAAGCTCCATCAGGTGGAATGAATGATATTGTTCGATCATTTTCAAATCGGGCCAAGCGTACACACCTAGAGAACAAGGATCATTGGTTTACTATTTATAGTGAAAGTTATCTTGCTTAGTCTCCATTAGCATGTCCGTGACTGCTCTAACAACTTATAGGAAGGAAATCAGAGAAGCAACATACTGATGAAATTTGATGTCCTCCAAATCAATGGCCTTTCCTTTTGTTGCACGACCTTGAGCCTCTAATAACACTCTATCATTTAAGCCAAGCTTACATTCAGGCATACCACTGCAAAGTTAGCCTAGAAGGTTAGCAAATTGGTAAAATCTACTATTCATCACAGAAAAAAAAAAGGTTAAATACATTGAGACCATATGGTTTGACTCTTTCTTTTTAAAATTTCATTTTTCATGTTCTAAAAACTATCACTTATAAATTAACCATCGCACAACGTCCTCCATCATATTCTGTTAAATTTTCATCTGTTTTTATCCAACAACATAGTATTGAAAGTTTTAAATTCCAAAACGATGATGTTTTGCATTTATGAATTAACGGAAAACTAACAAAATATGACAGAAGAAATTGTATGATAATTAAACAGTATTGCAAGGGTAAGTGACAATTTTCAAAAAATACAAATTGAAATGAAAAAAAAGTCAAACCACAGCTAAAAGAATATGACAGAATAAATTGTATGATAATTAAACAATATTGCAGGCGTAAATGATAGCTATCAGAACATGAAAATTGAAATGATAAAAAGTCAAATCCAGGGGAGGTCGAGTGTAATTAACTCTAAAATAAAAGTCTTCTAAAAGCCTATCATTCAACATCAGAAAAATGTTTAATTAAGCTTTAAGCTCATGATTATATATGACAGAAGAAATTGTGATTCATCCCAGCAAACTGAAGGACAAGTTTGATAAACTGTTGGATAACTGGAAATCTGGCAGCCCTATTGGCAAACTAATAGGATTATATAGTACACTAAACTTGGGATTACAGCTGATGATTATGTATGTCTGCTACGGAAGCATGGAATGTCCATTTTTAGGTTCAAAAATTGAAACAAGAAACAAATAAATCATGAATGTTCCAAGAAAACTACCATCAGCATTTCCTTTAACTTAAATTGTCAACTCTTGGTTTCAACAGACAACCCACCTCAAGTAAGTTCTCATCTTCAATGCGCCGACAACATCTGATCTAACTACTTGCCCATTGCTGTTAACAACAATATTAACACTCTCCACCACATCCAAGAAAACCTGCAATATAAAAAGTACAAAGATGTTTCTGCAAAGTTGTAGACAATCTTAAACAATTCAATAAATCGTAAGGGAGAAAAGAATACTTCATTCTTCTTATAAAGTACTCCTTCACTTCGCCAGGAGACTGCATTTGTGACAGCCATCGGAGGCCTTTGTGTAGTTTCCATCCTGTATGCATCGGTCTTGATGAATTCACTAAGTATTTTTGCCTCAGTGTATTGCGGGTAACCAAAGTCCATCATTTCATCAAGTAACTCGTACTGCCAAAGCATTGTTATGAAAACATATTTTGATTCCTTTGTCAATAAAAATAAAACCAACTTAACTAAAAGGAGAAAAACAAAAGAAGGGCAAATCCAAGATCGAAATTTTCTCACATACCACAACTACAAAGTTATCCCTCAACGATTCCTCTTCCAATTCTTCAAAATAATGCTTAAACACCTATACCAAAAAACCAGAAGAATCACCTCAATTTTGACATCGTGCGAAAGATCACAAGTTTAAAACAGAAATCAACACCTTACATCAACCACGCGGTGTAGAAATGAAAGAAGACTCGCTGCATTACAATTCTGTCTCGAAGCAGTCATAAGATAAACATTGCTGTGCTGTATAAACATGTAAGTGACTCCATTGTCATACACCACTGGATCTTGAGACTGCGGATCACCCTAAAGACCAGCAAAACGCCTCGATATTAAATCTAATAAAAAGGTCCAAAAACCCGAATTCGAAACTGAGATTATTCATATAGCAAAAACCCACCAAATCCAATTTTCATGCAAAATTAAGCGACGCCCTAGATTAAGAGAGAAAGAGGGTAAAAGAAATTTCACCTCTTTTTCAATAAGCTTGGTGAAGAAGCGCTCAGCTTGGACGGCGGAGACATCTCCACGGTAGTCCCGCCACACCAGAACACGCCCCTTTATGTCTAGTAGAAACAGTGCAGAGACTGCACCCGCCATTACACAACTCTTTCTCCCCCTCTCTATCTCTCTGTTGTTCGTTATAAGTTTCGATAGCTTCAATGATCAGATCTGATGTAAATCGGGGTCACTGATTTGGGGGGAAAAGAAGGTCATGATCTACGACTCAATTCACGCATTTCCACAACCGAGTGTACCATAAAGTTGGCTTCTTCAGTAATCACTACGCAGAAATGTTTTGAAGGGATCCTGAGAGATTGAGAACGCTTCGTTCGTTCATAGAGAAGAAGAGAAAAGAAATGAGGATCTGCAAATGGACTTTGTTGTTGGCGTGAAACGGGCTGGTAAGTGTACAACAAAATTAAATTTTAACATTTTTATAAAATTTAATTTATAAAAATATTAAAATTTATATATTTTTATAAATTTAAAATATATTAATTTTAATATTTTTATAAAATGAATATATTTATAAATTAAAAGGTTCTGATCTGATCTCAGTGCCGTGATATTTTCATTTTAATAACAGTAAATTATTTATTGAATGACTACTTATATCATATTTAACGTGAACAGTGGCGTTAAACTTTTTGAATTGTATTTAAGTTGAAGGTAAAAAGTGTATTTTGATTTTTGACTTTTTACGGTTTTATCAAAATACAATTTAAATTCTAATATTTTAATGTGTCAAATTTCAATTTAATAATTTCACAATATTTAAAATCGCTTTTGATTAAATAAAAATTAAACAATATTATAATTTTATACATATGACATTTTAAGTATTTTTCACTATTATTAATATGACATATGATATAGTGAAATTCAGGTCAAATTTTTAATATTTTTTAGTATTATTCATACGGCATATGACATAATAAAATTCAGGGGATTTATTTTTAATTTTTAATTTTTAATTAATTTAATTATTCTATAACAATAGTTATATTACTTAATTATAAATATTAGTTAATTATAAATATATGAAAAAGCTTAATCAACTTAATTAAACCAAATACCTAATTTTTCAAATCTCTAAAACATATTAAGTTTTCCCGCATCTCTTCTCTATAGTTTCTATCTTTTTTTTCTAAGTTCAGCTCCCGGTGGATGGAGACACGGAGACGGAGTGGACTCTCGGCGTCACTGCTTGAAGGTAAGGAAGGTACTAAAAGACACCTTTATTTATAAATAAACTAAAAGATGTGCATTTTAGAAGTTGAATTGTATAATAAAAATTTTACTTCATCTATTGAAAGAAAAGCCTGGCCTTGAAATGGATCAATACAATCTCTCTTATCTTCCATCTAATAGGCCACTGAAAATCTTGTTGCTTCCTCCCAATGAAGCTTCATATTCTAGAGAGGATATCTTGATTTGGCACAACGGTGTCAAAATGTCTCGCATCTCTGGCCTATGCATTGCATCTTCACTCAGACACCAATCTGCAATTTCTGCCATCTGCAGGAAAACACAACATTGTCGTTGGACAGAACATCAAAGCAGTTGCTAAATGGTTATGTTTTATTCATTGTCGTGCAAGTTGTTCCATGAAGTTCAGGAATGGATCATATAGCAATGCAGCAAGTTTCTATTAATTTAGGAAAACTTGAAGAAAAGGAAAAGGATTGACAATGTTGATGTTGGTGGGTTCGTTATTTCTTGGAATATAGAACATTTATGTAAATAATTCATTAGACTAAATTAGCTAATTACCTTATACACTTCTGCCATGGAGCAGCAGCCTTTAAGGTTTTCATCGATGATTTCTTCCAAGCCAATCATAGGATCTTCCTCTTCGAAAACCTTATGAATCTGATGCAATATATGTTAAAATCAACTGTTCAGTTAGGCCAGATAAATATTAATCTACTGGGATTTTAGTTGTAAGATGTTTGAATCACGTCTCATTAAATGAGGATTCAAAGGATATTATTTCAAGGTGTTTCCAAGTATTTTTCAGCAAGTTATGCCAGGTTCCAAGCTGATTTAAGAGTGGTGGATATAGAAACGTTGTTTCTCAGGGAAAATTAGCTGACTTACGACTGTAATTAGTGACTTCATCTTCGTGGGTTCCCTACTGTCACGAATTAGTGCACGTTGGCCAGTTATCAGCTCCGCTAGAACCACTCCAAAAGAAAATACATCGCTTCTGGTGGTCACCTGGAGCTCCTTCACAAATCTATCCAGAAAATATGCGCATGTCAGAAACATTACATTTCTTCTTGCTATGACAGGTTAAAAGAAATCCTGCTTGTGGAGCATTTTCAGAAACATAAATGACCTACTCTGGAGGAAGATAGCCTGGTGTCCCGACCAATCGGGTTGCTATCAACTCATCATCATTGCTTCGTTCGACAAGTTTCGCCATTCCAAAATCTGCAACCTGTAAAAACAAACATAAAGTGTGAAAATAAACTGTTTACAATTTTGAGGAAGCAAAAAATGTTGGTGATACTTGGCTAGATGCAGCAGAATATGATGAGGTCAGAAAGAAGAACCATATTGAAGCTACCTTGGCTCGTAGTGTCTCATCGAGCAGAATGTTGCTAGTCTTTATGTCTCGGTGCACGTAACGTGCTTTTGTGTGATCATGAATGTATTCAATTCCTTTTGCAGCATCCAATGCAATCTGCGTTCTTGCTGCCCAGGAAAGGGGCTTGTGACCTGATAATTCATATCCAATCATTCAAAACGGTCCAGGAAAGGGGCTTGAGATTAATTTGATCACTGGAACGGTTCATATGAGAAGTATTCTTAAGAAACCAAGAGGGTTGCCATTACCTTTTATCAATGGGTCGTGAAGATGATCGCTGAGTGATCCATTTTGAACGTACTCATAGACCAAGTAGAAATGGTTATCACCACTGGCATATCCCAGTAGTTCCACCTGTAACATGATTTGATAGATATGTCAAACCATTTGTTTCAGGTTCTTTTTTTGGGAAATTACCTTTTGTTTCAGGTTGAATGATAGAGTTGATAGAGTGTTGACCAGTACTCACCACATTTATGTGATGAACTTTGCATAGGACCTTGAGCTCTGCAAAGAACTCGTGGGATTTGTTAGATTTCATCTTCTTAATTGCTACCTCCTGAAATGTTGCAGGGAATGCAACATTTGGAACCATTAGCCTGCTGATAGTTCAGGTATTAGCATGACCAAGAAACAATAAATCAAGTCTATACCTGGCCTGACAATTTTCCGTAGAACACAGTCCCATATCCACCCTCTCCAATTTTCTTAGTTGCTGCAAAGTTACTGGTAGCTGCTTCAATTTCTTCAACGCTGAATATTATCGGTCTTTCTGACTCAAAAATTGATACATCTGCATAAAATAACTTACTGTCAAACTTCTCCTTGTGAGGAAGAAAAATTATGCCTCAGGATTTTTTTCCCCTGAATAATGAAAAGCACAGTTTTAAATTTGGAAAATATCTGTTTGCTATATGGTATATAATATACAGCTTATCAGTGAAATTGAAACAAAGCATTTATACCTAAGGTTCTGGACAATGATTTTTGCAAGATCTATTAAGATGCAACAAAATTTCATTAGTTTGTGCGGACACTTTGTCCTGGGAAATGGACTTGAGCTGTTTGGAGAAAGTAAAACGTCATAATTTTGCAGTAAATGCAACTATGAAAATTCTTCAGAATCTTTGAAATAATTCATCTGACCTTGCATGTTTTCTTTGTACAGATTTCTCAGCGAAGATGCTGGGGTGCTAGTAATGGTTTTAGTTACTGTCTTTGGATCTTCTTCACTGTTTCGTGACTTCTTTCTCCTTAAAAGGATTATTACCACTGCGATTATAAGCATTACTATCAGGATTGATAGCACTCCAACAATTGCAGCCCATGTCTGCCTTCTTCTTCTTCTTGGCTCTGAAAAGAAAAAGGAAATAAATTTATTACATATCATAGACAATTTACTAATCTGCTTCAAACAATAGATTTCTGTTATATAGGTTTGCTTTTCCATGTATTTTCCCTTGCCAATGTTACTGCTAATGGAGAAGTAGACACTCATGAACCAGTTAACGCGATTGAAATGAAATGGGATGATTGATTCTGTGATTAAGTTCTATACAACTATCAGATAGTGCAGAAGAAATGAACAAAAGAAACAAGTTTGCTGAATAAAATTTTCATTTTTTTGCAAAGTTATCACAAACTCAACGTGAAAATGCCTAAATTACCTGACACTTGATAGTTCAGTTTTAGCTTAGCTGATTCCTGAACTCATATTTCTATAAATTCCTCATATATAAGAGACGCTATTCTATTCCTGAGGACTGAGACTAAAGATCTGGAAAATCTTGGAGAATTCCTAGCCTAAGTTCTGCTTCAATGTATGAATTGTTAAAGAGCCATTCAATCAAAGAATTAGAATTATTGATTAAAACTCAGGAATGAATCATGTGTAGTTCTAATAAAAGCCATTAGAAGTATTAGAAAAGAACCAGTCACCTTTCGTCGGGACAGGAGCTGCAGGACTAGCATCTTTCTTAGTGGGCACAAACAGCACCCAGCCAACGTCTATGAAACGAGGGTTTTGTGCTACAATACTGTTCACGCTCAAAATTTCATTCGTAGTCGACGATAGTAAGCTAGCGATATCTGAAATTGTGTCTTGATCCTGAACAGTGTATGTTATTACAACTTGGGATTCACTTTGTAAGCACCCACATAACAGGTTCATAGGAACTACATGTCCTGTTATAAACAACCTTTCTTCATCTCCGACCTCCCAAACTTGGCCACTATAAATCTGAGATGAAACATTGAAGAAAGTGTTGCCTAGTTTCACCGTGTAAGGTGTAGTGTAGAAGTATGCTGTGGTGCCATTGATAGTGTTGCAAGAACAAGGTACTGTTATGAGGTAGTCTTGCTTGTTTGAGCGTGATATCGGTTTGATCTGTGTCGAGTTGACAGAGTAGAATGAAGCAAGTTCTTCTACCGGAAGACCTCGATTGATATGGTATAGCGATGCTTCACAGGTTTTTATCTGTGGAAAGCAATTGAAGGGGATAATACCTTGTGCCGTTAACTGGTCCGAAGCAACAAGTCTGACTAGGAAAGCTGCTAATATAGTAAAGAGACTGTGAAGGATAGTATGAGAAGCCATAGTTAAGGAAGATAAAGTTTTCTGCTACAACAGAAAGGAAGGCATGTAAATGATGAAAATGGTGGAGCCAGAAACGATATATTTGTTCTCTGTCACTACATGTTTTGTTAGCTTCTGAATTTTGACTACACCTGTGATGTGTCCCATATAGACATCAGCGGCTGGAACCTCATCTTTTTTCTCTTACAATTTCTACGGGAGAGACTAGAGAGAGGGATTTTATTTTTCTTAATTATACACATCCTGTCCGATAAAAGACGCCCGGACGATTCTTACAAGTTGTCCGGAGACTTAGCGATGTTACATTTTACTGTTGGGCGCATATTTTTATTGAGTTAAGGTATTAGAAATTTGTCTCTGCCTGGATCAGATTGCAAGTTATAATGCACTTTCACCCCTTAACGGAAACTACTATCTGGCAGGAACTAAGGGGCGTGTCATTTACCTTGTGTTTAGAGGTGTTACAGATCAATCAAAATACGCCAACTGGCGTTTAATTTGTAATTTAAAAACAATATAGATAAATTATTAAAATACAGTGAGAACTCCATTCTAAACTAGAGTTCAGTTTAGTTTAGTCGTAATAACTATTCATAATTATTATTTTTTTAGAAACTCAATTTTGCCTACTACACTTCTGCTGTATGATTCCTAATTCAGTACGGGTATGGCAATGTTGTTCCCTTTTTGGAATTTCTTTAGTTTAGTAGTAGTCCCTGGACTGTGAGACCCTTCAAATTAAAAAATTGTTTAGCCCGTGTCATACTCCAAGGACTGACGATGGTTCCTACTTTCAGCCACTAATTATTTTAACAGCAATGATGTCAAGAAAATGTAGGCCGGCCGCTTTAATAGTTTAACAATTTATTATCCTGGGTGTATTCTCATTTTACGGACTCCGGTTCTTTACTTGGTGGCTTTAATGTCATTCACATAGCAGCCCAGAGGGCTATGGTCTCTCGTGGAAATGCTTTAGAATTTTAAATGGTTTGACCACTAAAATCACGAAAAGTAAAAATTATAAGCTTGTTGAGCTCCAACCTAACATGGTATTATATTGAATATTAGAAAAATATGGGAACCACTACTTTCAAAATTTCCTTTTCCAATGGTATAAACTAAAGTTTCAATTTTATAACTGACAAATAACCAAACCTATGTTAAAGTATCCCAATAAAAAGGGGTGGTCAATTTCTTTATGGACTTTTCAACATCGGAGAAAACAACTTTTCCTAATCATTAAACAACATCGATTATGAAAAGTCCCTTCAAAAAATAGTCTGCACAATATTTTTTGATTCTCCGTCTTCCATATCTCACAGCACATACTAAAGCAATCTATTAGGACAATAATTTTGATATGTAACAAAACATATGCCCATATGTTCTATATGCCTATTAATTAACGTAAAGAAAACTTTAAGAATGTGTGAGTCAGTGTGTGTGTGTGTATAAATATATATATAAAATAATGATAAATTTTCACTACTAATTTAGACACTATCCTTATCTATGTAGTAAGAATGTGCTTCGGTGCTTCTAGTTAAAATTGGATTAGGTGGACCACCCCTTGACTGAGCCTCCTAGATTTTATATCCCATGTCACACTAAAACAGCACGGTATGAACTTTGGTTTCTGCAATCTAATACTCTCAAAAATTTGTCGGCGTATTTCATGACTCAAGTATACACAAATTTACAGCAAGCTTTGCTTTGCCCATCATTTGCAGTCCAACATGCAACTATCTTGCTAGCTACAGTTGACCGCTACGTGTTTTAGCTCTTTTTGGCTCTCTCTCCCAATTAGCATGTGTACGTCGTCAGATATTGTGATTTTAGTTATATCATTAATTCATAGTAATAGTATTTACCCACACTGGCTTTTAAAGGGTGGCTATTTTAAAGCAACTTTGGCTTTATCTGATACCTAGTCGCTGTCTCTGATTCGGCAGAAGATATAGCTAAGCATACAATAAGTGATGGACAAAGCAGGGACAGATCAGTGTGTAGCGAAAACAACTCATTTGGATATTCGTCTTTCGGCCTCTCTCTTTGGCTATGCATCTAGCTTTGGGAACTTGTCCCATGCAATTTGTCACCTCAAAAAATTTGAAAAGATCTAGGAGCAAGGTTTAATAAGGACTTGGATATATGCGGTTAATGACTGCCCTGTTGCTGCCAAGTAAGGAACAAAAGATCATGGCATAATGTCAACTTCAATTTCACAGATGACTTTCTCCACTTTAAGCAGCATCTCTGGCAAGCACATTGTAGAAAGTGATTAGCAAAAAGCTGAAGCAAATGCCTCCGGAGAAATAGCACTGATCAGTGTTAGTATATCAGTACTTTTTGTGCAATGATCAATTTCCAGTTTAATAGTTGAATAATATGAATATCTAAAACAAGCATACAGCTACATGCAAGATTAAACCTGGTTAAAAGAAATTAAAAAGAATTCTGCATCAACGAACTGCATGCATTCACAAATTACCCTCTCTTCACTTAAATAGCATGAACAAACAACAAATGCACCACTACAAATCTTGGAAAGTAGACCAGTGTGACGAAAATATTGGAATTCGTTGTGTAAGTTAGATACCTTGGAAGGAGGTATCATCCATGTACCTCTGCAAGAAAACAGAAATATTAAGAGTGCATAAGGTTCAAAATGTCTTACTCCAAACATATTATAAGCATATGATGAAATTCAAATGTATACCACGATTTGAGATTTGAGATCCACGTTCTCCGATGAACTGGGCTGAGCTGTAGGTGTAAAAATTCGAGTAAGGAAGAGAAAAGTAACAAGGTGTATGAGACAGAATATTCATTCCAATCGTGGAGCAACCTATCTACCTTGCTTGATCTCAGAGCAGCAGTTGGTTAGATATGACGCAAAGCTAGGAGGCAAGGCTGGCAAATAACACTCATCCATGCTATTCATTTCTGTTTTCTCTGTGCACATCTTTTGCTCTACTTCGTAGTTCAAGCTTAATTGAACTTCAGGAGAACAAACAAGAAGTGGTGTCGTATTACTCAAATCTTCTTCATTTCTGCAGCACGGCACCAGTAACTGAAATATTTAATTCACCATACTTCTCTGACAATACGTAAAACAAAGCTTATGAATCATGTAAAGTAACGCAATAGATATTTCCTCCTGACCTATATGAGGTTCCACTGTGGCATAAGAAGGCAGATGCTACAGAAATTTCAGATTGAAAGTCGCTATTTGGAGGTTTGCTTTCAGCTGGATAGTTCAAGATGTGCTGAAAAGGTTACAAAACAAAAAAGCAAAAACATCATCGTTACTAGGAGAAAGGCTGGCCATGACCTGCATGACTTTGTTTTAGAGATCCGGCGTATTATAGCCAGTATTAGCATAAAACCAGCACTGACCTTAAGAGCATTTATGAATTCTTCTGCTTCAGAAGTCTTTGAAAATCGCAAGGCAAACTTCTGGATCTGCATGTAAGAGAGAACGAAAGTTTAACTGGCTACATACAAAATTAAATTTGAGAATATGAAACAACGGAATCACTCAGATATTGATCTTCAACCATTTGTCACAATAACAATAATAAATCATCAGAGTATTTAGGAAGCAGCTAATGAAACAGAATTAGGGTAGTATCCGATACAATTAGTAATTTCATGCATAATTCAGTTCCTATCCTATAAAGTCAAGAGAAACATCATACCTCGCCGACAGAATCTTTGTAGCTTACAAACACTGTTCTGATACTCCTGGGGGGATAACCAGCGGTGCATGAGACCTGAGGCCATGAGAAATTCAGTTTCGAAACATAATGCTCTTCCTGCAAATCCCAAACAACAGAGTCAGAAGCTCGCAAGAAACCAAAACGCATTAAAATGTTAGTCCTCGTGAGCAATAGGACCCAATTCAAAGTTGGTCAAACGATGAGTCAAAAATTAACAAAATCAAACTTCTAAAGTGCACAAGTAAACCTGGAATTGATAAAATCGTTAATTTTCTGGAACATTCTAGAAGCGTGGAGCTACTCTACTCTACTCACAAGGATATTTCCTTGGAAACAGACGGAGAGAACACAACCGGAGGGGGAAAGGCAGTCGAAGAGGTGAAGAGAGGCGGCGGGAGTGACGGAGGAGAGCCAAGTGCCGGGGCGACGGCCTCTACAAGCGCGAGTGTTGGGAATGAGAGAGGGACAGGTAGAGGTGAGAAAAGGACGGAGGACGAAGCGAGAGAAGAAAATCGTCCACTGCCCTCTCTCTAGTTGATCGCTCACTACTACTGCCATTGATCCCGCCATTTTGTTTTTTCGAAGGAACCTCACTTAATAATGACTTATATTTTAGTGTTTAATTCCCCTTTATTTTTTTGGAAAGTTAAAGAAATATTGTATTACCTTAGCTGTTACAAAACTTCTTACAAAGAATCATATTATCTGCAACAAAATTAAACTAGCTATCCAGTACACAAATTAACAACACTTAACTATAATAGATAACCTTATAGCAATCAGTTCACTTTAAGTTTTTTGGGCTAACTAAACTTTGTTTCTCATTAGCAATAATAGTCACTCGGACTCAATTCACAATTTGCTCCGCAAGTTGTTGATTACTTACTGCCAAGCCCTTATAGATTCTGTTATTTCGTTCTTTCCAAATTGAGTATATGGCAATATGAAAAAGAGTTTTAATAATCATACCATTCTTCTGACCATGCTTGGTACACCTTATAACTACATTCAAAGTCTCCGTCAACTCAAAAGTGTATCTAGGCAATTGTAGCATCACCAAAAGTTTGCTCCAAATTGATGTATTGTAGGTACATTAAAAAAAGAGATGATTTCTACTCTCATTCAGATGTTTGCAAAGGATACAAATAGAGTCAAAACTCCTAAACCATTTGTCTTTTGTGCTTAATCGATTCTCTATCCCCTAAACAAGTGAAAACAACATTTTTGTGGTTTAAAACTCGTTTCCATGTGATATCAGCCTAGGAAACCTCTTCCAAGTTATGAATCAATATCTTGTGACATGTTCAGTTGTTGAAAACTCCACTAGAATGGGGAGTCCATATTATGTTGTCCTTCCTCAGTCATCCAAAAATGTAAGGTAGGTAATCTACCATTAAATGAAATCCTCTAAAGTTGCCAACTTTTTCACCGTTATGAAGAAGCATAGACACTATAGCATAAGCAAGGACTCGGTTTCTAATTCCAGAAAACTCAATTCGAGGACAATAGTATAGTTGGTCAAATTATTATATATATATACTAAGGACGAAGGAGATGGACAACCATGGAATTCATCTCCTTCGTCCGTTAAATCTGACGGTCATTGCCCCCCGGTCTATATGTCATATGCATTTTTTTTCCTTTCATTTCTCTCTCTTTCTTTCTTTTTCTATATGTCATATGTTTTTTTTTACTTTCATATCTCTTTTTCTTCTTTTTCTCTCTGGTTGTGTATTTAGCTTTCTCCGTTTCCCTCTGTCTCATTTCTCATATCTCATTTCTCTTTTTTTTCTCTCTCTCTGTATCTCACACCGAGTTTTTTTGAT
>JAOTAY010000003.1:9033382-9047222 GCA_025629805.1 Erythroxylum baracoense | reverse complement strand
ATAAGTAGGAGTGGTCTAATGAGTTTCAACTCCTCACTTAATTCTCTCATTTTTAAGAAGTCTTAAGTTCGAGTCATCAAAAGGAAGAGAGGGAAAATTTTTCCTGTTGATGATCTTCTAGCCCTCTGAGAATACTTCTTGGTAGAATTAATTGCGGGCGTCTCGTTTCTAGCGATAATATGGAAGTGTAAAACTACTGGAAATCTGGGACTAATAGGAACCTAATGTTGATTAGAAAAGCAGTGATCAATCAGTAGCCCACCAATCAATATGTGACAATTCCTTATATGCAAAAGTATACACACTACATAAGAATATGAGAGACTTTAAAATTCCAAATTTACTTCTTATAGAACTCTGAAATAAGGTCTTAAAAACTTAAGATTAATCCGATAAAACCGAGATATCTATTGTATATGCCCAAAAAAAAATCAAGCAGTACTGTTGATAATCACCAGACCCGAAAGTTTTGGCGCCAAATTGCAAGTCAATCCCATGTTGCTGCCCGCGGTCAGCTATATTTACGGGCACTCTTCTGTCTTTCTCTCTAACTTAAAAGTTTCCACTTAGTTTAAGATTGAATCAGCTTATGTCGCGAGTTTCCTCGGGTTCTCTTTCTCTCTCTATTGAACCTTTCTCTTCCCACATTTAACGCTTTAATATTTACTATCTTAAAGCAGAAAAACTTTCCTTTACGCTTATGTCCCCTCGCTTCCAACTTTCCTAAGCTTGCTTCTTTTTAACTCTTTTTTATCCATCTCTCAAGCAGCCAAATCTCCTTTTCGTTTAGTTTACCAGCTTTTAATCTGTCTTTTCTTTTTCTTTCGCCACTTTCGTTCTGGTTTCGTTTGATTCTCTACCAATCTTCACACGATCCTGAAAATCCCATCTTTATTCTCTCTGTGTTTGCCTTTATTCCTTATTACTTGCTATATTACTTCAAAGGGTTGGTGACTTGGTGTCAGTTTTGAATACAAAACATGGGGCTTTCTGAAAAGCCTCAAGTAGATGGTGGCTTGGAATTTGACGGTAAAAAATGGGTCATCGCCGGAATTGCCTTAAGAGCGCCCTTAAAGCCTGTATACACAAAATCGTTGGAGAAAGAGAGCGAAACTGACGAGTGTTCAACGACGCCGACTAGTGAAGAAACGAGAATACCTTCAAGATTGACGTGTCCTCCGGCTCCAAGGAAGCGGAAAGCAACTCTGAAGTGTAACTATACTGGGGTTAGGGAGTTCTTTACTCCTCCTGATCTGGAGACTGTTTTCATACGTCATGTTGAAAGGGCCAATTGACTGATCGATAAAGTTTTACGGAGGGCATTTCGCCTCCTGTTATTTGGTTTACTTTTTAGTACTTAACATTTTCTTTGTTTTCTTGTTTGAATTAGCAACCTTTTTAAGAGTATTTCAAGAGAAGCTTCATGTACAGTTTGTATCAGTAAATAAAGGTTGCAAACTAGTTTGCTTTAGATGTTAACAACTTCCAAGATTTGTATTCTCTAGCTGACAAAATTACTTCCTCTTTGATGTAAGTTATTAGTTTTTACGTGTTTTGCTTCTTTGTTGTGTGTTAAAAACCAATGATTTGTACTTGTAATCTTCCAAATATTGAAAATGAAGCAAAAAGGTTAGCCCTTTATTACACAATCATGGCTGTTGGAAGAGAAACAAGGTGATGTATAATTGTATTTTTAAAATTTTTTTCTTTATCATGGCAATGGTTTCAGGTTTCCGTATCTTCTTGGCTCTTGCCTGTCAAGGTGTTACCATTTACATGTTTTGAACGCTCCAAATTCCTTCTCATCTCTCTCTCTTTCTCACCTCGGACCATTTTCATGGTAAGCGAATGACACATGCAGGTCAACATCTAGGTAAGTGGCCAAAAGTTGTCAAAATGCCAAGTAAAGGAAGATGCTTTTCAAAGGAAAGAAGACGCTGCACGGATGTTTCACCGTTGATTGACCAACCGCAAATCTCTACCCCTATCAAACCCTTAAGCCAACCATAGACCCACCGCCTTTTGTGGACTCTTAACCATCGACCTTTCTTTAAAGTTCATTGCTTCTATGTCCCACCCTCCACATGAACCTTTCACACTCTCCTCGGACTCTTATGATGGTGGGAAGGTTCTGTGTGGTTCTTTTGCAATAACCCCTTTCAAAAGGACAAACAACATGTGGTTTGCTAGTAGATTAGAATCCTATGCCACTTGAATGGACTTGATCATTTTGAACTTTTACAAGGCGTACCTTTCGCAGACTAATAATTGACAAGGGCGTAACTTTAACATCCTGTAGTTTATGTTAACCTTATCAACTGTAGATGATGGAATGTCCAACACAAAAAGTAGAGGAATAAACCCTTTTTTTTATACATGGTGAAGTGCATGATCAAGATAGCATATGCTGGTGACAATGGGGGAGTTCACCTAATCTCAGGGTTAAATATCTTTTGTAGTAAACAAAGGGTACTCGGGATCGGAGCCATCACTGAAGCAATGCTGTTTCTACACGTCAACAAAAAGCTGCGAATCTTGCTTGGCCTGCAGTACTCGTTTGTGATTTATACATTAGTTAAGTTAAGTGCTGGTATTATTGGAGACCACATGTAGCGGCTCATACGTGGTTGGCAACTAGTGCGAATTTGTATGATATAATCATAACCTCTTGGGTCGTTCTCAGTTTTTAACACTCAAGACAGGCAAAAAGAAAGCGTTTTTAGAAGACCAATTATGCATGAATGTGACCGGGTATATCATAAATTGGTGTTAGTTCTAGAACCACATATTAGTTTAATTCTCATATTCTAACTTCTGGACCAGAGAGGATAAGCATTTTAAGATCAACGTTTTAAATTACTGCTGCACTGTCACATTTGCCACGGTCACAATTTGGATTTGTTTGAAACAGTTTAACACTTTTTCAGCATTTCACATACTTTCTCCCCTTCTCTGTTGTTTCAGAAATTCTCTGAGGTTTTCCTATACCATCGTCACTCTGGTTAAAAATCATCTGATGTTTTAATCGGAACCTTTTGAGCAAGCAAACAAAGAAAGCACGCATTTCAAGTCTATAAATCATGTATATCCAGGTATATTATGAACACTAACATCACGTGATATCTAAGAGATTATAGCACCAGCTAGGTAGCTGAAATCAATTTCCTTTTAAGTTAAATTATTAAACTGTAGAACTGGGAGTAACAAATCCATTTACAGCTACTATAGTGACCATTAATATCGAAAGAAATCTCAGAGTTTTCTGCTGGGTGGTAAATACAAAATTACAAATAGAGCAGGGTACGTCACCACCTGTTTTCTTCCAGATAAGTGAAAGGGCTTGAATTGGTCATCCATTTGCATGGATGTCAGGGATTGGACTTATTGGAAAGTAGGGTATGAAAACATAAATATAATAGTTGTCAGGTTCTTGTTGAGGCTTGTAGGCTCAGAGACAGTGAAAGAGTTGGGAGTGGAGAGAATTGGGAAGTGTACTTTATGACCCAAAGATGCAAAGAAACAAGAACTTGGGGGTCGAGTGTGAAGTTGTCGTGAGTGACAGAAGCAAATATGTGGAAGAGGTTTTTGTATTTGCATGTCTTGGCGTGGCAAAGACACCCAGCCAACAAAGTTTGACTAACCCTTTTTGGTTCTCAGTCTTCTTAAAAGGATAAAAAGATCAAACATGGCGTCTCCAAGTCTCATGTGGTGGCCAGAAACTCATTGTCCATTCTCAATCTTTCCCTTTTTTAATTCGAATAGGAACTAATTCGAAGACAACAATATAATGACGAATGCACGAATACGTGTATTAATAATTTTGATATTAAAATGGTAGCCGTTAATGATAATTGAGGCTCAAGAGTTGTTAATTTTAAGAAAGTGAATGCCCACTGCTAAAATCATTCCCAAACCAATCGTCAACTAACAATGGAGTGAGCATCAGTAGAAAGACGTACTCCAATCACAAAATGGAAGATGAACTAAATAGGAAATGCGCTTGGAAATACTAGCTATATTCAAGTACAAAAATATATAGACAGACGAGTTATTTTTTGAAGTTATTGAAGAAACAGAAGAATCTTTAACCGAATTTGCATTTGGGCTTGGTTCCAAGTCAAGCATGACGTAGATACTAAATTGTTTCTTGTCCTCCAATCTTCACGGAAAGGCAAGGTCTAAAAGAAACGAACTTGCACGCCTATTACTTCAAAATAAAGACTTGGACTTTGACTATTCTTATTGTATTTGTTCAACTTTTGTGTTCAAAGTCGGCTTTAGAAAAGAACAACAAGCAGTTGGGTTAGATCCTTGTTCAAAGTATATTTTGTCTAAAAATGCCCTAGGCCCAATATTCTTTAGCCATATGAACTACGCATGAAGACTTATGTTTACTCTTCTTCACATTTATAGATTATTGTACGTAAGATGTGGGTTATATATTGATTGAATATATATAATTTTGTCTTTACTTAAATTGGTTTCTGAATATCTTAATTAATTTATCCCTTTAGGCCCATTTAAAGCATGCAAAAATGGACATGTCAATCTCCATCTAGCATTCAATTATTTTTGAAGGCAGTCCAACACAACCCTACTCTCTTGCTCTCAGCTAAGAAATGGGTGCATAAGAACTTTGTTACAACCACCAATAACTTAACATAATCAAACTATCATGTTTTTCTTTACAAAAAAAAGGAAAAAGTACCCACATTGTTACTAAAAGGCCCTAGAAGCTTAAAGATATGTCATGGTTGAATCTTCATCACTACAATATTGCAAAAATAATTTCGATAATTGAAGAACATTAGGAGATGTTCATGGTGGACAAGTTTCCAGTCTCTGTACTTCCTAATATGTAATTATAATATCTAGTCGAACAGGTAAAAAAAATTACAAAGGTGATTTTAGTATAAATTCTTAATTAAGTTATTTTTCAGAGGAGACTTACCTCCAGAAAAGCAATAGTTAATCTTTTATAACTCTTGAAATGCTTATCATAATGCCTTTAAAAAATCTACAGTAGGTTAAATATGTTCATTGATATCGTATAAATCATACTCCACAATATGATGTCATACTTTTATTAAGATGTGTGTCAGTTTAAGCTCATGCTTTTTTAATTCTAAGAAGGAAAGTATTTATTGATTTATTCCTCCATGAATTTCATTTGAAATTGAGTAAAAGTGAATATAAAAAAGATATATTCTGATGTAAATTGAATTCATGTTACAGGACTGATGTCAATTTGATATAATTATTAAAATAATTATTAATATATTAGAGGTATTTTCGGTAGAGACATTTTGATTCTCAAGCTAATAATGTTGAAAGATAATAAGTATGTACGAAGATCACCAAATATACTTAATGAAAGTGGCTATGAGAATTTACCTTGGGTGACTTTCTTTTATTGACAATCCCTTTGATGTATAATTGAAATCTAACTATTCTGAATATAGTTAAATAAAACATCTTCTAGGTAAATTAGTTAGTACTTGATTAGGACTCTACTTCCTTATAGAGTTAAATCCTACATTAATCGGACTTACCTTTCTTGATTAATTAGAACTCTTACATGGGTTTGGAGTATGCAAAACTCTATCCGTACATTGATCAAGTGTGTATTATTTTCTCTAATTTCTTATCAAAACATTAGTTCTCGAGAATGAGACTTCTAATACTTAAGTCCATAAGGATGGTGATATAATTGAAGTACCCTTCAGACCATCCTAAAATCATTCATAATTCGGTCAACAATTAGGACTATATGTCTGCAAAGAGTAGGTAAATTATAATCCAAGAACGCTTTTAAAATGCCAACAATAAATCTATAGGCGTATTGGAGACAAAAATATAGGTGAGATAAGATAAACACCTAATGATAAGTCACCCAAAACATTATGCTTTTTCCATATTGATAACTATCTTCAACAACTCATCTAAGGCTTTTCTTTAATTAACCCAAAACATTATGCTTTTTCCATATTGATAACTATCTTCAACAACTCATCTCAAGCTTTTCTTTAATAAGCCTGCTTACAATAGAGTGGAAACTCGCTTCAATAACATATCTCCAATTTTTCAATAGACAGGTATATAGGAGATAGGTTGATAATTTGCCCAGAATCATCCATCTGTAGCTTCACTTATCCTTGAGTTTCCTTTGATAGGCTTAATCAAGACAAACTAAAGTTTTAGTAAGAATTATCCCTTGAAAGTTTTATTAGGAATAGTTTTGACGAATATTCCATGTGAATATAGTTGTCATATTGACATTTTTATTGCCGATAAAAGGTGAATCATTATTCAATCTTAGTTATTAACCCAGACCAATCTTAAGCATTCATCCATCTATATAAGAACTAATGTGTGAGGTAACTCACTCTTGTCATCTTTAGAGAGTTATTAGAGTGAAAAAAAAACACCCTTATTCTTGATTAGTTGCTCTTCTTAAGATGAAGTCCATATTAAGGTGACCAATAGACATTTTCACCCATAGGTAGCTTCACATATATCTTTATAAGTCATAGAAAGTAGCATACATGATAGAAATTTAGGGAGTAAAACACATAGTTTCAATAGTTTTATCTTAATCAACTATAGCAATGTAGGATTAGTAATCTTCAACCATAGGAACCACAAACCTGAATGATGTAGGATTCGTAGCCTCTAATTTTAGGAACCACAGCCATAATTCCCTTTGGTTTAATAGAAATCCTTTCTACATCACTCGTAGTAATTACCCCCCTTCCTAAGTATTGTATGAGCTTGGCTTAATCAGGTTTGGTAATAGTTTCTACATTTGAAACTTGCAATTAGATTTCATGATTGGAGACTTAAATGAGAATTTTAAAGTATGCTACACCTTAATAAGTTGTATAGTATTAAATTCAAGAATATGAGGAAATAGTTCCACATCTCTAAGGTGATCTTAATCATGTTTCCTAACGATGATGAAAGAGTATGTTACTTCAATCTTAAAAAGTTAAATTTTTATTATGACACCTTCAAGTGTGGTCTTCAATTTTCTCTCCGTCCTACTATTGGGAAGATGTTAATGTGGTAAGCTTGAGTCTTAACCAACTATATTCGCACGCCTAAATTTTGTTAGTTGAGTTCATCGTTGCTTATCACATCAAAGAGGTGCCCTTAACCTTGAATTATTCAAGTACATGCATTTTATAAGTCTATGGGGACATATAATGAGTGGTACAACTTTAGCTGTAACACCCACAGGCCTCCTAGAAGGATATGTGCATATTACCTAAGACAAGATTTAAAACATATCAAAATAATACAAAACGTTGCCCGAACTCAAACAATCAATCATTGTTTTTCCATACATATTCGACTTTAAATAATCAATACACTGAATTCATTCGAATATTTGTGTCAAGTCATCCTGAATTAAGGTTATTATCTTACAAACCCTTAAACAAAGCAGTACATATTTTAAGTTCAAATACACTCTGTATTATAATATTTTCAAACGTTTAACAAAATACATCATGTCTTATATTATACATACAACCCAAACATACATTCCCAAAACAAAACACATTCCTTGTTGGCCATTGTCAGACATGTCAATGGCCCGATCCGGCCTCTCCTATGATGGCCCGCAGACTCGCCCGTGGCCGACACAGGCCAGGATGGGCCAGCCTGTGGCCTAGGTCGGCCTGGCCCACCTGTGGCCTGTTTAACCGAGGCCCAAAAAAGGTCGGGCCGGGTGGGCCAGACCCGAATTGTCATCCTTAGCCATTGCGATTATTATTGTCCCAGTCTTCAAATTTGCCTATCTGAACTTATACGGGGCAAAACCACCATGCTAAGCATAAAGCTTAGTAGGAAATAACTAAATCATACATAAACTGGCAACTGTTTAACAGTCACCTAACATCCACATATACCGAATCAAATTATATCATAAGCATTCATTGAAGGTTCATATTAAAGAACAATTCAAGCATAATAGATTTTAGAACAAAATAAAATCTATCACTAGAAATCCTTTCTTATGTTAATGCCAATCATTTAAGTATCAGAACAAATTGTACAGATATTAGAATTGATTATTATAATAGGGTATAAACCCTTCAGATCAGAATAAGATTTGTATCAAAACAGACTTTGTTTTGTATCAATTCAGAATTTATCTTATATCAAATTTAAATATCAAATCAAAAATTTATTTATATCAGAACTGAACATGAATTAGAATATAAAACAAGTTAGACTGCTAATCCTTTATACAGAAGTGGGTAACAGGACTAATATAGGAGATACTATGATCGGTATCACAAAACAGGAGAGACTTGTGTCTTAATATTAGGAGACACCGAAGTGTCAATATTAGGAGAGACGTATCTCTCAGATACCGAAGTATCATTATCAGGAGACACCGAAGTGCCGAAACCTTAAATGTGTTCATGAGCAGCTGCAGACCTTTCTAAGTATGCCTATTTACCCACAACTAGGACTTAACAGTTTTAACACAAAACAGGTTTGTTTGAGCAATTACGTATATTCATATACATAGAAAGCACTTCCAACATAGTCCCAACGATCAAACTTCTCGGACAACTGATGGTCTGAAATTATCACAATATTATTGCAGAAATTCCCAATTCACAAACATCCATATCCAAATCATAGTACATAAGTCTTTGGAATTCATTCATTTATGATCACACCAAGCAATTCAATATTGTAAACCATGCATCCTTTACAATATCATCTCAAATAAGTTAAATTCAACCATTGTTGAAAGTCCTATCCTTATATATGTCAACAGTTACACAATTAGGTTTAGCATTGTTTTCCATATTTTCTTAGGACAATTTCGAGTCAAATGTATATGGCCATTTTGACATAGAATCTGACCTTTTTAGACAATAACTTACTCTAAACAAATATTTCTCTACGTCTTAAGTTTCAAACGCAATAAAAATCATTCAATTTCGTTTAGTATTCCATGAGTTATGCTCAAAAACTGAAGATTGTGCAAAACAATGTGACGGTCTAGTGCACATGAAAGTGCATGGGTGTGCACCACAAATGCACGGCTGTGCACACAGGGAAGAACAATCGTGCATGTGCACGATTGTGAAATCCCCTTAAAAATGGGGTTGGTCACGATCATGCACCCTTACTACACATGCATGATCGTGAAATCCCCTTTAAAATGGGGTTGGTCATGATCATGCACCCCTACTGTACACACCAACTTAAAAGAATCATATCTCTCAAGTTTGATGTCCAAAATTCAAACTTTATGTCATTAGAAAGCTAAAAGAATACGCTACAACTTTCATTAAGACATTTTTTCTAATTTTGTCTAGATCAGTACAATTTAATCATTGAAAAATAGGACATAAGTTTCAGTACTGTAGCCAAAGTTAGAACTCAAATTCAAGCTAAATTTCAAAACCTTTAGTGACGGAATTTAAATTCGACTTTTTCATGAAAGTTGTAGATAAATGTATCTAGTTTAATTTGAATTAAAATCATCCCATTTTGATGTCTACAGGTCAAGATATGGCTGAAAAACTGATGGCTGTTCAGTGGAAACACACCTCATAATGAGTACCCAGCATTTACCAAGCTCCTAACCACAATTCTTCATTAATTCTGAACATATTATATCCACTTCAAACATCAAACAAGATATGTTCTATCATGATACCAAGTTTAGTTCTCCCTTACCTATTCACACTTCAAAGAACAACTCCAAATTACTTCAAAGATCAAGCCAAACCAACCCTTCCAAGCAATCAGAACATATATAGGTTTAATGTGCAAATTTCAGCATTAACAAAACAATAATGCAAAAAATTAGTAGAACCTCTTTCTAGATTTAGTAGCTTACCAAAACTTCAGGTGATGACAATCCAAAGCCTAGCAAAATTTCCAGAAGTTAGAGAGAAAAGGGGAGTTTCGGTGAAGAGAAGGAAAAGAAACACAACAGAAACTTTGTTTAGCCAAAGTGCTAGGTGTTTTCAAATTCCTTAAACATGTGTGACTTTGCACATAATGCCATGTATCAATAGATTAGTCTGCCACTAATCCACACATTAATTTCCATTTAACTTCTTATCATGCTGCCATTTGTCACACAATGAATGATGTCAAATGTCAATGCGTTAGATATGCCACATGTCATAACTCATAGGCTTAATCATTTTAATTGTCATGTACCAATTTAACTTGCCACTTGACAATTTTCCTTGTCCAAATATACATTTAAATACCTCAATTCTCTAATGGTATCAATTAATTCCAATTTACTAATTATAGTCCACCAATACCGAAATTCAAGCCATATACCTTTCACAATAAACTCATAGCACAATTTTAACTCCTATCTCACATGTACTTTCATAAACATGTATCGTTTCAACTAGGGTATATTTTAGGGCCTTACAATTCTCTCCCCCTTACAAGAATTTCGTTCTCAAAATTCATACTTGATTAAAATAGTTAAGGATATTGAGCTCTTATAGTGTCTTCTGGTTCCCATGTTGCTTCTTCAAATCCATGGTGTTACCAGAGTACTTTCACCAAAGGTACTTACTTGTTCCTGAGTTGTCTGACTTTTCTGGCTAATATAGACACAGGCCCTTCTTCATAAGACAAATATGGTTGGACTTGAATTCCTTGCACATGAATCTTATGTGTATCATCAGACCGATATTTTCTTAATATGGAAACTTGAAATACATCATGTATCTTGGCCAATTCTTCAGGAAGAGCTAATTGATAAGCTACTAGTCCGATTCTCTTAAGAATCTCATATGGACCAATATATCGCGAACTGAGCTTACCTTTCTTACCAAACCGAAGTATATTCTTCCACGGTGACACTTTCAAGAACACCTTATCACCTACTTGATATTCATTATCCTTCCTTTTCAAATCAACATAGGACTTCTGCCTATCACTGGCAGCTTTCAACCTATGTTGAATAACCTAAACCTTTTCTTCAGTATCTCTTGCAATATCATGCCCGATCATCTTGTTTTCACTTAATTTTGTCCAACATACCGAAGTTCTACACTTCCTACCATACAGAGCTTCTTAAGGTGTCATGCCAATGCTAGTCTGATAACTGTTCCATCAGAGCAAGATAGTTATCCCAACTTCTTGAGAATTCTAATACACAACCTTGAAGCATATGTTCTAATATCTGGATAACCCACTTAGATTGTCCATTTACTTGGGGATGGAAAGTAGTACTGAATTTAACTTAAGTACCCAAAGCCTTTTGTAGATTTTTCCAGAATCTCAAAGTAAATCGATGATCACGATCAGAAATAATGGATAGTGGCATCCCATGTGACCTCACTATCTCATTCATATATAGGTCTGCAAGCCTATCCAATGAATAATTCGGACGAATAGGCAGAAAGTGAGCAGACTTGGTGAACTTATCAACAATCACACATACAACATTATGCTTCCTTTGAGTGAGAGGAAGTCCAATGACAAAATCTATAGTAATGTTATCCCATTTCTATTGAGGAATAGAAATAGGATGTAACAAACCAGATGGAACTTGGTACTCAGCTTTAACCTGCTGACATGTCAAGCATTTAGATACATAATCCACAACATCTCGTTTCATACCTGACCACTAGTAATGTTGCTTCAAATCTTAATACATTTTATTTTCACAAGGATGCATAGTGAAAATAGTATTATGAGCCTCAAATAACAACTTCTTTTTCAGTTCATCATTAGCTGGTATACACGACTAATCTTTATAATACAAATCATCATCTCCTTTTACAGAGAAGTTAGGTTGTTTACCTTCCCGAGTTGCTAAGATAAGTTGTTGCAACTTATTATCAACTTTCTAAGCATCACAAATTTCTTGCCTCCAAGTAGGTCTAGCTTTTAATTGAGTTATTAAAGCTCCTTCATATACAAGGTCCCATTCACCATACCCCACTAACAACGCTGAAATAGTCTTCCGACTCAAAGCATCAGCCACGACATTAGCCTTATCCGGATGATAATCCACAATACAATCATAGTCTTTAAAGAGTTCCCACTAACCCTGTTGTCTCAAATTGAGTTCTTTCTGAGTCAGCAGATACTTCAGACTCTTATGTTCCATGAAATTCTACACCTTTCACCATATAAGTAGTGTCGTCAAATTTTTAGGGCAAACACTACTGTTACGAGCTTCAGATCATGTGTAGGGTAATTTTGTTCATGTGGCTTTAGTTGCCTAGAGGCATAAGCAACTACCTTTCCATCCTACATCAAAACATAACCCAACCTATTTCTAGATGCGTCACTAAACATAACATACTCCTTACCAGAAGTAGGTTGAGCCAATATAGGAGCTTCAGTAAGCATACTTTTCAGTTGAACAAAACTATTCTGACATCTATTAGACCATTACTTTTCAGACACATGAATGTCATACTCTAGCTGATCTATAGGAATCTCCTTATCAGACATTTCTCCAACACAAATATAGGAATGAGTAGATATAGGATCAATCAGTGCATGCATTTCAAAATTAAAGAGAGAAACCATACCCGTAATGACTTCAAGTGTGTCTTGATCCTCGCGAGTTTTCAAAGCATAAGCTCGAGCTGGGGCTGACAATAGGTCGATCAATAGTTTCTGAATGAATACTCAGATTAGACCTGATCTGACTAGATCCTCCATGACCTCTACCTCGTCCTCTGTTTCCGGCAGGAGTAAGAGAGGCCTCCCTACTAGCTTGTGTGGTCTGAGATTGTCTCATAGGGCAATTTGCTATCAAATGATCAGTACCACCATATCAGAAACATGCGCCTGTAGCTCTTCAACAAGTACCCCAATGGTGTCTGGAGCAATGAGGATACTCTGGAGCACCAAAACCTCGGCCCACTGAGGAATTCCTACTAGAAGCAATCGTGGAGGGAAAATTTTGTCATCTTCCCCTGGCTACCGATCTCTGAGTAAATTTCGATGCAGAGGAAAAACTTTCACAACGCCGGTTGCCCGATGACTAACCTCCTCTAACAAAACCCCTTCGTTGAGCCCTTTCGCTCTTCACCATCTCTTGCCTCTCTATTTTTATAACAGCTTGCACCAGCTGATGATAATTTTCTTGCTGCAGTAAAGTGAATGCTGCAAGATGCTCCTTAATTAAATCGTTTAAACTAACCTCAAACTGATGACATCGAAACTCCTCAGTAAGTACTGGTTCAGGTGCATACTTGTTGAGCCGATTAAATTCTCTGTCATACTCAGCAACAGACAAATTCCGCTCCTACAGGTTTAAAATTTTTTTCCACTTCTCCTTTTTATAAGCCTTTGTGACATACTTAGCCTTGAACTCTTGAGCAAAGAATAAAACAAACTTCTACCACTCGTAAGCTGCTCCCCGAAAAAGATAGACATCACAGTGCACCATCTGATATGGTGGATAATTGATTTCGTCTAAGTTTTCACTTTCTCTATCCAGAACTCAGCTCTTTCAGATTCCTCCAAAGATGTCCTGGTAAATTCCTCAGCTTCATACTTCCGTAACTGGTCAATTGGAGCCTTTGGTGTGGTCATATGGTGTAGTAATGTCATCATATCCTGAGACAACTTAACCAAAACTTCACCTTGAGCTGGAGGAGGAGGTGGCATCTCAGCTTCACCTCGATTGACCCTAGAAGGTCCAGAGTTAGATGGACGAGATCGTTTATGTAACATCCCCTCACCAATAGGAAGGGTATATTGGTAAATTGCCATGAATAGGAGTGTATAAATGAATAGTGACATATGCATGCATTCATATATGCACATGCATAGTAAATAGTGAATTTTTTTGCACATGAAATGTTTGTAC
>JAOTAY010000003.1:9021338-9033282 GCA_025629805.1 Erythroxylum baracoense | reverse complement strand
CTATATGAGGATAATGAACCTTTGAACGATCCATGTAATGCATATGTTGAAATTTTATCTGGAGAGGATGAGGAGGGACAGAGATCTGAAGAAGAACCTGAGTTTGACTAAAGTTCTTCAGAAAAAAAAGATGATTTTGATTGACAATTAAATGATAATAGCGATTAATTTGTGTTTGTAATTGAATATTATAATCAAGTAATCAATTATTTCCTTTACTTGATACATTATCCATGATTCTCTTGTAGCATATTACACTTCCATAGCCTCCCAAATTTTATTGCTTACCCTCTTTTTTCTTATTTATTTCTATCTTGACTAAACATGACGTTTATTTTAACTCTTTTAATTTCGTTCTCATTTTTTCATGCTTGAATCTGATATAAGAAAATGCCGACTTTGTATGATGTTTGTAATATATTCTTATTGATCCACTGAGATTACTTGTCATAACTTCAAAAGGTCTATTATATCAGGGACCGGGACTGGAGGGAGAGAGTCTTCTCATACATACGGGAGGATCTATTACCCACTAAGAGCATACAGAGAGACTAGTAAGTATTTACACTTTAAATTTATATTCTCATTTCTCTACTTTGCTGTATTTCTATTGAATTTATGTGTCAATTTTGGAATGAAAATATGTGTTTCTTGTTGAGAATGATAATGTTATAAATGTCTGGTGCCATATATGGCTATGTTTTTTAGTTTTTTCCTTTGTTCAATAGTGGTAGATTTCATAAAAATAGATGAAACTCTACCGAAATTTTTATAAATTCCAATTCACTTATAACATTTTCTTCTTATGCAGGAAAGGGCTATCGGCATAAGGCCTACACCCCGTTAGCTCATTTTGCATACTCACACTAAGAAACATGACAGTGTGACATTCGTCAACAACCGTTGTAGAGAACTCAATGTATGTGAAATTTATGATTTACTATTAATGCTTAATAATTATCACTTACTAATATAAACATTGCCTTCTAATATGACCAAATACAAGAAAGCATTCAACGACAGTCTCAGCATTCTGAAGATGTTAATGAGACTCAAACCTATCTTCATGCAATAGATGGTAGGGACTGTCGAGGAAGGATATTCGGGTTAGGTTCATTTGTGAATACATATTATTCGCAATCGTCCACGTCTAGTATAACATCATCTACTAGATGGTCCACAACCAATGAAGTCCAAGAACTTCAGAGCACAGTGCAGACGTTGACAACTTAGTTACAACAGTCGATGGAGTACATAACTCAGCTCTGTAATGAGATAGATGAGTTGAAGGGTAGGCGTAGCACCTCTTCGCACCAATCAGACCATCCATTGTCTTCAAATTAATAGTGTACTTTTGGTCATTTTATTATAGTTACTTATTATGTACAATTTAATGTTTTTATTATCAATTAAGATTTTTTCAACTTTATATCATCAATCAAATTTATGTTTAAAAAATTAAATTTATAATATTACATTAATAGCTATTTAAATGATGCATCAATTATAACATCATGAAATAAAATTTATTGACGGTATTGACAGTATATTATAAAAAAAAAATTCTGATTAATTTATCGATGGAAATATGAGATCCGCCGGTAAAATTAAAACAATTACCGACAGAAGGAGCACTACCGTTGACAATCATAGACGGCACAACAACTTCCGTCGGTAAAGTTGGGATAATTGCTGACGATAAAAGAACAATCGTCGATAATCACAGATGGAATCACCAAACACATACTGTTGATAATCACAGATGGAGTAATCAACGGTGTGTTGTGAGTAATCGCAGACAGAATAACCAACGATAGACTGTCAGTAATCACAGACGAAATAACCGCCGGTAAATTTTTAACAACTTATTGATGGAAAGATGTATACCGTAGGTAAATTTATGTTTCGTTGGTAAAATTATCAATGGTTTACATTTTTCCGATGGTAAATTTACCGGCAGAAAATTATTTTTTGTCGGTATTTATTAGCTACAGTCGTTTCTACGACGTCTATGTTTGTCGGTAAAGTTTGTCGCTAATATTACATATCGATAAAAAGTGAATGTTTTCCATCAGTAATTTTCGTAGCAAAACGACGTTTTTCTTGTAGTGTTTTGAAAATTGAAGAATGTATTAAATTTCCAAAAGGACCATGGTATGTTCTTATAAGAGCTTTACCACATATGATCATTATGGAAAAAAGTGCTTTAGGCAACGACATGTTAATATGTTTGCAACAGTTTAAAAATGTACTGCTAAAAATTAATATAACGCAACAATTTTCAAAGTGATGCCTTTAATAATATTAAAAAGCAACAAAAATTATTATTTGTTATATATAAGGGAAGACAACAAGATAAAAAAAGGATGCAATAAAGTCTTATATATGCAACATTTGAAATTGTTGTTATAGTTTACTAAAGAATATTATATTATATCATGTAAGTACATTACACACATTGGTTTTGAAGTGGAACAAAAATAAATAAATGAAATGAAAGCCTCAACATGATAACGACCCACCGAGTCAATGAGCTCACGACCTATACCGAATCACTCACAATTTCGACTCCAATTTTTCTAGCAGCCGATCGTCATCCATGGGCATCAGTTACACGGCGAACGATACACAACGACTCTAACTTATCTTATGGGACATTTAATAAAATCATTGTTTTTTTGAAAGTATTACTATGCTTTTAAAAATAAAATAGAATAATTAACTCTAAATTTTATTTGTTCTTTCTAGTGAATATATTTTATTTATAATTATTGGAATTATAAATAATAAATTTGTTTTCATCTTTCGATATTTTGAAATTACAAAATCTAATTTTGCCGATAACAAAAATTTGTTGGGAAAAAATTCAAACTAAACGACATCAAACGAGCCTCTAAACGATAGAAAGATATGAATTAGGAAAAGAAACAAAAATTTTCTTAAAAAACGAATTCTAAAGAATTACCAAAAAAAAAAGAAAAAGTTAATGAATAATAAAGTATCCGAGACCTGCAGCAAAGCCATACATTTTCTCCTCCATAACCACGTCTCTTATCCGATCGCCCTCCGCCGTACTCTGTTTTCCTTCTTAGTTCCTCCTTCTCATGTCAGGTATTCCTCTCTGCTTTGCCACTTAGTTCTGTTTCTCTCCCTGGATTTGTGCTTTTGCTTGTATGTGTCCATACGTATTTTCTGATTCCAATTCGCATCTCTTGATCTTTTTTAGTCGATCGTCCTTTTGGTTTGAATTTATGGTTCTTTAATGTATTTGATGTATTTATGGTTTGTAATGTGTTGTTTGCGAGCTTTGATTAGGGTTGTTGACCTATTTTTTGGGCAAAAAATCGAGAAACGTGGAGCGAAGACGGAGCATAGAAAATGCTGGTGACCTTTATATGAAGACTGTTTGGAGCATAGAAAATGGGTTTTTCCATCAATTCCTTTGGCTTTATTCCTTAGTCGGTTCGTCTTTGATCTTTAACCAAACCAACTAAAGTGGATAGGCTTGTTAAGTGACCGTTTCACCACAATAGCTTAAGCTATTGTGTGAGGCCAACTTAATTGGTTTTATATATTTGCTAACACGCCCCCTCAAGTGAAAGTCCTTTGGGCTTGAAACTTGCACAGACCCACTATACCTTGTGCTGAATTAGTTTGATGATAAATAGGTGGGTGGTAGGATTTAAACTCAATACCGTTTGGTCATAAGGCTATGATACCATGTAAAATAAGGAAACTTCATTGGTTTTATATATTCACTAACAAGGCTTTGATAAGGTATTACTTCAACTCGGTCATCATTCCATACGTGTCAATAACTTCAAGGCTATTATTTTAGAAATCAACTGCTAGAATTTTTGATAGCTTCTGAATTCTCTGAAATTTGTATATGAGAACTTTGCTAAACTTTTCTGTGCATATGTAGTTTATAGAACTTTGTGGAGTGCTCACATCTTTTAAAAGATTCCAGTGGCTTTTTGAATCACAGGGTTACTATTGTAGGAGATGTCCGAAATTCTTTTACACCCTTTTGGATTATTTTTGACTCGGATTTTGTGTCTAGTAATTTTAATATTTTATCAAGTTTTTCTTTATTAGGTATTAATTCATTATTATTAATGAAAAATTGTAAATAATTGTATCGTTCTTCACAATAATCTTTTTCCGTTTTGTATTGAAATACTAAACTTTCAAAATACATAATTTTAGTGTTTATTTGATTACAGATATTACAATTGTTATTTATATATGAGTTTGATAATGTTTATGAAAACATTTATAAAGTTGTTTTATTTCTTCTTTTTCATGATAATATAAAGTTGTATGCTTATGAACAATAGTTTGAAATGTCTAAATAATATTTGCAGAAGCATTAATAGATATAAGAAAATTATGAGTTTGAGTAAATATTTGGATACATTTCTGACTAGCTTTTATTTTTGTTTTGGTATGTATTATTACTAAATGAATAGCTCTACAAGTAGCACAAATAGGCATAATTAATGAATTTTGTTAAGAAGAAAGTGAATAAGAATATTTCGAAATCCATAGATCAAACAATCATTAAGGAAATCTATAAGACTATTTTTATCTAAATAAATGAAAATAGCATATAAAAAAATAATGATAGGTTTAAGATAGTAAATGATTATTAAATAAAGATAGAAGATAATTGATGAAAAGATAACAATGCAAGAAAACATACTTGTAGATCCCGTTTTCTCTTAAATGCCAATTCTTAGGCTTAGGTGAGACGTTGAGAGACAGAAATATAAACGATGAGTTTATTTTTTCATTCCTTGAACGAAGGTTCACACTTACATTATATAGACAAACAAAAGGAAAAAATAGATTCCTAAGGAATCTGCTTTATATTTATGGCTGACATTCCTACCTACTTTATCTGATAATAAAAATTACATAATTGAAGGTGGTGGTGGATAGGAGGAATCTGCTTTATTCTTCAATGATGGCATCTATTAAAGTGTCATCTTTGTCTCCTTCTTTCTCTGTTTTTAATGTGGAAGGACAATAATTGCATTGGTGTTGTGAGTGCTGTCGTAATTGCTGTCAGATGGCTTACTTCCATTAGTTTGATAATTCATTGAATATTCCAAAAACTGTTGAAAAAGAAGTTTCAAACTGTTTGATGAGTTGTTATGAGTCATTGGAGATGGGTGTTTTGTATACAGAGGTCATTAACATATTGACTCCTCTATAATTTAATTTGATTAATGATTCCTGAGTAATTTTGAGGCATTGTTGATAGACTCCTTCGAGACAGTGAAGATTAAATTAATTAATGAGGTCAAAATCAAAGTCGTATTTTGGAGGGTCATCAATAGGAGGGTATATACCATTGCTGATGCCAATTTGTATATATGTGAGGCGAGATATCTGCACTTCTATTTCTTTTAGGTTTTCTGCTTGCTTAAAAATAGTATAGCTGCTAAATACTTTAATAAATATTTCATATTCTTTAGCAAATCGCTCCTTATAATTCTTACTGCAAGACTAAATCCGGCTGGAAAGTCCGAAAGGATGGCTAAATTGGTTAGATAAATGGTATCCACTAATCCATTTTGAAAAAAGAGATAAGTGGTAAGTGCATCGGCTTCAGGGAAGATAATTGCCTTTTGTCCATAACGTCCTCTATTTTAAGGGTAATACTGGAATATTTTCTGATATTCTTTCCAATCATTTAATGCTTGAAAATAGTCGTAAAATATTTCAGAAGTTATCTTCTTCATTTCTTCCTTGAGGGCCTTAGTAGGGATGGAATTGATTTTTTCCATGTTAATGGGTTTTCCAAGGGTTTTCATTGTAGAAGAGGTTGGTTGTTTTTCAAGGACTTGTTTATATTGAGGTCATAAATAGGGCTTTTTGAATTTTGTTAGGGCTTTTTCTACTTCAGTTTGAGTATTATAGCTTTGATGAATAAAGGAAGCTTACCTGTGATGTGAACGGTAGCTTTATACCATTCATTATAGATACTGGCCATGGGTCCATTCAAAATGACATATGTCTTAGTTTCTTTGAAGTTAGCTTTTTTTTGGGAAATAGGTAAAGGTGTCTGGATGATTTGTTGAGGTGTTATTGGGAGGATGTTTGGTGGTTGTGTTTGGATATTTGTGATTGGTGTTTGGTCATTGGATATTTGTTTGAAGAGTAATAGTGATGCGTAATTGATTGATTTCTTTTGTTACAGATCCCACTTGTTGTTGAAGATCAGTTAACTCATTTTCTTTCTTGATGAGTGATTCCTTCAGGTTGAGGACAACTGTTTCCATTCTCTTGTTAATATATCTGCAAAATTGTTAACAGAAGATTTTATATAATTAATTTGAAAATTATACTAATTTAATTCGAGTTGCCATCGAATTAATCTTCCTTGATTATAATTTGTTTTAATGTTATATCTTGTGAATCCACATAAAAACTTAGAATCTGTCTGAATTGGAAGTCGATAGGTAATAAATCAACTTTCCATTTTCATAATGTTTTAATACATGCAAATGTTTCTTTTTCATGAATAGGATACTTTCTTTCAATGGGATTAAAAGTCCAATTGATTTATTTACATAAAAGATATTTCCTTAAATTGGATGGTTGTGAAAAAAGGCAGCTAGCTTGTAACACCACACTCCCATCTGACATGTACACGTAGGCCCGCTAGACGTCTGTATACGTGCTTGACGGAAATGAGGTGCTAACTTTATTACTTTCACATATCGCATGGTATCATAAATTAAAACATAAATATCACAATGTCTAAAACTCAAAAATTCCTCATTTCATTTCATAAGTTATGATTTACAATGTAGCATTATATACAACTTTCATTTTTATACAATGACAACTTATCAGAGTTCACAATTATGTCTATAAAGTATGCTACATATATGAGGAATTAACAAAAAGATTAACTAAATCCTTCAATCCTTACTGACCGATCTTTGAGCCATAATCTCTATCCAAAAGATGTACTAGATCTCTTATAAGCGGTCTTAGAAGCTAAGTCGTCACTCTCGTGAAAAATCACCATTATCAAATCAACACATACAATCATATAATTCACAACATTTAATTTGTCATGTATTATCATAAAACACTTTATACATATATGTTCACATTTTTCATTCAATTTAATTCCACATTTCAATTGTAATCATTCAAATCTTATAATTCATGTGTACATGCAATATTAATGAGACTCAGATTCATTTATTTCATTGTTGTGACCGAGTGCCTTTTTTATTGTCCCGTATCAGTTGTGAATACTGGGCTCATTAATACTGTCCCTTATCCGTTGGGAATATAAGGTTCATTATACATAGTGAGCCAGAGGCTCTTACCAAAGTATCAGCTTTAAGCTCTTTTTCACTGGCGACTCCGATCACAACTGCCTTTATGTTTCATGCATTCATGTAATAAAATGCACCGTGCGTTTTTAATCATTATGCTCATTCTGTCACATTCACATTCTTTTTTGTTCACATTTGTCATTGAATTTTGATCCGGTATTCAACATACTAGTTAGGAATCATTTAGTCAATCACATTCACATTTACTTCCAATGTTTTATTCATGCATCAAACGCTTCGGATATTAGATTTCTGGAATTTAGTACATACACATCACAACAATTCAGTACATAATTTAACAAACAAACATTCAAGGTGGGACTATCTTAGGTTACTCACAATTGCTCCCTTTAGCTTATTGTCTTGAAGTCTCGGTAATGTTTGGAAGTGGTCGCTCAACGTGCTCTTCTATATGCAGTCACATACATTTTCACATTACTATATTGTACATTCCGATGAATAAGCACATTTATAAATGTATCATGTATTATGCATGTTCATTGATAAATTCTCGAGTATGTTTCTTTGATACACTTTAGAAACAATTTACAACACCTTCCAAGCATTCTTTACTCCAAAATACACTTTACTTATCTTAAATCTTTCATTCAATATCAACTAAATTCAATGACCAAATTGATTGCATTAAACTCTTAAACCTCTACTCATTTAATTCAAAATTTCCTACCTAATCTCTTTATTCATGAAATCCTATTCTTTTTCCATAATTCCTCATTCATAATGTATCAAACAATCTTATCACACATTCAACCAACTTTTTCCAGATTTTCTTAGGCAGATTTCGGGTCAAATTTGTATGGCCATTTTGGCCTAGAAATTGACGTTTGGAGACAATAATTTCTTCTATTAAAATGTACCTTTATGTGTTAAGTTTCAAACAAAACAGAAATCATTTAATTTGGCTCATTATTCCATGAGTTATGCTCAATATACCACAGACTGTGCATGCTCGAAATTTTGGTACACTCCCATGATTGAAGGATTCGTACATGCCAACTTGTAAAACTCATATCTCTCAATTCTGATATCCACAAGTTACAAACTTTATACCGATAGAAAGATAAGAGAATAAGCTACAACTTTTGTTAAGACAACTTTGCATGATTTAGCCTATATCAATACAATTTATTCAATAAAAACAAGACACGATTTCTATCAAAGGTAGTGCTGCAGTCTATGCCAGAACACAATTTCAAGATAAATTTTAAGACCCGTAAGGACATAATTCAAATTCAATTCCTTCATGAAAGTTGTAGCCATATGTCTTTAGTTTACCTTAAATAAAATCCATCAAATTTGGATATCTACAGATCAATATATTTCTAAAATACAGATGCATATTCAATTTCATTTCATCTCTCTTCTAATTTGTCCTTTAAATTCCCCTCATTTTAACACATCACAATATACCCAAAAACAAGACATTTATACATCCATTTTTCTCATCCACGTTTTAGCATGTACAAATCCTCATTTTATGATCATTTAACTCTTAACTATTATCAAAAAAAGTTCCATTCAACAAATAAAAAAGAGTATTGCTTTATACTCACTTGTTTACTTTAAGATCTTCAAATTTTCTATCCATTCCTTACAAATAAACTATAATTCATAGCTTTTATAACCTCAAATTAAGAAAACATGCACATGAACTCATCTCTCAATTTACTACACTCATTATGAACACAATAAGACGACATAAACATCTCTTCATTTATCAACTATCCACTCTCATCAAAACCTCATTTAACACAACTCATAATTTATCACTCATCAAATATACAAAAACAAGATATGATTATGTCTATTTATTTATTCATGATACACATACATTTAAACACAATTTATCCTTTCAATCAATTTCTATTTATTATCATAAATGTCCTATTTACACTAACTCATAAAGATTAACATGCAACTTGATTTAGATCCAAATCCTTCAAAATCACATAAACCCTAGCTTTCCATGCATCACAAGAACATCAACGTTCAAGGGTGATAGGGTTGGGTCTTTAGTGAGAAATAAAGAAGAGAGTAAGATGATGCTAGCAAATGAAGGGTGAAAGTGAGCTTCAACGTTGATGATGGTGGGTGAAGCAAAATCTTGAAAAAAAGAAGAAGAAAGAAGATGCTAAAGATTACGAAGAGGGGAAGAAAAAGTAAGATACAAAACTTTTTAATGGTCTTTAAAAGTTAAAAAGAATCGTGGGTTAAAGACATGGTATGGCAAGTGACATGTCACTTGCCACATGTCCAATTTCTATTAGTTTGAATTAGGTTCTTTCATTAACTAGTCCAATTAACTTCAATTTCTACCCTAATTATCTCCAAATTTCAATGACATATGTCATTAAACCCAAATGTCATTTAAGAAAATTTTCCACTACCAACTGACTCTTAATTCTACTTCCATTTATCACATGTCCTGCCACTTGGCATTTTTCTAGTCCAAAAATACCCAAAATTTCCAATAATTTCCTAAACGGAAGGCTAGGGTTTATGTGATTTTGAAGGATTTGGATCTAAATCAAATAAGTTGCATGTTAATCTTTATGAGTTAGTGTAAATGGGACATTTATGATGATAAATAGAAATTGATTGAAAGGATAAATTGTGTTTAAATGTATGCGTATCATGAATAAATAAATAGACATAATAATATCTTGTTTTTGTATATTTGATGAGTGAAATTATGAGTTGTGTTAAATGAGGATTTGATGAGAGTGGAAAGTTGATAAATGAAGAGATGTTTATGTCGTCTTATTATGTTAATGATGAGTGCAGTAAATTGAGAGATGAGTTCATGCGTATGTATTCTTAATTTGCGATTATGAAAGCTATAAATTATAGTTTATTTTGTAAGGAATAGATAGAGAATTTGACGATCTTAGAGTAAACAAGTGAGTATAAAGCATTACTCTTCTTTATTTGTTAAATGAAACATGTTTTGATGATAGTTAAAAGTTAAATGATTATAAAATGAGGATGTGTACATGCTGAAACGTGGATAAAAAAATAGTTGTATAAATGCCTTGTTTTTGGGTATATTGTGATGTGTTGAAGTGAGGGGAATTTAAAGGACAAATTAGAAGAGATATGAAATGAAGTTAAACATGCATCTATATTTTGGCAATATATTGATCTGTAGATATCCAAATCAAACGGATTTTGATTTAGGGTAAACTAGAGACATATAGATACAATTTTTATGAGGGAATTGAATTTGAATTATGTACATACGGGTCTTAAAATTTAGCTTGAAGTTTGAGTTCTGGTATAGGCTGCAGCACTACCCTTGACAGAATCGTGTCCTATTTTTATCGAATAAACTATATTGATGTAAACTGAATTAGACAAAGTTATCTTCATAAAAGTTGTAGCTTATTGTCTTAGCTTTCTATTGATATAAAGTTTGTAATTTTTCAATATCGGAATTGAGAGATATGAGTTTTACAAGTTGGAGTGTACTAATCCTTCAATCATGCACCAAAATTTCTAATGTGAACAGTCTGTGATATTTTTAGGATAACTCATGAAATAATGAACTAAATTGAATGATTTTTATTTCATTTGAAACTTAAGACATAGAGGAACATTTTATGAGAAGAAAGTATTGTCTCAAAATGTCAGTTTCTAGGTCAAAATGACCATAAAAATCTGACCTCAAATTTGCCTGAGAAAATCTAGGAAAAGTTAGTTAAATGTATAATAAGACTGTTTGATGCATTATGAATGAGGAATTATGGAAAAAGAATATGATTTCATGAATGAAGAGATTGGGTAGGAAATGTTGAATTAAATGAGTAGAGGTTTGAGAGTTTAATGCAGTCAATTTGGTCATTGAATTTAGTTGATGTTGAATGAAAGAGTTAAGATGAGTAAAGTGTATTTTGGACTAAAGAATGCTTGGAAGGCGCCATAAATTGTTTCTAAAATATATCAAAGAAACATACCCGATAAATTTTCATTGAACATGCATAATATATGATACATTTATAAATGTGCTTATTCATTTGAATGTGCAATATAATAATGTGAAAATTTATGTGATTGCATATAAAAGAGCAAGTTGAGCGACCGCTTCCAAACATTGCCGGGACTTCAAGACAATAAGCTACAAGGAGCAATTGTGAGTAACCTAAGATGGTCTCACTTTGAATGTTTGTTTGTTAAATTATGCACTGAATTATTGTGATGTGTATGTACTGAATTCCGGACATCTAATGTCCGAGGCATTTAATGTATAAATAAAACATTGGAAGTGCTACTTGAATATGAATGTGATTGACTAATTGATTCTTAACTAGTATGTTGAATGCCGGACTAAATTCCAATGACAAATGCTAACGAGAAAGAATGTGAATGTGGTAGAATGAACATAATGATTGAAAACGCATGGTGCATTTCATTACATGAATGTATAAAACATAAAGGCAATTGTGATCGGAGTTGCTAGTGAAAAAGAGTTTAAAGCTCAAACTGTAGTAAGAGCCTCTGGCTCACTATGTATAATGAGCCCTATATTTCCAATGGATAGGGGACGATATTAATGAGCCTGG
>JAOTAY010000003.1:8997667-9014434 GCA_025629805.1 Erythroxylum baracoense | reverse complement strand
CCCAAAAATTATAATTAAAGCCTAATCACAATAAAAATAATAAAATTAATCCTCAAACAAATCGGGGTCCAACATAAATTGGATATTTACTAAGTTACCATATGATTTTTTATTGATCAGTCCAATTGTCCCTCAATTTTTAATCCAATTATCTCCTAATTTTTTATGACACTTGTTATTAAATCCTTATGCCATATATTAATTATTTCTACTATCATTTGTCACTTATTTCTACTACCATTTATCAATTGTCTTACCACTTGGCATTTTTCCTAGTTCAAAAATACCCATAGTTTCAGAAATTTTCCAATTTTCACCAAAAATTATAAATTAATATTTATACTCACCAAATCAATTTTCAATACATATCATTCATTATTCACATCATGATCATATTAAAATCATTTATACCCCGAAAGATGTCAAATGAATGTACAAACAGTCAATGTAATGTGTACAAAAATCAAATTTGAGTGTGTGTGTATGTTATTGTTGTTCATGAGCATGAAATGCATTTCCTATTTTCTCAATAATGGTTCTTATATACAGTTATCTACGATTCTAACCCTTAATATGGAAAAACAGGATACTACGTTAACCGTTTATACTACTTATTGAAGGGGTACATTTTCACCTTAATTTTAGGTACTCATTGAGAATGCAACACCGATGTGTCATTCCCTTAAAGATTGACTAAGGCCAAACTAGCTAAACAATCTGAGAAGTTTTTGATGTCCTACAAAAGTTGTATATTAATGCTTTGAAAGAAATGTCCTCTTATGCAAAATTTTTAAAGGAGATTATTTAGTAAAAGAAAGCTTGAAGACTATTAAATTGTGGCTTTGACATAGGAGTGTAGTGCTATAATTCAAAATAAACTACCTCTTAAACTTAAGGGTCCCAACAATTTCTCTATTCCTTGTGTTATCAAGGATATAAGCTTTGGTCGTGTTTTATTCAATTTAAGGCCAAATGTAAGTCTCATGCCTTTGTCTATTTGTAGGAAGCTCAAGATGGGAGATCTAAAACACACCACCATCACCTTATAATTAATAGACTATTCTGTCAAATATCTGGTAGGTATACTGGAGGATGTACCTACTTATGATGGCTAGTTATTTATTCCTGCTATTTTTTATTTTAGAGATAGAGAAGGATATGTAAATACCAATCATCTTTGGGAGACCTTTCATAGCTATATTTGGAACTATTATTGATATGAAGAATGGAAGGCTTTCTTTGAGGGTTAGTAACAAAAAGGTTGAGTTCAATTTAACTGATGCTATTAAATATCCTTTTTGGAGATTCCTATTGTAGAGTTGACATGATTAACCAATTGATAAATAAGGAGTTAGCTAAGTATGAATCAAACAATTTATTAAAGGAATGCTTAGTACAAATAACTCCTCATATAGAGAAAGGGAAGGGAAGGTTCCATATGTAGAACTTAAACTTTTCCCTTCCATTCTTATGTACGAATTACTTGAACCTAATTCCATTTATCGTATGATTATGAATGCAAAACTAAGAAAATTTGAAACTAAAAAATTGCTGAAGGTTCTTTATTGCATTGATATATTGTAAGATATATCATTGATGACTATAAAGGTATCAATACATCAATTTGCATGCAGAGGATATTGCTAAAATATGATTATAAGCTTTCATTGAGCACCGAAAGAGGTCGACCCTAATATCAAGGAATTTGTTAGAATATAGGTGCACAAATTACTGGATGTTGATATAATCTATCTTATCTTTGATAATGAATGAGTTAGATCAATCAAAGTAGTTCCTAAAAAAAGAGGAATGATTTTTATAAAGAATGAGAACAATGAATTAATACCTACTAAAATAGTTAAAGGTTGAAGGATGTGTATAGATTATAAAAAGATAAACAAGACAACTAAGAATGATCATTTTTTCCTTCCCCTTATTAACCAAATGCTTAAGAGGTTACAAAGCTTTCATATTTTTATTATATGGATGACTATTCTAGTTTCTTTCAAATCCCTATCCATCTTAGTGTCTAAAAAAAGACCACAATTATATGCCTTTATGACAATTTTGCTTATAGGAGAATGAATTTTCTTCTTTTTAATGCTCCTACCACTTTCCCATTTGGCATGATGGCCATATTTTTTAATTTCATTGAGAAAAATACAGAAGCATTTATTGATAATTTCTCTATAAATAGTGCTACTTTGAATGAATGTTAATTAATTTATCTAAAGTGTTACAGTGATTCAAGGAAGTTAATCTAGTCTTAAATTAGGAAAGGTGCCATTTCATGGTAAGGGAAGGAATTGTTCTAAGACATTTCGTGTTCATTTGAGGAATTAAGGCAAAGGTTGAAATAATATAGCATATGATACTTCTTATTACTATTAAAAGCAGCGTTTATATCTGCTTTAATTATGTAACCCTCTAATTGGATCCTTCCATTTTAAGTTATATGTGACACAAGTGATTATGCGAAAGAAGCAATTTTAGGGCGGAAAACTATGTTATCTCTTTTATAAGTCATACATTAGATGAAGTCCAAGTGAATTATAATACCAGTGAGAAGTGATATTTTGCATTGGCAAATTTAGGTCATATTTGGTTCAAAATTATTGTCTACACTAGTCATTCTGTCATCAAGTACCTCCTAAGTAAGAAGGAAGCTAAGCCAAGAATAATTAGATGGATCCTTCGACCTCAAGAATTTGACATAGAGATTTTAGGCAATAAGTAAACAAAAATCTAGTAGTTAACCATCTTTCTAGATTAAGGCAAGATCATGAAGAAAGAGGAAAAAATGAGCAACTAATAGATGATTCATTTTTAGATGATAAATTATTTGCTTTCATAAATGTAAAAGTCCTATGGTACGTAGATTATGTGAATTTCTCTACATGCAAATTCTACCACCTAACTTGATTTACCCAAAAAAGAAGTTCTTCCTAGATGTCAAACACTACTAATAGGATGAGCTCCTTTTATTCAAGTGGTTTATCGACACAATTTTTGGAAGGTATGTTTTCGAATATGAAATGTAGAGTATAATATTTCAACGTCTTACTTCATCTTTTGAAGTTCATACTAGTTCTTTGAAAACATCTGTCAAGATTATCCAACTGAGCTTTTATTGGACCATCATCTTTAAAAATGTTTATAAATGTATGACCACATATGATCTATGTCAACGAATCGAGAATATTTTAAGGAGGAATGAAATCCCTCTCAACTTCATCCTAAAGGTTGAGAAACTTGACATTTGAAGAATTGACTTTATGGTCCCTTTTTCATCTTTATATGGCAACAAGTATATTTTTATGACGGTGGATAGCTCAACTTCTTCAACATCCAAAAAGTTTTTATCTTTGTACATTATCTAGTTTGTTTAGTGTTAATCCACCATATTATCTCATTAATTATAGTTTGAATGGATTAAATTATGCATATGCTAAAAGATTTGGTCATGTAATAATGAGAGTAATAGTATGCCAAATGGTTAAATTAGTTAGAGTATACACATATTAACTTTGATAATTAAAAAAAATAGTGTGAAGTGAGGTGACTTAAATTAACTTGTGAGTTTTTTAGCCGTAAAAGATTGAAACAACCATATTAATTTGTTTTTCTTTAAAGTGTGTTATTTTATATATGAATATTTCTCTAGAACTTATATGGAATCATTTCAAGATGATATCAATATATGCATGCATATGAATGAAAAAGGCCTTCATTGTATTTAAAACCCTTAGCTTAAAAAGCCAACCCAATTCAACATCTTTAATCAACTTCCTTTGAGCCATAACCCCTTTCTTTTATGTTACAATCATATTACAAGCTCAAATTCTTGCTTCATATTAAAATCTTATGACAAATTCTTCACTGTGTCAACTATAAGCTGTTCAATCATTCAGCCTCTAACGATATCCACAAAAGTAATTTCTCAAGACCTTTTGAGAGGATTGAGAGGAAGAAAAATAAGTGTTAGCTTTTAAACTTTCTTCTTATTAACAGAAAAATCATTAGGATTCTTAATTTTTATTAAAATTAAATTCTTTAATTATAATTAAAATAAAACTCTAATTATAATTAATATAATTTCAATAAAATCAAATATCTTATATTTGATCTTTAAAGTTTCTCAAACTTTATAATTAGGTCCAACTTAATTAAATTGAATTTTCTTTCACAAATTGCTCTTTAATGTGGGACCCATTAGGTTCCTAATATATTGTCAATTTATAATCACAGATCAAGATTGACATCTAGCAATATGTCATGATCACCCAAATATCAGGAATGTCAAGTGGTTTGACTTAACTTGTCCATGCATGGTTATGATGTATAATTTAGTTATTTCGTCATCCAATATTCCAATAGGATAGAGTATGGATATAGAGTTTACTCTTGTGATCCAATCATGTTCGTTCTTGCTAATTAGTAATTAATTTATAGTTGAAATTTGAAAACAGCTTTTTCAAATCTCAATTCACTCTGACTAGAGAATTATATAAATCACTACTAATCAAGAACAGTACATCTTTAATTAGTTTAGACTGATGAATCTTTTATTGACTTACTCAATTATCTCATTATAGTTTATACTATATCCAAGTCCTACTGACTGAATTATCCTAGGATGATTCATAAGTAGCATCAAAATACAGTAATTCCTACACGAGATACCTTGGTAATATCAAGTTTAAGGATCATTTATGCAACCATCATTATGAGGAAATCTATAGACACATAAGTAATATTCCATTTGGGATTCTCATAGTCAGGTCAGTTTAGTGACTTATTCTCTAATAATCACCCACATATTAGTTTAAGTATCTCCGTACTTTAATTTATGAGATTAATTACTATTTTTACAACAAAAAAACATAATGTGTGCTAGCTTTACCATTTCAACAATATCCCGTCTTGATGAAACTGTAATTAGGAGGATTTAGGAATAATACATAAATGTAAATTGAATCTCACAATTATAATCTCATCATAATTTCAATTACATAGTAATTAGTCCAGGGATTTTATCTTTAGTATTAAAACACCAATTATAATTAAATAAATACATAAAGATACAGAATGCCTTTTATTACTTAAATAATAATGTCATAAATCAAATTGCATCCAAATGATTGGCTGCAATGACATAAACTAACAATCTCCCATTTGCATTAAATCTAATAACCTAAATATCTTATACCATATCCATCCATATGTCGATCATGTCTATTTTGAGATAGTGGCTTAGTGAGGATCTACAAGATTCTCTTTAGTGGTAACTCGCTCCAATACTATGTCTTTCTGCTCTATTATCTCCCTGATCAAATGAAACTTCCTGAGTATATGTTTGGATCGTCGATAAGACCTCGATTCATTTACCTCCATAATAACACCATTATTGTCACAATACAATACTATAGACTCAACAATGCTAGGAACAACTCCAAGTTTCGCATTGAACTTTTTGATCCAAACCACTTCTTTTGCCATCTCTGACATTGAAATGTACTTTTCCTTAATCGTTGAATATGCAATGGTTGGTTGTTTGGAACTCTTCCAACTTACTGCACCACCATTTATTGTGAAGATGTACCTGACTGTGATCTACTATCATCAGAATCTAACTGGAAACTAGCATCCGAATATCTTTGAACTCTCAGTTTAGGTCCTCCATAAACTAATAAAACATCTTTAATTCTTCTTAAGTACTTTAAGATGTTTTTCATAGGCGTCCAATGACACTCACCTGGATTGACTTGAAACTTGCTTGTTATGCTCAAAGAATAAAAGACATCTGGTCTAATACATAGCATTGCATACATGATTAATCCAATTGTTGAAGCATAAGGAATATAATCCATTTTATCTCTCTCCTCTTGTTTCTTTGGAAACATACTCTGTAAGAGAGAAATCCCATGTGACATGGGTAAGAATCCCCTCTTGGAATTCTCTATGCTAAACTTCTTTAGCACTTTGTCTATGCGCGTGGATTAGGATAACTCAAGCAACTTCTTTGATCTATCTTTATAGATCTTTATTCCCAAAATATAGGTTGCTTCTCCCATATCCTTAATGGAGAAGTTTTTGGATAACCAAATCTTTAAGGATTGAAGCATAGGGATGTCGTTTTTAATTAACAATATGTCATCCATATATAGTACTAAGAAAATGATTGCACTCCTACTAACCTTCTTATATACACATGATTCATCCAAATTTTGTATAAAATCAAACTTTTTAATTTTCTTATTAAGACAGATGTTCCAACTCTGTGATGCTTGCTTAAGTCCATAAATGGACTTTTGTAACTTGCATACTTGATTAGGAAATCTTTTAGATTCCAAACCTCCAGGTTATGTCATATACACATCCTCCTGCAAATTCCCATTAAAAATGTGATTTTAACATCCATATGCCAGATTTCATAATCATGATATGTGACTATAGCCAATAAATTCCTTATGGATTTTAGCACAGCTACTGGCGAAAATGTTTCATCAAAATTAACTCCTTGTTTTTGTTTGTAACCTTTAGCCACTAACCTCGCTTTGTACATATATATATTACCATCTATGTCAGTTTTTCTCTTAAAAACCCACTTGCATCTAATAGGTATAATACCATCGGGCACATCCACCAAAGTCCATACTTGGTTAGTGTACATGGATTCCATTTAAGATCTCATGGTTTCATGCCATTGTAAAGAATCAATGTTAGACATTGCTTATTTAAAATTACTAGGCTCATCATGTATGAGTGATACATTAACCTTCCCCTATTCAACATGTAGATCTAATCTAATGGGGGGATAACATATCCTACTAGTGTGTCGTAAACTATATGTTGCTTCAACTCTCAGCTGTACATCATATGTATCAACTTGAGGTTCTTATTCCATCTCGATGTGAATTTGTGGCTTTTGAACTTCACTAAGTTCTACCTCAGTCCCATTACTTTCTTTAAGAATAAATTCTCTTTCTAAGAATGTAGTATGTCTTGAGAAAAACACCTCTTGCTTAAAAGGATGGTAAAATTGATATTTGAAACTCTCTTTGAAATACCCCACAAATTTGCATTTATCTGATTTAACTTGAAGCTTATCAAATATGGCACGCTTCACATAAGCATTACATCCCCAAATCTTTAAGTGTGATAGTCTTGGTCTTCTACTAGCCCATATTTCATATGATGTTTTGTCAACCGGTTTAGACAGAACTCTATTTAGAAGGTAAATAGCGGTTTCAATGACATAACCCCAAAAGGAGATAGGAAGGACTGCATGACTCATCATAGAACATACCATATCTAATAATGTATGATTTCTCATCTTAAAAACTCCATTATGCTGTGGAGTTGTAGGAGGAGTCCATTGTGAGAGAATCCTATTCTCTTTTAAGTATTCAAGAAACTTATGGTCCAAATATTCACCATCTCGATCTGATCTAAGTGTTTTAATACTTTTACTAGTTTATTTCTCAACATTAATTCTAAATTCCTTGAACTTTTCAAAAGATTCAGACTTTTGTTTCATTAAGTACACATAAGCATATCTAAAATGATCATCTATAAACGTAATGAAATATAAAAATCCACCTCGAGCACTGGTGGACATGGGCCCACATACATATGAATTATTAGCTGTAGTAACTCACTAGCATGTACTCCCTTACCACTAAAGGGTAGTTTGGTCATCTTTCCTAATAAATAAGATTCACAAGCTTCATATGATTCATAATCAAAGGATCCAAATATCCTTCTTTATGTAACTTTGTGATTCTAGTTTCATTAATATGACCTAACCTACAATGGCATAAATAAGATGGATTTTAGTCAGTTAACTTTCTTTTCTTGATATTTACATTAAGAATTGGCCTTTCAAGATCTAACTCATACAAAGAAAACTAGATCCATAGTAAACATCAACTTTATAAAAAGAACAACTCTTATTCTTAATAATAAAGACAAATCCATTCAAATCCAAATAAGAAATAAAAATGATGTTTCTTTTAATAATTGGAACATAATAACAATTATTAAGTTCTAATACAAGGTTAAAAGGCAAAGTTAAATTACAAGTTCTTACAGCTAATGCAACAACTCTTACTCTATTGCTAACTCACAGGTCCACTTCACCTTTCCTCAATGATCTACTCTATATTAACACCTGCATGTTATTATATATGTGAGAAACACAACCAGTATCTAATACCCAAGTATGTGGAATAGAAGTAGAAAGATTGATCTCATTCATAAATGTACCTAAAGAGGAAGATTCCCTAAGCTTCTTATCTTTCAGGGAAGCAAAATACGATTAACAGTTCTTCTTCCAGTGTCCATTGACTCCGCAATAAAAACATATACCCTTATCATTTCTCTTCATTTTGTTACCTCCTTTGGGCTTTACTACACTAATAGAAGCCTTTTGTTTCTTGTTCTTATTCTTCTTAGAGCCCTTTTTCTTCCTCTAGGAAGAATTCATAACAAGTACATAATTGGGTTCCTTCTTAAGGCACCTTTCTGCAATCTTGAGCATGTTCAATAATTTAGGCAATGTCATGTCCTTCTGATTCATATGGAAGTTCATGAAAAACTGTGAAAAGCTCGAACTTAAAGACTACATCACCTGATCAACGCTCAACTCATGGTCTATGACAAAACTTAATAGGGCTAATTTTTCAATATACCCAATCATCTTCAACATTTGCAAGTTGAATGAAGATCCTCCTGCCATTTTTCATTGAAACAATACCTTGGAGATTTGATACCTCTCCACCCTACTTTGTGCACCAAACAACTCCTTAAGATGTAAAATCATAATAGCTGTGTATTCTCATGTTGCCTCTGACACTCTTCAATATAACGTTGATACCTCTCCCAAACCTCATCAGCTGCATCTGAAATCGATTCTAGTAGAGCAAGAGTGTCAAGAACGTACAACTTCTTTTCTTCCCTGAAAACTATCCTCAAGTTTCGAAACCAATATGCAAAGTTAGGTCCAATCAGCTTATTAGCATCCATGATGCTCCTCAACGTTTGGTTGGTACTCATCTTCTGATTCGATAACTAAAAAACATAAAAGGAGCTAGTATTAGTTTATATCCAAAATAAATACAATAAGGAATTTAAAATATTTGATTATGTCCACTTTTTTATTCAAACTAATAGCCCTCACTACTAAATCGAGAAATTATCAAATAATTTCCTAGTGAGCTAGGATCCCATTCAAAAATAAAATATCTTGAGTTTACTCAATAAATCAACTAAATTTAAATTAAGTAGATAACATCTTTATCAATCACATCTTATATGACTCCTAAAACCGTTAGGTGACAACTCTTTGGCAGAATATATCATATATATATTTTTCCTAACCATACCTCTAAATCCATACAATCATGAGTTTACTTATTCAAATCATACAAATTTAGTTAAGTAGGACCCATTAATTTAAGATAAAAACATATCCGTATTACTGTGGCCTTAAGTTTGCTCAACAAGGCAAGTAATAAACAAAATTTTGGTCTATTTTGTAATATTGGAAGAATTAAGTTATTGGTATATTTCAAGTCTACAAAATCAATCTTACAATAATACAATAATTTGAACTTTACTCAACTTTTTAGTATTAGTTAAAATTAATAAAGGTAACAATAAAATTATTTTATTTAATTAAAATTTTAAAGTGATCAATTCAATTAATTAAAGTTACGAATTTTAATTAATGAATTAAAATTAAGATTTTATAATGAAAGAATATATAAACGTAGACATGTTGATCAAACGAATAAGATGAATCAAATTCATTAACAAAAGAAGATAGGATTATAGGAAATGAAAGAAAAAAATTAAAACTAAAGTGATCAATTCAATTAATTGAAGTTACAAATTTCAATTGATTAATAAAAATTAAGATTTTAAAATAAATGAACGTACAACACATACATATGTTGATTAAATGAAAAAGATGAAATTAAACCCATGAATAGCGGAGGATAGAATCATAGGAAATGAAAAAAATTATAATTAAAGTAATCAATTAATTAACTGAAGTTATGAATTTCAATTGATTAATAAAAAATTGAGATTTTATAATGAATAAATATATAAAACGTATATGTATTGATCTAATGAGTAAGTTGAAACCAAATTCACTAATAGAGGAGGATAAGATCATAGGAAATGAAAGAAAAAGATAATAATTAACGTGATCAATTCAATTAATTGATGTTACAAATTTTAATTGATTAATACAAATTGAGATTTTATAATGATTGAATATATACAACGTACATGTATTGATCAAATGAATAAGATGATATCAAATTCATTAATGAAGGAGGATACAATTATAGGAAATGAAAGAAAAAGATTATAATTAAATTGATCAATTCAATTAATCGAAGTTAAAATTTTTAATTAATTAAAAAATTGAGATTTTATGTTAAATAAATATATAAAATGTACATATATTGGTTAAATGAATAAAATAAAGCTAAATTTATTAATAAAGGAAGATAGGATTATATGAAATGAAATAAAAAGATTATAATTAAATTGATCAATTCAATTAATTAAAGTTATGAATAAAATCCATTAATTGATGACATAATTTACAAAAATGATTATCCAAAATTCTTAAATGAAACAATTTACAAAAAAATCAAGATAAAATCATGAAATAATATTCTGGACTGGGAGTCTGGGACTATGAGAGACTAAAAGTGGATTATGGAGTACTAGAGATTGGAGAGAGTGGAGACTATAGAGACTGTGAGAGTAGCTAATTGTTGTAATCAGGATCGTCAATAATTTGCATCACTTCTTATATATGCAGAAACATTAGATTTAATATTGTAATACTAAAATTAAATGAATATTAATCACATCGTAATAATTAATAAGTAATTAAATATACCTTCATCATCTAATATTTTATCAAAATAATGTCCACTTAATTGATGAGTATGAGTATGTATATGACTAGTCACATCCATATCAATACCTATATGGCTATATTAGTATACAAATTAAAAAACAATATAAGGTATGATAATATAAAAATAGAAGAAATTAATATATCAAAAAGAAAAGAGTTTACCTTAATAGTACGAGGATGAAGTCAAGTACGATAAGGACTAATAGCCCAACTACCACTGCTAAAAGAAGACTTTGAAGCAACAGTGGATGATAGATTACTGATAGGTGTCATGCAATTACTTACATGATTAAAAAACTATTTCCACAACTCCTCTACCATAATAATACATCAAACTGCATACCTTCAACTTTGACTACACAATCTTGTGTCAAATAGTTATCTAACTCCGTCATATTGTACTATGTCCTAGCCCTTTTTTTTCATGAATTTGTACATGAAAGTAATAAATTGATCTTAGAAGATGAGCCCGAGCCTAAAACTGAAGCCGGTGCTAAATAGCTTGAACTACTACGATCTTGATTCTGAATTTTTTCTATTTGAGTTGATAATCATTAATCAAATCTCACCATAATTGACTGATGACATCTAAATGATCTTGATCTTGATCACCATATAAAACATTTTATATAAAATTAACCCCATCCTTTTTGTATCTTATCTCCAACACATAAAAGACTACAATAATATGTCTAACCATATACCAACAAGAATTCAGCTTCTACATTATCTATTCTACCATAACCCTAATAACCTCATTGGAATCAAACATGAATAAGATAAAGCTTTCTTTATCTCACAAAAAATGTTAAAGTAATGTGCAAAGGATATTTTGTTCCAGAGAACAATTTAGTCACAGTATAAAATAATTTCAACTTCATACAAAGTTCTCTAGCCAAGTCCCATTAGTCTTCTCTAGGTATGCAAGCGTACTGAGAATCTCTTTATCTCATTTTTGGTCAACACATCAACATATTAGATTGACAACTTTAACATTTTGAAGGTTGAGTTCTTTCTAGTTGGACAATGCAAAGCCAACTTCTAACTCAGATTGCATAGTTATCGTACAGTGTCTTCAAATTTCTCAACTCTTTTAGGTGTTACACTTCAATATACTACACTATTTTGAATCGAATCTATTGCTCCCTTTATCATATCCAACCCATCCTTCACAATCAAATTTAGAATATGTGCAAAACAATGCATACAGAATAACCTTTCACTAACCAACAAGCTCCCAACCTATAACTTATTCTTCAACTTTTCAATTATAGAATCATTCATGCTACAATTGTTTACTATTGTGATGGACAATTTGGTGTTGATAATACAATTTATCAAATAGTCTCCAAACACAGTTGCCAACCTTTCATTTCTATATGATATCAACATATAAGTGAATCTATCATGTACAAATATGACCAACATCAATCATAACATAATGAAAAAGTAAATGATAACAATATTAAAGAATATAAATTACCTCAAAACTTTATTGTGTAAAGCCTAGTCATTATTAACATAATGTTTTGTCACTGCCATATAATCCTTCTTTTGGTTATTGACTGTCCACATGTTTATTGTAACGGCAATATATCCTTCAATACCTGACAATTTTCTTAAAATTTCTTTCTTTCTTATCCTCATATATCTTTATAATTTTCTTCTTAAATGTATTCCAAGTTGGAACCTTGAAGGTCAATTGTAATAAACTGCAAAACATTTTAAATCTTTTGGTATCAATTATAGATAATGCATGTTCACCACCAATCACTATAAAAGCAATAAAAAATCTTAATCTATTATTGTCATAGGATGTTGCAGTCATTTCATTCTTTCCTCTCATAAGGTTAGGGACCAAAAATGTTTGACCTCCTAATACCATCTTTATTCTACTACACAGATCCATATGTCTCTTTAAATGAGAAGTTCCACCTTTTAAACTCCTGGCTAGCAACTTCTGGCAATGCTTAAATTCAACTTTTTCTACTCCATCTGTTGATATAGTCTTATTAAAGTGATTCCAAACTTCACTTTTCAATTGACTTATAGTTGGGCTTCTATCTGTTGGAACGGAAAATAAAACATGCAAGATTTGGCTAAAACAGTAGATTTCAAAACTTTTTTAGAAATCAAAACACAGCGGAAGCAAGATAACCAACTCAACATGCTAAGCCATACATGATACGGTGTATGGAAAATAATTATCATAAGAACAAGATGAAGATTATATTACCAACTCCTTTTGCTACAACTTTAGCTCCTCACTGTGCTATCCTCTCCTTCTTTAGCCTTGCTTTTAAATCCTTTCCTTTGTCAATGTATCATCTCCTTATTGTTGTATCCTTAATCAATCCAATCTACCACTTGTTCTTCTTGGACAACTTAGATAACAAGATCCTTTGGCGGGAAAGGAGAAGAAATATTTGGACGACATTTTTCTTAGAAGAAAGAAGCCAAAGATGAGACACCTCTATTTATATTTCTTACTTTGCTTGATAACCTTCTTAGAAGCCAAATGGGGGATCTAATTGGAATTATATAATTCAAGCTCCAATAAGCTCGGAATTGATTTAATCTCATTGTAATTAATTCCAGCTTATTAACAGAATGTCATTCCACTAAAGACAATTGGTTGAACTCTTGAATTACTAAATATTATAAGAATACATGTTTCAAATAAGATGTCTAGTTGCAAACTTTATTATGAACCATATTATAGTCATCCACTCAATAAAGGGTAAAATTACCGTTTTGCCCTTATGTTGGTTTTTCCTTCTAGATCTCCTGTTTTACTCTATATGGTGATTAACACACAAGATCTCATCTTGGTGTCAAGACTTGATGGGTAGCTAGTCCATCAAACTACTGGCGCTAGTTTAATCACCAATTTCCATAAAACATTTAGAAGTGATGATATCACTATAAACTCTTTATTTGAGTGAATGCTCCCTGATATATGTTTCAATTAATAATTCCAACATGCAGATACTAGATTAATATTTTGTAAAAATCCATTCCAATCATATAAAGAATTATAATGAAACACATATGAGTTTGCCACTCATCAAGATTGTGGTCCATAATAAATGTATGTTTAAGTTGTATGTTTTAAGATTAAAGTAACGATCCATTTTATTCTTTATAAACATACTTGATTCCAGATTCATTTAATAGTGTCATTATCGATAGTCAACTACTATCATGATACGAAACTCATCATTCCCTTGAAGTAAACTCTTTTACTTACATGGAGATAAATCGTAACACTACAATCTAAACCATAATCAAGCGACCAACTTGATTATTCAACTGTGAATCCATTATTTTAGATCCTTATAATATACATGTATCCCATACATCTCTATATATATGTATATTACTTACAAAAGAATCTTGGTACCTTATAACTAGATATATAATGCTCATAAAAACCAAACTCTATTGTTTTATTAATAATAAATATTTTCATTACAAAAGTAACTCGAAGAAAATTAAGTTATAAGTAAATACACTTGCTTTCCAGGGCACTATATTTAGATAACTTCAACAATCTCCCACTTTCCCTAAAGCAAGTTTAACATATCCCTAATTCCCATCCCTACTAGGTGACCCTTAAAATTCTTTTAAGACAATATCTTCGTAAAAGGATCAGCAACGTTTTGCTTCGTGGGAATCTTTACCACATTCACTTCACCACGTTGTATTATCTCCCTTATGAGATGATACTTTCGCTCAATGTATTTGGCAGCTTTATGGTTCTGAGGTTCTTCAGAATTAGCCACTTTCTCACTATTATCACAATAAAGTGTAATGGCCTTTTCTGCCTCAGAAACCACTTCCAAATCATTTAGGAACTTACGGAGCTAGACTGCTTCTTTTGTTGCTTCACAAGTAGCAACATACTCATCCTCTATAGTTAAATCAATAACACAAGATTGCTTGATACTCCTCCAGACTATGGCTCCACCTCTTAAAACAAATATAGAACTAGAAGTTGATTTCTTTGAATTAACATCTGATTGGAAATTAGAATATGTATATCCCGTTGGAATAAGATTACTTCCAAGTAAACAAGCATTAAGTTCTTCATCCTATGAAGATACTTCAGTATACACTTAACCACAGTCTAATGCTCCTTTCCTGGGTTGGACTGGCATCTACTTATTAGTCCCACTGCATAATAGATATCCGGTCTAGTGCAAAGCATAGCATACATTAACCTTCCAACTGCCGAAGCATATGGAATGTTATGCATGCGTTTGACCTCCTCTTGAGTCTTAGATGTTTGCTCCTTCGAAAGTTTGATTCCATGTCTAGTAGTTGTGAAACCCCTCTTGGAATCTTGCACGACAAACTTATTGAGCATGTTGTCAATGTAATTTAGTTGAGATAAGGCTATTAGTTTGTTCTTAGGATCCCTTATAATTTTGATCCTTAGAATATAGGTATCCTCTCCTAAATCCTTCATTGAAAACTGTTCGTTAATCTAACCCTTAACCGTAGATAACATTCCTACATCATTCCTAATGAGCAGAATGTCATCAACATATAGAATTAGATAAACAACTTTTCCTTCTTATATCCTTTTATAGATACAAGGCTCATCTAGGTTTTGTATGAACCTATAAGTTTTGATAGACTTATTAAACCTAATGTTCCAAGACCTAGATGCTTGCTTAGGTCTATAAATGGACCTTTGCAATTTGCATACCTTATGCTCATTACTGGCTCAACAAAACCTTCTGGTTGGGCTATATAAATGGTCTTCTGAAGATCCCTATTAAAAAATATAGTTTTGACATCCATTTGCCATATTTTATAATCAAAATAGGCTGGTAAGGCCAAAAGAATTCTGATGGACTTAAGCATGGCAACTGGAGAAAAAGTCTCTTCATAGTCTATACCCTCTTTTTGAGTATAGCCTTAGCTACCAATCTAGCTTTAAAGGTCTCTACCTTTCCATCTAATCCTCTTTTTCTTTTGTGGATCCATTTATATCCTATAGCTTTCATACCTGGTGGTAGATCTACAAGGATCCAGACTTCGTTAGCGTACATGAAATCTATTTCTGATTCCATCGCCTTGAGCCATATTTTTGCATCAACATCATTAATAACCTGTGTATAAGTAATGAGATCTGTTTCTTCTTAGTCTGAGATGGCTATAATGCCTTCTCGTAGACTTACATACCTATCTGGCTATCTCACAACCCTCCCACTACGTCTAGGCATAACTTGATGTTCAGGTTTCTCTTTCGATTCAACTCTTGAATCCATTTCGACATCTTGATCTGCTATATCTAAATCAACTCTTGGTTTGGATGAAATAGCTAACTCTTTGAGTATTACTTCACTTCTTCCTTTGTGATTTCTCATAAACTCTTCCTCTAGGAAGGTTACATTTGTTGACACAAATACCTTCCTATCATGAAGACTGTAAAAATAGTACCCTCGAATTCCTGTTGGATATCCTACAAACAAACATATTTCTGACCTTGGTTCCATCTTTATGGACTCAGGCCTTAGAGTTGGGCAGCCCTAAGTCCTTAAGTGCCACAATGAAGGCACTCAGCTAGTCCACAACTCCCTCAATGTTTTAGGCACCGATTTGGATGGAGCAATGTAGAGCCCGGCCTCTACCGCCATCACTCCAGGTATCCACTCTCAATTTCCTTGGATGAGTCTTCACTATGTATGCAACTTCGGTATTCGCTTTTGACTCACTATTTATTCATTTCCGATTTGTTCCTTCATTGATCATAAATTGAATCACTCATCTCACTGATCTATCTCAATAATTTCTTGGTACTAACCTCGATA
>JAOTAY010000003.1:8978611-8988657 GCA_025629805.1 Erythroxylum baracoense | reverse complement strand
CAAGTAATTAAGTGAGACCGTCTAGGTTACTCACAGTTTGCTCCAGAAGCTATTGCCTCGAAATCCCGGCAACGTCTAAAGGATGGTGATCAATTCGTTCATCTATATTATGCAAAACATACACATATATCACAACATGCATAAGTATAATTGTTCAATAATGCCCATGTAAGAAATGAATTATGTAAAATGCTTGTTCATGACAATCCCGGGTATCCTTCCATCAGTTTCTTCACAAAAATCTCTCTCATATCAAAACTCATCTAAGTATAATTCATACTTAGGCTTATGCTTCACTAAAACCATTAAAATCACAATTCATTTCCCATTGGCTTACTTTCAGATTTTTCCATGACACTTTTTCGGGTCTACTGTTCACGTTAAATCAGAGAGTGCAATTAATATAATTTGGTTATACCGTCTTCTAGGAAAGTGCTCCTCAACCATACAGAACCTATCTTGGGACAATTAGCATAACCCTCTCTACAGATGTCGGCTTAAGATAATCTTAGGACGATTTCAAAGAGGATTTCGAGATCTACCAATTTTGTGAAGACTTGAAGACAAATTCTATTGTCTGAAGGGTTAAAAACGGACCAGATGATAGCATTAGACAATAGTGTACATAAGAAGAAGTTTCGGTCACATAAGTAAAAAGTAGATGAAGCAAAAAGTAGATGAAGCAAAAAGCAGACGAAATAAAAAGTAGGCGAAGCAGAAAGTATACGAAATAAAAAGTAGACGAAGCAGAAAGTAGACGAAATAAAAAGTAGACGAAGCAGAAAGTAGACGAAATAAAAAGTAGACGAAATAAAAAGTAAACGAAGCAGAAACTAGACGAAGCAGAAACTAGACGAAATAAAAAGTAGATGAAGCAGAATGTAGACGAAATAAAAAGTAGACGAAGCAGAAAGTAGACGAAGCAAAAAGTAGACGAAGCAAAAAGTAGACAAATAAAAAGTAGACGAAGCAAAAAGTAGACGAAGCAGAAAGTAGACGAAGCAGAAAGTCAACCTAAGATGATACTATCTATACTCCTCAACTCAAAAACCTTTTTCTTGAACATTTCTAAGTCTTCATCAACTCTCGTATAAAAACATATATATTCATACATGCTCAGTGAAGAAACAGAGCATATCACCTTTCCATAACTAACTCTCTACACTAATCCTATACATCATTTCATTGCTATTTTAATTCCAAGAACTATTTCCACAACACCTGGTCACTAATAATCTATCAAAATCCAAATATCACCATATCTCCAATTTTCATCCCCTTAACACAGTGTTCAAGAAAATAAATATAAGTAAATGCTATGATCATGCACTGATCATAAATTCATCAACTTTATTTCAAAAATTCACAACTCTTACCAATTTATTCACTACTTACTTGTTGAAGACTCCGAAAGCTTCAACTATCTTGAAGCCCTAACTCCATGCAAAAACTCATGTATTTACTGTGCAAAATGACCAGCTTCTGGTTTTTGTTAGGGTAGAAGAATAAATAGCAGTGGTGGTAGAGTTGTGGGAGGAGGAAAAACAAAGAAATCCCTATGAAGGAATTTTATAGAAAACTTTGTGTGTGCGAGAGGAAAGGAAATTCGAAGAAGTGACCACGAAGAAGGGACCTAGACATATAACTTAGTTTTGTTTACTCTCTAGAATCTTAACTCACTATCAGACAAAATTTATAAAGGCAACTTATTAAGTGACACTTGTCACTTTCCTAAGGTCTAAGTTCTAACTTAGTTTCTTTTGAAACCAACTCCTTTTAACTCTCATCTTTACAATCTAACTATCTCCAAATCTTCATTTGATTTCTTCTCTTCTTTTTCCTATTTTCCATAATACTCTATAAATTTCAAAATAGATCCTAAATTCACCAAAATTCACAAATATAATAATTCCACTAATCAATAAAATTTTCAAAAATAAATAAATTCCAAATTCACAATTTTCCCAAAAATCACAACTCAGTCCAAATATACCCGGAATTATTCATGAATGCATGTACTGGTGTACAATTATTTTTATGTTCAAAACCTTCACTATTCACGTGTATTTGTATGCCATATTATGCATGAGCATAAAAAATGCATTTCTAAACACTCATTAATTACTCATATTTACTATTCTAGCTTCCCACAAGTGATAGGATGCTACAGTGTAACTCTATAAGTTGTGGCAATACTGTTTGTAAGAGGGAGGGCAAGCCTACGGATTAGTGCACAAACTATTAAATTGAATGAGGCCACGTTGGAGAGGTCAATGATGTTGATGAGAAAGACAATTAGAAAGTGAGATTACTTAAGAGATGAAAGGAAAGATGAGATAAAAGCATCCTCATTGTTATGATGCTCCTAGTGAGTTAAGTTTTAAAGATAATTTATTTTAAAGAGGGGAGAATGTGAGACCTCAAAGTTTTGATATTTTACAATTTTTAGTGGTTTGAAAGAATTTAATATAATAGCATGTCTATGAATTGAGTTAGAACTTGAATCGAATATCTAAAAAGGTGAACAACTGATCAATTGCGCTGACAATACTTCAAGGAAAAGGTGAAAATTCTGATGTAAAAGCATGTTGATTCAATGTGTCGTCAAAACTAAGCACAATTCAATACACTAGCTTTTAATAAAAATATTAAATGTGATCATTCAAAAGGCTACATAAACTTAAGAATTTTCTATAATTTAGAAGAAGACATCGATCAAAGATTAATTCACATTTATTAGTCATCTAAGCTAGGGCCAGTAAACCAATATGAAGTCAATTTTGAACATTGGTTAACTAGTTTTCTCGAAAGCTATATTTTCAATGATTTTAGTTGTTAGTTTATATAGAAGTGAAAGTGTAGATAAGGGAGTAATGAAAATCAACATAAAGACGATTATAAGCGATAAAGAGGTAAATTAAGTGGGATTCAACAACATTAGGTTTTTAGTAGTCTTATAGTTTTTACACCAAAAGGAAATTTTAGGTACATTTGTACAATCAAGAGGTAGTATATTTCAAATAAGATTTTCTAAACTAATTATTTCTAGTTTTGTGTTATTGTAAAAACTCCATGTAATAGTTAAAATAATATAAGAATTTGTTAATGTATGATACGTGGAAGTTTTTGATCATATAAATGCTTGTAAATAATGTGATATATGACAAATAATTACAACAACATGTATATATGCGATGTAAGGTGTCGTAGAGATATTAGTATAGTTTTGAGTATTGCTTGTGATTATATTTCATAGAGTCAATACTTTGTATGTGTTAACTTTTTTTTATTTACTTTTTATCAAAGCCTTGTTAGAGTGTTAATTTGTGCTTCTATGATGCGTGCGACGAAAAGTGGTTGGTAAGAGTCTATCGGCGAATGTCAAATTGAGGCATGTATGAATATACTACTTAAAATAAATTAGGAGGCCAAATTCAATAATGCATGGATTTGTTGATCCAAAAAAAATAGTCGAGACCTATTAATATGTACAAGGCATTTAAGCACTATTAATTGAGAAAATATGAGTATTTATAATTATTGATTGTATTGCATATGATCTTTTTTTTTTTTGACAAGTTTGTGAAGATAATATAATTGTAAATAGACATTGGTAAAGATAATTTATGCGTACAAAAAAAAGGGATAATATTGTACTTTTAGTTATACTCTGTTTTATGTTATTGAAGTGAAAAACTTGAACAAAGAATAAATAAATTTAGAGGAGATGTGATGACAACTTTCTCTTCTTTTAAGTTATAATGTGTTGTGAACTTGTGCCAGTTGTTTAATGGTAATTTGGTGAACGAAACATGTCAGTTGAGTTCTGATATTCGATGATGGTCTGTTACCGGTCTACAAAATAAACACTGGTGATGACCACATGCTAAATGTGCTTGCTTATCCGTCAAATTTGGTAGTAGTGGATCCTTTTAATGGCATGTTATCACTGTCTCTTGGGTTATACAGTGAAAAGTAATGAACAGATGGGTCACTGATTATGAAGCATTCATTGTATATTTTGCTTTGCCTGTGAAGAAATCATTTTTCATTTCTTTTATTAAGTATGCATAGCCCTTAGTTGGATCACATATTTACATACCAATTGAGGCCAACAAAGGAACTATTCTAAATGATCATTTTCATATACCACCCATAAAGTCTCAGAATGTAGATCACTAGCCTTAAAAGGAAAGCATCTCATGCACCCGCTGAACCTGAGAATGTATTGTCCTTTTGTATATGTCTCGATCTTTTGTATCCTTATGAAAGGACAGTCAAAACAGAGAAAGAGACATATACTTTCCATTCAAAGTACGTACCAAGGTATAGAATTAAGAGATTTCAATTTCAAATTCTGAATTTGGCAGGAATGTTCTTGTTCATCCAGATATCTAAATTAGATCTAGCTGTACAGCATAAAGCTTTAGAATGATTCAAATCTTATTATTGTTTTCTTACGAAACTTGTGCTAATTCTAAGGATTGATGTTTTCTATATGTTTGTGATCCCAACCACCGTTTAATGCTTGATGATCGAGTGTTGGGAAATTAATGAGAGCTAGTGTAATATCTCATCTGGTTCTGAAACTCCAACGATCTAAATGATAAATTTATACCACTATTTACTAACATATTTAATAAAAATAATAAAATTTTCTTACATTAATATTGATATGACATTTAATAAATAAAAATTAAATTTTATTCAAATTTTCATCTATTCAAAATTGATTTTTAATATTTTATAAATATTAAAATTCATTTAACTTTTCCTAACTTATATTTTGATTAAAAAAATTAGGACTAAATCTAAACTTCTTACCTAATTCTATACTATGTATTTCGTGATAATATTGCGCAGCTCACAAGATGAAATAATTAAATGCTGGATTTATACATTTACTTGGCGGTGTAGATACAAAAATGTTTCTCATCATTTATGAAAAAATTTAATTAGAATCAGTAATTGTATAAAAATTAATAATTTAAAGTATGTTAATGGGATTAGCTTCTTGGTAATAACCTTATGTCTTCTATTTCTTTATTGTGTTCTGTTACCCTTTAAGAAAGTAAAACTAATTCTACTGTTAAATTTGCAGCATGAACGTTTTCACTTGGACGTTGATGGTGGGTGTAGGAATGAATGCAGCTATAAGGTTTGTTCTCTGCTTGTACGACAATCACTTGACTATATAATATAAGTACACATAACATTTGAAACATTTTAAATTTTATTTACTTTGATTTTATTGTGATTTAATTTAACACCACATAATTTTATCTGCATCAAATGCAATTATTGCAACAACTGCAATTGGAAGTCTTTACATTCAAAACCCTAGTTAAAATTCCTTGTTTTCCATGCAGCGTGAGAGTCTCAAATGAACTAGGAGCAGCTCATCCCAGGACTGCAAAATTTTCTCTGGTGGTAGCTGTTATCTCCTCTTCTTTTATTGGTCTCATTCTTTCTCTCATTCTGCTGATTACAAGGAACATCTATCCATCTTTGTTTTCGAGTGATATAAAAGTTAGAAAGGTTGTGAATAAGCTAACGCCATTGTTGGGACTCAGTATTGTCATCAACACTGTTCAGCCTGTTCTCTCTGGTAATCAACATTATTTTTAAGTATACTCCTGCAAAAAATTTTAAAGAAACCGCTTTTTTTTTTGTCACCCTCCCCTATTACGTTTGTTACAAACTGACGCTGACATTTCCTCTCTGTTGGATTATTATAAAAGGCGTGGCTGTTGGCGCTGGATGGCAAGCGGTTGTTGCTTATGTGAATGTTGGGTGTTACTATGTGCTTGGTGTTCCTGTAGGTCTGCTATTAGGTTACAAGATTGGCATGGGTGTCACTGTATGTTCCTTTCCTGGAATGATATAGAACTTTATAAAATTTCTGACATTAAAAACTCTCTAGTAGATAAAAAGATACTCTTACCTATTTATTATCAAACCAAATTCTTAATTACATAATCTATACTCTTTTCTTTGTTAAGTTCAATAATTTTTGCCTCTAGTAATTCATTACTATTGAAATTGTGCTTGAAGATTCATATTTACTTTCTTCCTCTTTTATTTTAAATTGCACCACAAGTAAAGAAGAAAAAGAACTTGAAAAAATGGCATAACGGGTCTGTTTTTTTCTTATCAGGGAATTTGGATTGGATTGATATCAGGAACCGTAGCACAAACTTTAATCCTTGCTTGGATGATCCTCAGAACAAATTGGAACAAAGAGGTTAGTATATATAACATTGTGTTGTTGTTTTTAGACAAGCTTTTACTAATTAGTCATAGCTTTCTGCAAGTTATTGCAGTCTTGCAGTCTATTTGTATATCGTATTCTATTATTATTGTATGCGTCTTTGTACAAAGACAGGTGAAAAAGAATTGGTAACTGAGCGATTAGACTGTTGTGAGCTGCAGGCTTATGTTGCTGGAGATAGGATTAGAAAGTGGGGAGGACATACAGATCCGATAATAATAGACAACTAGCGAAAGTATGGGAAGGCAAATGCATGCAGAAGCGTGGAAAGGAGCAAGCTATTAGCATTACGACTCAAATCTCTTGCAATTTTCTTTCAATCCAATGGAGGCATGAAGTAGCTCATTTTTCCAATAAATTAAGAAGGGAAATTTTGTTTCTTTTTTTTATATACAAAATATATATTTATTAGGAAAAATGATTAGGGATGACTAATAAGTTCAAATTCGGTTTAATTTAAAGTCAACGAATAAAATTTAAATTGATTGAGTTTGACATTGGATTGAAAATTTTAAAAAAACTTTTAATTAGGCTAAGTTTGGATTTTATCACCCAACTCACAGGCCTCGCCCAATTAGTATACTATGTCATTGGGCTAGAATTCCAAAACAGTCAAACATTTTCTTACTTTTAGCTACAATCCCTAATTTGTACTCAAATTCTATCGTGTTCTTCATCGATGTCATTGTTGTCTGTCGCTCTCATCACCCTTGTCCAATGTCGTTCCCTATTGCTAGCTATTGCTATTGTTACCTCTGTTGCCTCTGTCGAGGTTAATCACATATAAGTTTGTCTCATGTTTTTAGAATTAATATCTTATTTATCCTTTGTTTGCTTTTCTTCTTTGCAATCACTAATCATATTTTCACGTGTTTAAAGAAATTAACAACTTGTTCTTAATTTTTGACTCAAATCTTCTGTATTTATTGAAATTCTCCTCTATGATCTTATGATAACTTCACTCTTGGGTAGACTTGTACAAATTAGTTAGTCTATATGATCTAATAGGTTAAGTCTAAAAATTAAAGTGCCTGAATTGTAGGAATCAATCTATAAATTTACAAGTTTGGATTGAAAAATTAAACTATAAAAATTAATGAATTAAGTTTGAAATATAAAAGAATAAGAAATTCAGTCTAAACCTATATTTATAAATATCCTAGACTTATGTTAACGAATAATTGTCATCAAATAATTTCCAAAGGAAAATAAAAGATACAAACTTATCTAAGTGTTTATATTTTCTTATATCTTTTAATAAAAAGGGTGTTTATATTTTGAATCACTTATTTTATTTTAAATGTTTATTACAATAAAAGATGATTTTTCTTCATGAAGATGACATTTACGGCCGAGCTTGGCCTGAGGTCAATAGGCCACGCTTGGGCTAACTATGCATATGGTCGAGTCTTGGGCTCGAGCTGCTCAAGCCTGGTCTGGATCAAGGACCAACACATATAAGCAAAATGACATCGATAAGTTAGGTTTAAGCAACTTCTATTGCAATGATAGGTTTGTCACAATGTTAATCTTATGGGACTGAAAGTAAGGCTTTAGCTTTCTAGCAAAAATCACGGCAATTAAAGTTGAGTTCTCTAACTTAATATAACTCATCTATGTTGGACCAATGGAGGTTGACAAATTAAATCCTTCTATGTTTTGATAATAATAAAACTTAAGAAATTGTTAAGAAATAATTTCAGGTTAAGGAAGTTAATAAACACTAGTCGACTTAAAGCTTGCACAAGTCGACTATCATGTTGATTAAGAATTGACTAATGATAGTCAGGGAATTGACTAATGAAAAGCGCATATTTTGAACAATTGCACTAGTCGACTAATGAGTATCAGAAAAATAGAAACGTGGATTTCATGTGAAGATTTTGCATGAGGATTTTACGCATGTATCTCGAAAGTCAAAGATTAAAGAATCAATCAGATCTGTTAGTTAGAGAACTTGACAAGTCAACTATCACTTTTTAAGTCGACTATTTGACGTACAGAGCTAAAGACTCATATAGAAGAGTTTTGCTAGTCAACTATCACTTGGAAGACAAGTCGACTATGATGTATTAGTCGACTATAACATATAGACCAGTCGACTATCAGGTACAGCTAAACAGACTTTGAATTTGTTAAACTAATTCAAACGGGAGCAAATTTTTCTACAACGACCAGAAGCGTCCAGGAGCATCTTAAAGCCTATAAATAGAGGTCTTCACTACAGATGAATAAAAAGAATAAGCTGTTAAAAGAAGCATACGTTTTATAGTGCTAAAATTATTCTCTCATTACTCTCATATTGCTTAACCTACCTTGATTCTCTTCAGCTGTACTTAGCTTTATCATTTCATTACTATCCTTATTATTATTGTGAGTTGAGTGATTAAAGAAGAGTCACTGGAGAGGTAGGATTTGTGCCGAGAAAACAAATCATTTGTAAGGTATAATTTGAGCCAGAAGTCAAGTTAATTGGAAGAGTTCACACTAAACTAAAATGTGTGTAGTAAAGAGCTTTGACAAAATCCTAAGTGAGAGCTTAGGTAGAGGACGTAGGTCTTTGCACCAAACCTCTATAGATATTATGTTTGCTTTTCTTCTCTACTCTTTTAATTTATATTTCGATTTGTTTTTGTTTTGCCTTGTATGTTTTAATTTTCTGTTTTGTAGCACTGTGCGAAAAGAGCAAAAAGAAAATTAAAAGATCTATTCAACCCCCCTTTTAGATCGTTTTCAATTAGTATCAGAGCAGGCTACCTATAAAAATCCAGGGATGGCATTAAACTTGACACACAACAACATAGCAGAAGAAGGTAATACAAATAATCACCCTCCTCTTTTCAATGTTACTAACTACTCTTCTTGGAAAAATCCTATGAAGCACCACATCATGAGTGAGGGAGTGGACTGTTAGAAGATCATAATCTTTGGTCCAAACGTTCCTTTGAATGAAAATGGTGAGGTAAAGACAGAGTTGGAATATGATGACAATGATTAGAAGAAAGCCTTCATCAATGAAAAAGCCATGACGTTGATATATCGCGCTTGCACCATATAGGAGAGAAATCGAGTGAACTCATGCACTAGCGCTCAAGAAAAATGGGAGAGACTACGCATTACTCACGAAGGAACCAACCAAGTTCGAGAAACAAAGATCAGCATGCTTCTTCATGATTATTAAATGTTTGTCGTGAAGGAAGGTGAGTCTATTTCCACTATGCTTGATTGTTTTGCAGAAATTATCAATGGATTAGGCAACCTTGGAAAGCACATGATGGATAGCGAGAAGGTGAAAAAGATTCTTCGTTCATTACCAAAAGAATGGGACTCACAAGTCACAGCCATTATGGAGTCTAAAGATCTCAACAGATTGGAATTCAATGCCTTGGTGGGATCACTCATAAATTATGAGATCATTCTCAAGTCAAGAGGAGGAAGAGGTAAGTCACAAAAATCAATTGCTTTAAAAGCTAATGTGTCTTCTGTTGATGAAAGTGATGAAGAGTTAGATGAAGAAGAAGAAGATGAAGAACTAGCACTTTATGCTAGAAACTTGAGAATGTTCAAAGGTCTACTCAAAAATAGAAAGAAGGAATTACGTGGTGGTAGAAATGAAGAAAGAAAGAAGAACACCATGGAGCGAAGGACCAAAAGCTATGAAGAAAAGAAGAGCAATGAAGAGTGTTGGAAATGTGGAAAAAGAGGACATCATGCTAGAGAGTGCAAGAGCTCATCCTTTTCCTCAAAATTCCAGAAAAATGACAAGTATGACAAA
>JAOTAY010000003.1:8946721-8978511 GCA_025629805.1 Erythroxylum baracoense | reverse complement strand
ATAATAATAATAATAATAATAATAATAATAATAATAATAATAATAATAATAATAATAATAATAATAATAATAGCAATGCCTAGTTTGTTGAATGTGAAGAACGCGGGGCCTAAGGAGTAAATTTTCGTTATAATGCTTGGGTATGCACTTGTGGTAGTCAAATTTTGGTATCTAATTTTACCCAAGAATTAGTAGATTTATTAATTTGTTTCTAGAAATTAGGGTAGTTATGTTTTTATGGCTTCTAGTGAATCGAGTAATGCTAGGCCTAGATCTAGGTGCACCACGGTTTTTCTTGGTTGAGTTCCAATTGAAAGCTTTTGGGGCAATTGGAAACTTTCTACTTATGGAATTGTTACAACGACAACTCTTATTTAGCAAGATAGGGTATCAGTATTGAAATTATTTCTTCAGTGTGACATTGTTAAGCTTTCAGTTGGTTTTCATCAATATTGATCTTCAAGAATGCCGAATTGGCTGCTTATTTTATTGATGCAGGTCATGGTCAAGCGACAGAGGACAACTTTCCTACCAAATTTTTTTCATTCCCTTGATGGTTCTCATATGATGATAACTGCAATGGCCTACAAATCGGCAGGCTTAAACTTTGCAGGTTCATTTTAGTTGTTTTCTCTTCGTCGGCTTGCAATTAATAATTACCCTCGCTTCATTATTGAAGTTATGGTGTCATGGGATATGATTGCAAGTGTTCCTGATTCATATTGGAATCACATGCATATGATGTGGATGAAGTGAACAAGATATTTAGAGAAAAGTTTGTTGAACTCTAACAAACGCCGATTCGGGAGAATGTAAGTTTGGTGTACATACAGTAAATGATAGAGCCCTTTAATTGCCATTTCTGTTCAAAGTTGCTTTTACATTGGAGTGTTACATTAGGATAGTAAACTAGGATTAAAGTGTTACATCTTTAGGTTTCTTCTGTTCAGAAGGTCTGCAAGTTCTAATCTAAGGCATTATTCCTCCCTCTTTTGTTTCATGAATGTCATCAGTCCACTGTTTTTACTCTCTGCAGTTGTTGGAGAGCTTTGAGCAGTCTTTCCCTATGTTATCTTTCCCTCCATTGCCTGATCGGGGGGATTTTGACTTAAGGGACGTGTTGTAGTCACCCTACTTCTTTAACTGATTACATGCAGGAGCTTCCATTATAGTAAACCTTGTGTACCCTATGCTCTTATATAAGTGTTTCTCTCCTAGTCTAACCAGAGTATGAAAAACTGTGACTTGAGTTCCAGCTACCTAGAGAGCCCTAGTTGGGCTGTACATATTCGCAAAAGATGTTCATGAGCATCAAGAGTTCTTCAAGATGTATGCTGCTTCTTTGACATCATTTGGAATTTACTCTTGCGTTTGAATGCCATTCAAGGTGGATATGACTTTCAGTTCAGATAGTCCGTTCATGTCTAGAGACAATCTTCTCCGGGGCAGTGAAGCTATGATTCAGCTTATTGGCATTCTGTTTCCAAGATTCATATGAAATAGCTGCTTACCGGTTTCTCAAACACCCCTACACACAGTGCCAGTCAGGAAAGGGGGACGTGCTAAGAGATTTTCCAGAGTAGCTGTTCTCATATAGCGATCCAGTACCTAAAATTCTGTACCTTCTTTACTTGCATACTCTTAGGGGATGCTTCTGTGGCTTAAGGCCTGCTGTGTATATCTTGTCTGGACATATATAAGAATTTCTGCTAAATAGCCTGTAATTGTATAATAGTCCAGAAACACACACAATTAGATGAATGTTAGAATTACTCACCATCAGTACATGGATGTTAAACAACAGGACGACTCCATTGATTCTGCTTAAAATTTGTAATAAAGTTGAATGCTTTCTGCCCCTGGATTTCTTTCAGAGAAGCTTCATTTGGGTTTTGACGCAATTTCTCAGAATTGAATTTGGTCGTTTCAAACCAGAGTTGAAATTGTTTTACAAACGATGATGGAACTCTTTCTGCATAAAGCCCTAAAAGTGTAGTATTTTATAATCGGAGTAATCTTCAGACTGTACTGAAACACTGGGAATACGCCAACAGAACCATACTGTTACCAAATTCTTAAATTTACACCACCAATGGAGCATACATATAAAGAACAAATATTTAATTGTGATCTTATACAGAGTGGTGATGTTGACGGTGAGGGTGTTGGAGGCCAGACTGAACTTTGGATTCCAAAATAGAGACGTACCGATCACGAACTGAAATCACAGCCTCGAATTCAGTGACTTGCTACTCAATCGATTCAATTTGCCGGACGTATTCGTCATACCCTTGGGTTTTAGTCTTCAATTGCTCCACGAAAACCCTCAGCCCGACGCGACGTCCCCGAACCCTTCGTGCTCTTCACTCTCAGATTCATCTTCTCCAAAAGATCCAATACATTGCTTGTGTCCTAGAAAATCATAAATCAATCTGTAAGCAAAAAGGGCATAATAATATAGTTCTCAGAAGAGTATCGTCGGAGGAATACCTGAAGCTCGCTTTTGACCATGGTGGAGACGCTAGTGAAGAGATCGTTGAGTGACTCCGCTAGCTCGTCTCTCGTCTCCACTTCCTTCTCTTTTCCGGCTGCCATGTGTTTCAGGGAAAGGAAATAGCAGAGTAAAGAAGATGAGTTTCATGAATCATACATTTGATTAATATACTTACACAATAAACTAGACCAGTTCAAATGTAAATTAATGTAAAATAAATAAATAATATAATTTATTTATATTAATTAAATTTAAATTAGAGTTTAAATTTTAAATTCAATTAACTACCACTTATAATTTCTAAATATTATGAATATTAGTTAAACTTTATTTAATATGTAACAAAAAATAAATTTAATTAATTGTAAAAAGTGAGACAAGCTAAATTTAAAATTAATAAATTAAAATAAGTTTAATAAATTTGAACTCAAACTTAATTCAAATAGAAAAATTTAGTCTCGAGCCCAAATTTAGACCCCACTCAATCGTTATTATTATTTACTAATAATATTTTAAAATCGAATTAGTAAGAGATTTAAAGTTTAAAAAATTCGATCGACATTAAATTATTATAAAATTAGTTAAAGATTAAATAAAATCGAAAAAATTTGAAATATGATTGAAAATTTAATTAATTAATTTTAATTTATAAAAACTAATTAGTTTACAAATTTTAGCTAATTATTTAATAAATTGATCGATTTTTAATAACTAAAATTATAAAAATAAATCAAATTAAAATATTAAAAACTAAACCGAAAGGGTCGTCGACAACTATTGCACTATTAAGCAGGCGTATGATTTTTTAAACTTTGCATTTAAGAAAAACTAAATTTAAAGTCAATAAAATTAAGCATTTACCTGAACAAAGAGTGCAAATGGCAACAACGGTAGAGAACTCTGCAATTATGATCATGATCACCGGTATTGTCTTGTCCTTCCTCATTGTTATTCCATGATAATCCCTTAAACAAAACCATCCAACCAAATTAATCTATTGCACAAGAATTGACTGATCAACAGAGAAAAAAAATACAAACTTATAATGTGAATTTAAAAGTTAAGAAGAGAGAAAAAATAACACAATCAATTTATACTGGTTCGGCTTATAACGAAGTCTACGTTCAATTCTTAAGTATTCAACTTGAATAATTCATTATAAAATTCAAGTCGTAAATTTTCACGAATCTCTCTATATTCGCAAATACATATTTTTCAAGGTTCTTCAATCTTCTATACTCGTAGTGTTTAACAAAACTTTACAAGCTCTCCATAAGAAATATATAAATGATTTAACAGTCTCTCTCAACACAGTGATTTTACTTTCTAAGATACAAAAAGTTTGGTATGACTTTCAAGAATATTGATGTTGCTGAAGTATTTTTCAGGCCTCGTATATGTGGCAAATGTAGTGACTCTTCTTTAAGTAGACATTTTCCGCAACTAGCAATTGCTAAATCGACGATATCATATTTGCTGAAATTTTTGATATTCAAACGTTAAGAAGAATATTCTGTCAAGGCTTCCGGAACTAATTATTTTAGTTAGTAAGATCCTTCTGGATGTCATAGAACCATTTCTAAATAGGGAAGTTCGTAAAGAAGGTTCATGTAAGAAAGGAAGCAATTATCCTATGATTTTATTTTCTTTTAAGAATTAGACATATGTCGGAAAAAATTCAATTTAAAATTTAAAATATTGTAAAGTTATTGTCAAAATCATTAAACATAACCTTTGAGCTAACAACCCTGCACTTTGCCTGTACATATTCGCAAAAGATGTTCATGAGCATTAAGAGTTCTTCACGATGCATGCTGCTTCTTTGACATCATTTGTGAAAAACCGTAGAGGTCATAGTTTCGCAAACTTTCCAATTTTACTGTGGTGGTCTCTAGCACAAACAAAAATCAAAAAAATTAAACTCAACAAAATAAATCAACACCGAGATTTGTTAACGCAGTTCGACACTCCTTGCCTACGTCTACGGGACCCTCAGCTAGCTTAATCACTTTCACCGAAGTACAATAGATTTATCTAAGGCTTTACTGAGCCGATACCACTCAACCCTTAGCATTATCTCTCAACCTTACTTCCCGTGAAAGAATTTCACCCCCAATAATACGACCGACTCGTACTAACTTCAACAGAAGATTTACATTCACTGTTTGATAATAAAGATAATTAAACGAACAACTCAATTGATTAAAATAACTAGAAACAAAGACGAATACACTTGAGATAAAAAAGAACAACTTCCTGATGAGTTCCGCTCCTCTAAAATAAATCTAAAAATTTATCCACCAGTCGAACTGATTCATCTCAGCTTCAACAACTCCAATTAAACCATACGGGATACTCCAGACACCACGTATATCTCACTCACAAACCCATAAAAGCAAATCTGGAAAATTAAAGCTAATCCACGGAGTTTTTCACTCAAAACATATGCACAACCGCAGATAAACAAATCTGGAAAAATCAACACACTAACCCACGGTATTTGCAATACCAAAAATCAACACTCTAACCCACGGTATTTGCAATCCCGAAGACATATAGATGCAGCTGTGTTTTTCAATAACAATTAACACTCTTCACCTTCGTTATGCCACCCCTACATAACACACACACACACCATCTTCACTTTAACACCCACTGCACATTTAATTGCAAGCACTCACGCACCCTACTCCACATATGCCATCAATCACTCTCACAATTCACCACAAATTAGCCGTACGTGTTGGACCAATTGAGGTTGACAAATTTAATCATTCTATATTTTGATAATAATAAAATTTAAGAAATGGTTAAGAAATAATTTCAGATTAATTGGATCAAAAGGAAGTTATTAAAAAATAGACCAGGTGTCTAATAGTCGACTATCATGTGACACTAGTTGACTAAAGGCTTGCACAAGTTGATTTGAGGACCGATTAGTCGACCAATACATGGCACTAGTCGACTAATGATGATTAGAGATGAAAAGCGCATATTTTGACTCAGAAAATTGCACTAGTCGACTAATAAGGATCAGAAAAATAAAAACATGGATTTCATGTGAAGATTTTGCATGAGGATTTTGAGCATGTATGTTGACAGTCAAAGATTGGAGAATCGATCAGATCTGTTGGTTGGAGAACTTGACAAGTCGACTATCATTCATTTTTAAGTCGATCATTCGAGGTACAGAACTGAGGACTCATATAGAAGAATGTTGCTAGTCGATTATCAATTGGAAGACAAGTCGACTATGATGTATTAGTCGACTACTATCAGGTACAGCTGAACATATTTTGAATTTGTCAAACAAATTCAAATGAGAGCAAATTTTTCTACAACGGCTAGGAGCGTCTTGAAGCCTATAAATAGAAGTCTTCAATTCAGAAGATGAGATATAAGCTCTTAAAAGAATTTATCCTCTCATTGCTCTTATATTGCTCACATAGCATACCTTGATTATCTTCAGCTGTACTCAGCTTTATCATTTCATTACCATCCTTGTTATTATTGTGAGTTGAGTGATTAGAGAAGAATCACTTGAGAGGTAAGATTTGTGCCGAGAAAACAAATCATTTGTAAGGTATAACTTAAGCCGGAAGTCAAGTTGATTGGAAGAGTTCACACTAAACTAAAAAGTGTGTAGTAAAGAGCTTTGAAAAAATCCTAAGTAGGAGCTTAGGTAGAGGACGTAGGTCTTTGCACTGAACCTCTATACATATTGTGTTTACCTCTCTGCTCTACTCTTTTACTTTATATTTCAATTTGTTTTTGTTTTTTCTTGTGTGTTTTAATTTTCTATTTTGTAACACTTTGAGAAAAGAGTTGAAAAACTTAAAAGATCTATTCAACCCCCCTTCTAGATCGTTTTCAATCTCCGTGCCTTGCAAAATTTTGATGGTTTTTGCTTATTGTCTTCCTCTTTCACAGCATAAATTAGCTTATAGTTTCTGATGATACAGTAATATATAGATATAACATTTTAGTTGTGGAATAGGTGGACTATATGGTGGATGTCATAGGTATGTCCTTATTTGTTTGAAGGCTTTTTTATAGTCATCATCCTAACGAAACTCTGACCTTTTCATAATTTCAGAGAACAAGAAGTAATTGTCTGTATACTTGGAAAATAAATCTAAGTCTAGCTAGTAATACGTTTCTTAATTATTGTGTCTCTTTCAAAACTTAGGTTTCATCAACAACGACATCTGTATTATAAGGGTAAATGTCAATGTCTCGTTATATTACTATGAAATCAACAAACTTTCCTATTGAGACTTTAAAGACACTTTTTAGTGCTCATCCTCATGTTAAGTTTCCTAAAAGCATTGAAACATTGATGCAGATATGCCAAGTGATGTTTTTCGCCGTTCCTTTTAACAATCATGTCATCTACATATACTTTTATATTTTTTTCTAATCAAGGACCGAATATTTTATTAATCATACACTGATAAGTGACTAACATTCTTCAGAATAAATGGAATTACCATGTAGCAGTAGGTTTCTTAGTGATAAAACAGGTTCTTTCCTACTCATTCTGCTACAAGCATATCTAATTATTCCCAAAATAAACATTCATAAAGCCAAGTAATTAGTGATTTGAGGTGGCATCTACTAACTGATCAATCATAGGAAGGGGATAACTATCACTGGAGAAATTTTTATTCAAATATGTGAAGTTAATGCACGTTCTCCACTTCTCACATAACTTTTTCACCACTATATTCGTGTTGTTTCAAGATAAGGAAGAAAAGAGACTGTGGAGAAGATAAAAATTTGCACTTTAATTTCTCTGATTTTCACACGTATATTACAGAGAATGCTACTAGTTTAAATAAACTCAAGAGTAACCATAATCTCCCACATTTATGAGATATAATAGAGACTTATTCAACAATGATATCAATCTAAATTAATCTCTCCTTCTTCTATAGTATAATAATAGAGACTTATTCAACAATGATATCAATCTAAACTAACTGACCATAAAATTCTCCAACTGACTACCTAAAATTAGAAATAAAATTGGAATTAGAATCAACATCCCCCATTTAATCCCCATTCGACGGTACTATCACTCCCATCATATTCTTCATTTCATAAAAACTTAATATTTCAAAGGCTTAGTGAGAATGTCGACTACTTGTTCTTCATACTTGCAATATACCAACTCAATCTCTCCTTTCTCAACCATTTTTTGTGTGTTTATATGTTTGGTTCTCCTATGTGTGATTAGATTCTTGGACAATTTGATTGCTGAAATATTATCAACAAAATCTTCATAGGCACTTGAATTGGAAACTTATTTTGTCTCAATAAATTGCATAGCCAAATTGCTTGACACAAGCTTAAGGCTGCAGCTTTGTATTCAGCTTAACAAGTTGAAACTGCAACAATAGATTATTTCTTTGATGACCATGAAAAAGTTATGGTCCCAAAATTGAAACAATATTCAAAAGTGCTTCTACGATCATTAAGATGTCCACCCCAATCACTGTCCGAATAGCTTATAAGACTGTAATTATTTGATAAGGAATAAAATAAACCATGATCATTTATGTATCTAATGATTATTTTGGAAACTTGCACATGGGATTGACGTGGAGATTCTAAAAAGTTTATAATTAGACCAACTCCATATGTAATATCAAGCCTTGTACAAGTGAGATATCTTAGAGTTTTAACGATCTACTTGAAATAAGTTGCATCAATAAATGCTTCATCACCTTCTTTGGATAATTTTATCCCAACCTCTACAAGAGTTCTCACAGGATTGCAATCATGCATACAAAATTTCTTCAAAGTCTTTATAGCATATCTCTTTTGAGATACGAAAATTCCATCTTCTCTTTAAACTATTTCAATATCAAGAAAGGATGACATTAAACCAAGATCAATCATTTCAAACTTAAGCATTATAGACTTCTTAAAGTTTTTAATCATCTTGTTATTATTTCCAATAAATATTAAATCATCAACATAGAGGCATAGTAATAATAAATCACCAAAATCATAAGCTTTTACATACAAAGCAAACTCGGAAGGGAACCTTTGAAATCTAATGATGTGAAAGAAGGAATCAATACATTTGTTCCATACCTGAGATGCTCGTTTCATTCCACACAATGCTTTCTTCAATTTATACACTTTATGTTTGTTTCCCATCTTTACAAAACCTATTAATTTTTTGACAAATACTTCTTCTTTAAGTGGGCCATTAAGAAATGTGGATTTAACATTCATTTGATGAATTTTCCAGTAATTTTGTGCAACCAAAGCAATTATGAGTCTAATAGTTTCAATTTGAACAACTGGAAAGAATACCTCTTGATAATCATAACCAGGTTGTTATTCAAAGCCCTTTGCCATCAATCTTGCTTTATGCCTCTCCACTTCACCATTTGATTTTACTTTTGTCTTAAAAACCCATTTGACATCAATAGCCTTGTGAACATGTGGAAGGGTAGTAAGTTCCCATGTATTATTCCTTTCGATTGTCTATAATTCTTCATTCATAGCGTTCACCCACTTGGGTTCTTGAATTGCCTCCTCAAATTTCACAGGTTTACAATATGTAAACATAGTAAAGTGTACCAAATCTCCATCATCATTAATATCATTGTTAGACATTACCTTAAAATCTTGCAGCATGACAGATTGTTGGTGATGCCTCATTGATCTTTCCGCTTATGACACAATGACTTCATCATTTAATAGAGCTACTTCATTTACTACAGGAACATGATAGGCTTCTTCTTCCAGAATATGAATATGACACATTTGAGGATTATTGTCCTTATCCATATTCCAATTTTAAGCTTCATTTATGGCAAAATTCACATCCCTACTCACATTCACATTTTTTGTCGTCAGATTGAACAATTTGTAACCACCATGTGTATAGCCAACAATAATTGTCTTCGCTCCTCTATTTGTTCTTGTTTGTGTAGGCACATAAGCATAGGCTATGGAACCAAACACCTTCAAATGCTTTACACTTAGCTTATAGCCACTCAATGCTTCTGCGAGGGTAATATTTCGAAACCTCATTGTTGGAGTTGTATTCAACAAGTAAATAGAACATGAGAATAAATTATTCCACATATACAATATATTATATAATTTATTTGCACTTCACAAGCATTTTCTAAAAAAAACTTTATCATAAATATGTAAGATGTTTAATATTGTCTTAATATGCATGCATGCTAATATAATAATAATAACATTAATTAATTTTTAATTTAATTTAATATTTTTTCTATAATTTTTAATTTAATTTAAAAATTAATAAAATTTTAAATTTTAAATTTTTATCTTAAAATTTTATTTAAAAATTAAAATTAAAATAATAGAAAAACAAAATTGAGAAATTTTGTCACAGGCTTAACACAATTTTTGCTATTTTTATCATTTTAAGATAATTATAGAAAAATTAATAAATTTTTAAATTTTTATCTTAAAAATTTTATTTAAAAAATTAAAATTAAAATAATTTAAAAACAAAAATGAAAAAACTTTCACGGGGTGACACAAAAATTTTTATTTTTTATCATTTTAATTTTTAAAAAATTTAAAATAAAAAACAAAAATTGAAAAATTTGTCAGAGGTGTGACTTACATAAATTTTTTTAATCATTTTAATTTTAATTTTTAATAAAATTAATAGTAACATAATTAAAATTAAAATTAAAATTTAATTTAATTTTTATTAAAATAATAGTAGTATAATTAAAATTAAAATGATAATAAAGTAAAAATAAAAAAGTCATAGGCGTGACACAGACGTGACACTTAAGTCACACATGTAATAATTATAAGTGAATGAGTCATTTAAAATTTAAGCAGAAACAACGATGTATTTAAATTAAATTGAGTAAAACAAAATAATATTAGACAGAGGATCTGAAATATACATTTTGGGGTATGCTTTACCAAATCTTCAATGGGTTGGGCTCTTTCTATAGGAGCATTTTTTGAATACTAGTTAAATTAAAATCCCTTATATACAAAAAAAATTGAATTAGAAATAAATAATATATTAGAAATGATTCTTAATCATAAATAAAAGAGTGGTTATTACATTTCACCGTGAGTTGAATTCCTCTAAAATTATTATTGGGTCTTATAATCTATATATGACAAATTCCAGTAAAAATTAAAAATTATTATATTAATTAATATTAATTTTAAAATATTGAATATTTATTTATAAAATCAATATCAATTCTCAAATATCAAAGATACTTAAATATCAGTAAACTTTGATTATTTTAAAATATGTGTATATTAAGTATCAACAATAGTAAATATAAAAATTTAGTTCGCTTAAATTAAAATATTTTTAATTCTCAATATATTTTAGTGATTTTGAAATCTATGTACCAATCTTGTGGGTACTGTTTCATTCCAACTGGTATCAACTAATACTTATTATATTAGTTAAAATATAACACTAATAGTACCGGTTAGTATGGTAAATATCACTTAATATTAGATAAAAACTAAAAAATTTAAAACTTTAACAACTAATTTTTTAAATCCCTAATTTTAGTCCCAAACTCTCAATCTCGTCTATCTCATGCCATTTCACAACGTAATTATCTCCTTAGAACTTACTTTTCATTGCCATCTTCTTCGTCACCTTTATCTTCTCTATTGTGATTGTTATAAATTTGTGAAAAAAATAATTTTCAACTTCTATTTTATAAGAAGAGGGAAATATGTTTTTTTTAGGAGTTGACTGGGTGAAAAAAGGGAGTGTTCTATTTCTACTAGCTTTGGTTGATGTTGTTTTGGTTTCAACGGCTAATATTAGCTATTAAAATGTGTTTGTTATCTTTATCCCTATCGTATTTAATGAATTCAGTTGTATAGTGTATGACCAAATTGTCATTGGTTAAAAATCCAATAAAGCCACAAGTTTAACTTTCAAATTTCACTTAGAGTAGTCATTATATTCATTAATGGGAGAATTATATTTGGAGATCACAATGGGCTGGGCTCGAGCCTATCCAGGGTCAAGCTTAGGGCTGCCGGACCTGAGCCTAGCCCAGACAGAGCTAGGGCAACGTAACCCTTTTTTTTTAAAGCAAAGCGACATCGTTTTATGGAAAAACAACATCGTTTTGAAGCTTGGTCAACCCGAGCCTGGCTCGTTAACTTTATGTCAGGCTGAGCTTGAGCCCTTTTGTCATTCCTAATTATATTCATAACTAGTAGTAATGAAAAGGCCTCCAAATGTTCTTCTAAAGTTGGTTCCTATATGGTATTATAGATTATAATAAAGGAATCATATTGCTTTGTAATACTTAAACTCTCTTTGTAATTGATTGCTCCTATTAACATTCCTCAAGTGTTGTCTATAAAGATAACATGTCATATATAATTAGTTTATAGTAAATTCTTAGCTCTAATTTTTCAAGAAATGAAATAAAAGGCCCCAATGAATACGTGATATTACAAAATAAGTTATAAATAAAGTAAATGATAGATTATAGAGTTCCCACCAGAACGTAAACTTTTGTATGATGTAAAGTATAGACACTCATGTTTCCTTCAAATTCAATTAAAGAATAAAGCAAGTTGTAAAAGCATTTTATTTCTTAGACCAAGTAGAAATAATTATTTCCTTCTTATGGTATATGAAATGAGTATTGAACATAAATTTACTATAATGACTTAAAGATTGAACCTAATTTTAAGGAGTTATCTTTTTCTAAAATACATTTTCTCTACCCTATCACTAAAGTCCTTGACCATTGCTAGAGTTAACTAATTTAATTTATACCTTTTTTAGCTAACAGTATTATGCAGGATTCTCCCTACGTAATACCAAAATTAGTTTATTTCCTATTATGCCAACTCTTATAACATAAACCAAATCTCTGTTGGCTTCACTTTCCCTTACTTCTTCTCTAGACCCTCCCACTTCTCCAACTCCAATATCCTAAAATTCCATATCCATACCTGCCTCAATCTCCCAATCTATTCCTTCACCAAAGAACAAGGACTTCCCCCTCTAAACCTTTGTTTCATCCCCTAATAAAATTTCACCACCTCATTATATTTCTCACCCTAATCCTATTAGGTTAAAATACCCTACCATTTGAGTAATAGTTAAAGAGGCACCCAGAGCTATAAATGTTGAAACATAAATGTCTTTTAGGTGTTCATAGAAGTAGGTAGTGGGTGAAAATACAATTACATCAAAGCTTAGATTCATCCCACCAGCAAATGACTCACAAATAGTTACTCCTCTCGGTGAAATTATGCAAGAAGAAATGATGGGTGCATATTTGATAGGTTTCTTCAAAGAAATATGCTATAATTTCCTCTGGTAGACCATTGGGCATTAATCTCTTTGAAAAAAATAAGGGTTAGATTAATTCTTAATTAAAGAAGAAGATATGTTCATATTCAAATGCAATAATTAATCTTTAATAGATAAAATGCTAGAAATTGTTTTATAACACGAAATGACAAATTGATCTTGCTTTAAAAATAGAGCCCAAGCATAGAAAAAGCCATAAGTAAGACAGAAAACATCCTCGTAAGAAAATTTTACAAAAAAAACTGTTACACAACAGAGTATCGATGCTAACTAGAGGAGTTGCAGATAAATTATCACTCGACATCAAAGCAGCATGGAATCTGAAATGAGAGTGCTGAAAAAATAAAACAACTATACTTTTGGATGTAATACACAGTAAATAGGAAGACCTTATTACATGTCTTTTATTAAATTTTGGATTTTAACCTGTCAAGGTGTACATTGATCTATTCAATATATTTTATTACTTTTCAAAAAAATCCCCATCAAGTAAGCTATCACAAGGTGTCATTTGAATATTGGTCTACAAAAGGTATAAGTTATTTAGATAGCTTGATTTGCAAGCCAATTTATCTTGATAAATCAATTACAACTCTAAAGTTGATAGGGTATGCCAAAATTTAAGTGGAAGTCCCTTTGAGCAAGGAATTACTTGATACAATTAGAATTATAAAGCTTGAAAAGGAAGGGAAGCTTATAGAATTAGAAGTTTTAGTTACTTACTAATAGATACCAAATAGGGGAAAAGGACAAAAGGCTCGGGTCTCGCTTGATAAAAAATTTGATGCATAAGAAAGTGCAGAACTTCTAGGGACTCAGAGGAAGAATTTACATGCTAAAACTCTAAAGAACGTTAGGAAGGAAAATAATGATAATACCAAAGATTGCATTCAAGTTCATGATAGGAAAGATGAAGGAGGAGTTATTTCCAGTCCCCTTATTACAACAGAAAATGACCTATTAAGGTGCAACCTCCAATTGATATAGATATGATAGTTAAGGAATCACCTATTGAATAGTCACCTACTACGCGTATTCTAAAACACTTAAGAGAAAGCATTGGACCCTTAAAAAAACCAAAGTAAACCAAAAAGTTCTTAGCTCCAACCCCTCAACTTTGGAACACTCTCTAGGTATCAATAAATCACAATCAAAGAAGGTCATAATCTGAGGAGGAAGAGCCAAATTATCCTCCTCACTATATAATAAACTTGATCACTTGGAACTTATATCAAACCTAAGGAGTAACAATTGCTTCATGATTTTTTACTCCTTAAGAAACAAATTTTTATTGGCCTCATAGAAACAAAAACAAAATAAAAGCTCATATTCTTCAAAAAGGAATATGGCCCATTCATAAAAAGTGGATCACAATTAGCAAACATGTTGAGCACTAAAATGATAGGATTATAATTGCCTATAACTTTGAACATATTCGGATACTACATAGCACTCAATTTGATCAATACATCCATTACCAAGTTATTCTTATAAGAAGATTAATAATAATGGATATAATAGTGATTTATAAAACAAATTTAGACTCACAAAGAAAGAAATTTTGGAAATATTTGCTCCATAGGTGGGAAACATAACACCTTAGATTCTAATGGGAGACTTTAATTGCACATTTTCATCTCAAGAAGTCTAAGGAGAAATAACTAACCTTATGTATTATCTTAAAGAGTTGCTAAAATTTCTTGGCCATATAAGAACTACCAAATCTTAGTTTTAACAGTAATGTGCTTATATGGAGTAATAACCAGAATGCAATACAACTTTTAGAAAGAAATTAGAAAAAGCTATGGTGAATTCATATTGGCTTACAAACTTTCCTAATAGTTATGCATGCTTCAGTAATTAGCTATGCTTTAACCATACACCTATTGAAATTTTGTTAAAAAACTTCTAATTGAATAATGACATCATTTAAATTTGTTAACTATTTGGTTTTCACATCTAGATTGAAGCAAGCAATGAAGAGGAGTTTAAACAAATAGGTTTATGGAAATAAAGCTTATAAGTGTTTGATAAGATTAAGGGCTATTAAAGAGGAGCTGAAAGTGCTCAACAAAACATCTTATTAAACTAAGGCAAATTCCAATAAATGTTTTAATGATAACAAAATATAAGTAGTATTAATGAGTTTTTTGTTTTGATGAGAAGGAACATGAAAACAAGATATGGTCATAAAGATGGCTTATGAAGTTGATAAAGGAAAAGATGAAGTTTGTAACCTTCAAAGTTAAGATCAAGTTAAGAATAAAAGAAGATTAAGGCATATCGTCATTTTATATTATGTACTATTTATTGTAAGGTTACCTTGTTAGTTTGGTAATCTTAAAAGCTCACCATATATAAACATTTCATATCACTTTATTACATCAGCCTGTTCTTCATTAAAAGGCATTGAAACTTTTGGTTTTAATAGAAAACCCTTTTGATCTTTAGGCATTCTTCAGGGAACATTTTGGGAAGTATTTAAATCATAACCGTATAAAACAAATTGATTTTGAGCATTTGAAATTGCTAAAATCATGTTTTTGGGGGGATTGATTAACCTATATGAATTAATGGTCGACCAATATAGGTTAAAGTTATTAAATTTACTGTACCAAGAGCTTGTTGTAAATTTGGTTGATGTATAGGTCAAATGTGTCATATTGGTTGACCAATATACTTACAAGTTTACCAATGTCTTAATGGCTACTAAATTTGTACATTCAACAATATTCGATTAATATGTTATACAGGTTGACTAGTATACTGTAACAAGTCATTGCAACGACTAGTGCTTGGCTCCAATGGCTAGTAGAGGTCCTAAAATCCTATAAATATGTTTTCTTATTGATTTTAGCATCAAGAAGCATTTATGTGTCTTTAACACCAATTTTAATTATTTCTCAATGATTTGAGCATTCATTGTCATATTTTAAGTGAGCAAGCTTTTTTGATATTATTAAAGTAATAAAGTTGAGCTATTTGAGTTGTAAGATTCTACTGGGGTTCTTGTTCATTTTATTTGTGTGTGTTTATGTGGTTTTAAGGTTTCTCTTCACCTTGAAGAAAGATTGAAAAAGGGGTTCCTTTTGCTAAGAAAATATTGTACCAAGGTTATTCTTCTTCTTAGAAAAAGAATTATAATGGAAATTCAAGAAGAGTCTTGGGAGTGGAAGCAGGTTAGGATTGTTTGTAGAATCACAATAAACCAGTTTGCATACTCTTCCCTTACTCTTTTATTTTATTACTTATAAGCATAGTTAAATATGTTTTTTATTTCATACCTACGTTCTTTTATAATTTGTGATCATTGTCTTTTTAAGATAGTAACTTTTAGGTAATATCTTGTAAACACACAATTTAATGCCCCCTCTTAGATGCTAATGAAGAATAATAAGAGGTATCTAATAAGGCTAGCATTTCAGTGAAATCTTGTAGAACAAATCATAATAGCATATTTAGGAGCATCTCCATCATCCTTTAATTAAGAGGGATAAAATATCAATAGAGCCCTTTTTTAATGGAAAAACAAGTATGAAAATTTTCTTGATAGCTAAAAATTTTGATTTGTGGGAAATTGTCTCTACTAATGTGTGCATTCCTTTCAAAATTAGAAATGATAAAATGGTTCTCAAGTTAAAGGATGAATGGAATCCTAAAGACAAAAGATTAATTTCCTTGAATAACAAAGCTATTCACATTTTATTTTGCGTATTAGGAAGGAACAAATTCAATAGAGTTTTGATGTGTAAAATGACTTATGAAATTTGGCATACTCATGAAATTTGGCATACTCTAGAAGTTACATATAAAAGAATAAATAAAGGAAAGTAAAGTTACCATGCTAACACACCAATATGAGTTGCTCAAAATGAAGTATGATGAAAGCATTTCTAGCATATATACTAGATTTATTGATATTATAAATGCTCTCAAGGATCTTAGAAAGACTTACACTAATGTTGAAATAGTAAGAAAGCTTCTTAAGTCAACTTCAAAAACATGGAAAGCTAAAGTGACGGCCATATAAAAGACCAAGGATCTAACAACACTATCATTGGAGGAGCTTATTGGATCTCTTCTTGTATGCGAAATAAGGATTTGAGAGAAACAAAAGGAAATAAGACTCCCAACAAAAAGGAATTAGCATTCAAAGCCTCAAAGGAACAATTAGGTGAACAAAAAAAGATATCAACTAGTGAAAGTATGAAAACAACATTGCTTTAATCATTAAAAAAATTCTTAAAAAAGAACTTCTCAAAAGAAAGGACTACAAACATAAATCAAATAATATTATTTTCTTTGAATGTAGGAATCCTAGACACATAAAGTCTCAATATCCTCTCCTCAAAGAAAATGACAAATATAAAAGAAATGAAAAAAAGTAAAAGATAAAGGGAAAAAAGACATTAAAAACCTCTGATTGGGATGACACAGGTGATTTCTAAAGTGAGCGTTCAGAAGGAGATGTAGCTCACATGTGCTTTATGTTTAAAGATGATGATGATATACTCTCCAAATCTAAATCATGTGATAAAGATATTGATATTGATTTGAAATATAATAAAATAGTTGAGATGCTTGAAATCATAAGAATGAAAAAGAAAATTATATCCTTCAAACTCAAAGAGACTTAAATAAATCTAGATGTATGCTTGAGTAAGAATGAAAAGATAAAGAGTGAATTGCATAGTTTCAAGGCTTCTAAGAGTTTAGCTATTATGGATAATCATAACTTAGATGCATTAACTCTTGAGAATGAAGCATTAAAGATGGAAGGTGATGCCTTCAAGAACATATTGTCTAAATTTATAAAGGAAAACGAGAAACTTAAAAATATGTTAGAAGCCTAAAACAATTCCAATAATAGGTGGAATTAAATATAACTATGAGAGTGTTTCTAATACTAAAACTAACTTTATCAAAGGAAATAATTTATATAATGAAGAATCGTTTCCCAGAAAGTCAAATAAGCATGGAGCATCTACATCTAAGCATACACATGCATATCACAGATCTACTAAGGCTCATTATAAAAGCAAACATCATGCTTTCATGTATGGCTTATAATTTAGTCCTCTAACTCAGCATTCTCAAGGAAAGAATACGCACGACTTCTATGCAAAAATACGTGATAGCATGCAACATCACTCATACCCCATTAGGCACTAAGAGTAATATCACGAAACATGTTTACAGTCCTCATAAGCATCAATAAAATAGAAGAAGCATGCCTCATACATGCAATTATGCAATCTCTCTTCATTATCCAAAAGTAACACTCAATTTATTTATCCAAATGAGTATTTTCTATGATTCATATATGTATAAAAGAAAAAGGAGTGCATTCATGCACCAAAATCATAGGATTCATCATCATACCACCAATCCATATTACACAGATAACATGGTATTTTACTTTTGTGGTAAATATAGGCACATTGATGAAATATATTTCACAAAACAAACGTTAATGAATAAACCATCAAATAAGTGGGATGAAAAGAACAATGAAACTAATAACCTAAGGTCCCAAGCTCATTTAAGTACCTAAAACATATTAATTGGGTTATCTTATAAGTCTTCAAAGAAAGAGGAATAAATGGTGTATATAGATAGTGGATGCTCAAGGTATATAACCAATGATGCATCCTAACTTTCAACGTTTAGAGATAAAGATGGAGGATTCTTCATATTTGAAGATACTATCGAGGTAAGATAATTATAATTGATAAAGTTGGCAAGGAAGATCACATTATTAGTGATTTTCCTTTTCTTGTGTCGAAGATTCAGAAGACGAATAGAATAATACCCTCTAGAATCCCCTGTTTATACTTTTAGTTGATAAATTGAAGCATAATATGTTAAACGTGGTCCAATAATATTACAAAGGCTACAAAATAAGCTTCAAGGGGAGATCATTCATTATATCTAGAATAATTAATAATAACATTGTGTTTTTAAAAAAGAGAAAGAAATATATATAATTGATCTTGATGATTCCTTTAACCAAAATATGAAGTGTCTAATGTCTATTAGTAAAGATGTATGGATTTGGCATAGAAGACCTAGACATACAATTATAGACCTCATCTCCATCCTCAGCAATAAGCAATTTGTTAATGAGCTCCCAAGAGTCAAATTTGAGAAAGATAAGATGTGTGTTGCTTGTCAAATAGGAAAACAAACCAAGAACTTAAGCAAAAGGTTGGTAACTTCAACTAGACTTCTGCAATTACTTCATATAAATTTGTTTAGATGAACTAGAGTTGCTAATCTATGTGGTAAATTTTATGTCTTTGTCATAGTTGATATTTTTAGCAGATTTAATTAGGTCTCATTTTCAACAAAAAAAGATTAATGCTTTGGGGGGTTTATTAAATTTTTTAAAAGAGTTCAAAATGCAAAGGAGCTCTCCCTTACATCTGTTTAAAGTGACCATGGTAAGGAGTATGAAAATAATAGGCTTGATACCTTTTGTGAAGATAATGGTATCTTTTGTAACTTTTCTGCACTAAAATAGAGTTGTTAAAAGGAAATATAGCTACTACATGTCACATTTTAAATGAACTATGTTGGTCATAATAGATCAACTTTCTGGCTACTTCTGGCTTCAGTATTAAAGTTCCATCTATATAATACTGATCTTAAATAAAGTTTGTTTTAATATTTGGCATGGGAAGAATCCAAAAAATCGATTATTCAAAGTTTTTTTATGTAAGTTCTATATTATGAATACTAAAGATAACATGGGAAGTTTGATTCCAAAGTAAATAAAAGAATTTTTCTTAGATATTACTTAATTATAAATGCCTATAGGAAGAGTATTGTTATTGAAGAGTTTATACATGTTGTCTTTGATGAATCGAACCCTTTTGCATCTAAGAAAGATCTTAAAGATGAGGATGTAGGAATATCCAAAGGACTACATAAATTAGCCCTTAAAGAAAACAAGTGATTAACAATAAACCTCTCACAAGCGCCTTGTTAAACTAAGTGAGAAAAAATAAGAGAGATTATGAGCTCCCAAGGGATTAGAAATTTAAGAAGAACCATCCTCCATATTAAATTTTAGGTAATGCTCTCATATTAGAGGTTTTTCTCATCTTACTTTCATTTCTCAAATATAACTTAAGACTATAGAAGAAGCTCTTAGTGATGAAAGTTGGGTTCTTGCTATGAATGAAGAGCTAAACTAATCTGAGAGGAGTAAGGTGTGGACTTTATTACCTAAAACTAAAGATCACCAAATCATAAATACAAAATGAGTTTTAAAAACAAATTAGATGAATCATGTACTATTATGAGAAATAAAGCTAAATTGGTAGTAAAAGGGTACAATCAAGAGGAGGGTATAGACTTCAAGGAAAGTTTTGTTCCAGTGGTTAGGTTAGAAGCTATTAGGCTCTTACTTACATTTTCATCCTACATGAATTTCAAATAGATGTTAAAAGTACCTTTTAAAATGGTTTTATTCAAGAAGAAGTCTATGCTGATCAACCTCCCAGTTTTGAAAAACATAATGCATTTAACCATGATTACAAACTTTCTAAGGCTTTATATGGATTGAAATAAGCTCCTAGAGCTTGGCATAATAGGTTAAGTGCATTTCTTTTAGACAATGGTTTCTCTAACAGCAAGGTTGACACTACACTCTTTATTAAAATGCACAAGCATGATATTTTAATTATTCAAATTTTTGTTGACAACATTATCTTTTATAACACTAATGGGAGTATGTGTAGAGAATTTTCTAATTGTATAAGGAAAGAATTTGAGATGAGTATGATGAGATAGCTTAACTCCTTTCTTAGACTCCAAATCAAGAAAATGAAGGAACATCTTTTTATTAATTAAGCCAAATCATTAGGCACATATAGGAGAGTCATGGAAAGATTAAATAAATATGAAAAGGGCAAGTTATTTGATGGAATGCTTTAATGAGATATGGTTGCTAGGTCTGATATTATGTTTAGTGGTTTCTTGTATGTTATATTTCATTCAAGTTCTAGAGAATCACACCTTTTAGCTATTTAGTTCATTCTTAAATATTTATATGGTACCATGTGATTAGGAATTTGGTATCCTAAGCATACATCCTTTGATTTAATTGGTTATTCAAATGTAGATTTTATCAGTAGTCTTTTGGATAGAAAGAGTATATGGTACTTTTTAATTCCTAGAAATTGTATTAGTCTTATAGTTTGGTAAGAAACAAAATTTGATTGCGGTATCAATCGTAAAAGCTGAATATATGGCAGCTGATAGTTGTTGTACACAAATTTTATAACTTAGCAAACTATTTATAGACTATATAATGGACCTTACTAAGATGCCTATTAAGTGCGATAATATTAATGTCATTTGTCTTACAAAGAATCTCATTCATCACTCTAGAACTAAGCACATAGAAATTAAATACCATTTTATTAGAGATCATATGCAAAATGGAGATATTGAGTTAGAATTCATAGATAAACAACATCAATTAGTTGACATATTTACTGAACCTATGAGTGAGGATAGATTTTGCATAATTAGAATAGAATTAGGGACAATTAATGAAAAATCTATGTTAAATGACTCTTTTAAGGTCTTCATTTACCTCAATTAATCTTATCTATGTTTATCATATATGGTTTTATCATCAAGACATATTGGTTAACCATTACCTCAATGTGGTCAACCAGTGTCCTAAAAAACACCAACACTTTTGCTTTTCAGTGAGTTTGTTAGTTGTCTGGTTGCCTATATAGCCACTCGTTGACTAATAACCTTGTATATGACATTTTCTTCTTTCCAATGAGTTTGGTAGCATATATTAGTTGACCACCTACTTTTTGTGATTAATTAATATCCTTAAGTGGTCAACCGGTATAACCTTTCCCTTTAAGAATCTTTTACTCTAATGAATTTGTTATGAAGTTAGTCAATGTTGTTGGTCAACCTATGCCCTTCATTGGATGATCATTAACTCTCTCTAGTCAACCAATATAACATTGTTTTAAAATAACAATGTGGCCTTTGTTTATCATGTTTTATATAAATTTCTCGAAAACATTCTTTACATTTCCTCATCAAAGGAGTGAATAGTAAGTAACAAGGCTTCTTGGTAATCAATCACTTCAATTTGGAGTTGTGCAGCCAATCATTTCTTTAAATCAAACTTGAAGTTGTTTCTACTTCCTTTTAAATCAATAATGCTTAGTGCAAGAATATTTTTTAGCTAAATAATTACTAAATAAAAAATTAATGTTTATAAAAATTGATCTTTTGTTCATTATAAAAAAGTAAATAATAGCCAAAACTAGAAAATTTTATTTACTAAACTACTAGGAATCATAAGAAAAATTTATGAGAATCTTTGTTGTTGGCGTGCTCCTATAAAAAACAAAAAGAGGAGATATATAACAAACTAATAGAATGACATTATAAATATGTGCAAAATTTGGAATTCAATTTTGTGGAAGACAAACAATAAACCAAGTTTGAGTATCCTAAACACTACATTAGAATACAATTTAAATGTGCATCATAATAAACCCTAACTAATAAAATTAAAGTTTACTGCTTAAGAATGCAAATGCTTTTTAGCTTGTTCCCTTCTAGTGGACGGTCATTTGTAACTATGATCAATATGCTTTAAGTAAATTTACTTTCATTTGCAATTGTTTTATTTTTACATATATATGTATTTATTTATATATAAAAATATAGGAAAATTCAAGTGCTTTTGACATTTAAACATCCTTAAGAAGATTCAATGATTCAATTTGGACTCTTGTAAGATTGGTTCTTGGTATAAGCAACTGTACTATTTGTTTGTATTGTGATAAATATTTGAAACTTAGAAGGATAAACAAATTAAAGAAAATTTTATTTGGGATAAAAAGTAATCTGGAACCTTACAAGAAAGTTAGCTATGATATAAAGTTAAATATGAAAACTTTGATTAAAGTGTATTAGAATGAGAAAAAAAAGGCATAGATTGAACTACAAAATTGAAAGTGGAAGCTCATTTTACACTGGTTTAGATAATATTGAAGTTGGTATTTCTATCCAAGAAGAGATTGTTGCAACTGATATGAGGGGAAAAAAAAGATGAGTGTCTAATTTTTTTTACTCTATGAACAACTCATGAATCTTAACCTTTAATTCATAATGCATTACAATCAAAAGAAGCAACTCATAATATGAAGATGACAATGTCTACATAGTGGTATGATATATGTGTCTCATTTAATAATATATAATCTAATTATTATTAGTCTATGGTGGATGCTATTGCCTTTTATAGTCCAGGATTTAAAACATCTTCAAATGATGACTATAGAAGCAATATTTTAAGTAGCCACATCAGTGAGGTAAAAAGTTTTTTGAGTGAAAGAGAAAGGACTTAGGCAACTTATTTTTGTTCAATCATATGTAATAGTTAGACAAATAGGAGACATGAACCTATTATGAGTTTTTTTTAGTTTATTTTGCTAAAAGGATGATGTTATTTAAATTCAATTAATACATCGGGTCTTGTAAAAAAATGTTAATACTTTATTGGAGATATTTGATTAAGTTGTGAAAGAAATTGAGCCTAAAAATATTAAACAATTCATCATTGATAATCGTGCATAGATTTTGAATTTGATGAGAAAAGACTTCACAATTGGTAGGATTTTGTATCATCCTATCATTACAAGATTTGTAACTAATTTCTTATCACTTTAATATTTTGTTTAAATGGAGAAGGAGTTGACATAAATGTTTACAAATAATATGTGAGATGTATCTTAGCATGTCATGTTTAATACTGGAATGGAGGTTTCTATAATTATACTTAAATATCATGAATTTTGGTCTCATTGTTAATTTGTGATTCAAGTTTTGAGTGTTTAGTAAGAGTAATCTGTTTACTTAATAGTGATGAGAAGTCAAAAATAAATTACTTTTATGATGCTATAGAAAGGGCAAAGGAAACAATTAAGGGTAAAATGAAAAATAGTCCTTCTTTACACACGTTATCTTGTAAGCATTAATGAGAAGTGGGAGAAACAATTTTAATCTCTATCTTTTATTGCTAGTGCATTTTTTAATATAAGTAAAGAAAACTAAAGTTAATAAGGTAATGCCTTTAATGATCATAATAATTATTTTAAATAATATGATGCAAGATCTCTTTAACTTACTAATGGAAGCATATAAGGATGTTTGTCGTAATTTTGGAATGCCTATTACAATTAGTTAAAGAGACAAACTTAATTTAGGTATACGTTTCTTTACTTGTATTACTTTTTTAAAAATAATAATCACTTTATTTTATTTATTACATTACTTTTATTGTCTTATAATTACATAGTGGAACCAATTTGAAAGCAGTATTCTAGAATTGCAAAGGTTTGTAATTCAAATTCTTATTGAATATATGAATGTAAATAGTGTGAAAAGCACATTTGAGTGAATTCGTTCAAAAAAAATAGAACATAAGTCATTGAATGATCTAGTATTTGTTCAATATAACGCGAAGCTTCGAGAAAAGTATGTTTTTGTCATTATTAAGTTGAATATAGTTTCTTTAGTTTCTTAATAATTTAATTTTATTTGTTTAATAGGACTACTAATAGAACAACTAATTGATCCAATTTACCTTGACCATATCAACCTATCAGAGGATTGGATTTTTAAGGAAACAAATTTTATAGATAAAAGTGACCTGAAAGATGATCTTAAATAAGCAAGTATTGACATATTATTTGATGCATTAAATTTGAATGATGAGGATTATGAGACTTCTCTTAATAATAAAGACTTTTTACTAAATAAAATTAGAACTAATAAGATTTAAGCAAATATGTCATGGAATAAAGTTTAAGGTTTTTTTTCATTTTTTTCATTTTACTTTTAGTTTCACTTGGATTTGATATATATGTTAAATTCTATATGTGTAATATAAATATAAAACTTATAATTGTTTTTGTTTTTGTTTTAGATTTCACTTTAGTGTTATTGTATTTCTGAGCATAAACTCTTGTTCTAATAGGCCTATCTTGTTCTTATTATATGATGTTTTATTGTAATCAATTATAATATTTTAAATATTTTATATTATTTTAGTTTTATAATTATATAAAATTACACAATTTTATATATATATTAGTTATAAGTATTTTTAAATATTATATATGAGTGATTTTTATTTAAATGAGAAATATACAAAAATAATATTAATAAAAATACATATATAGTTATTTATCAATTTTATGTTGTTATATTTTTAAACAATGAATAAAGTAATAAAGACTATATAGTATAATATATATTTAATAATTTTTATAAAATTGAGAAACTATTTTATAATTTTAAAAACTATATGAAACAGTAACGCAAGAAGAATTGTAGGGAGGTGATAAGATATAATATGACCTTATTGGAGCTTACTGAAGACTTGATCCTTAATAGAAAATTTTGACGGACTAAGATATGGTAGAGGATCTTATATAAAGAGGTTTCTTTCTTTTTATAAAGATTTTTTCTTTTCATAGACCTTTTAAATTTTATTTTTTCCTTCTTTTTTCTTTAATTCTTAGTTTTTATAATTATCTCAGATACCTTTGTCAGTAATATTCACCCTTTAGTTTAGTTTATATTTTTCAATTGCGTGTTTGTTTTATTTACTTGTTTTTTCTTGTTTGTTTATTTATTTATTTATTTTTGAATTTTATTTATTTTTTGCTTTTATTTTTATTTGTTCTTTATTTATTTATGCAATTATTTGTTTATGTATTTGGTTATTACTTTTTTCTCTCTAAATTATTTTTAGTATCTTTTTCAACTGCTTACTAAAATTTTTACTTAGAGTTGTTAAGAGTTGTTATTGTTTATCTTAAACAATATCCAATATTAATCGTTATAGATATTGTATTATACCAAAACCAAAAATAGTCCTAAAACTATTACAATCTTAGCAAAATTAGCTAACAGGCTACCCTTTAAGGTTTTATGAGCAACTTAGAATACAATTGTTTCAATCTCGCAAGAAGAATCCTATGGAACATACGTATCACCCATAGCCTATTACTCAGGTTCTTTCCGAAGGACTAAGCAAATGAGTAATTTCTTAACATAAGAAAAAAAGGAACAAGATGCAGATGATGAGTGAAAAGACTTCAGTTCTATATTACTCTTAATTATTTGCATAAGCATGCATATACAAATGTTAAGAATTCACGTATTTAGTAGAGGAGAAAACGATTGCTGTCCGATCAGAAAACTTCTTGGAAAACCTGAAGGCAAGTCAAAGTTTAGTTAGAAGGCATTGTTCCTGTTTCAAAGTTGTGACTTAATTTTGGGTTTAATAAAGGAAAACAGAGGGAAAAAAAAAGAAGATAAGGAAGAAGTCCAAAGGACCAAAATGGGATCTTCAAAGATTTAATTGTTCTTCATTATATAACCATAGACGAATAAGAAACAGAAAACACAGCTACTATTCATCACAAAAGATCAAGCAACCATAGGATCACCATCATCCATCTGTGAATTGATTAAACAATGGCCTTCGTCCTCCCCTGCTTACACACCCTACTCATCTCTTCACCAAAATGATTACCATTTTCATTCCAGCAATTCTTCCTCTTTTTTTTCGTGCACGGCATATTCTTCACATCCAGTCCAAAACATTCCATCTCTCTGTTTCCCAGTTGCTGAATCTTAAACCTCACTCTTGGCCTCTCTATTGCCAAATCACTCCTGCCTTTGCTACTTTCACAATCACCACTTTCTTCTTTATTTATCAGGACTACATCTCCTCTTACACCACAATGTTTAGCCAAATCAGTATTTTCCCACAGTACCATGTCCCCTCTCATTCGCTTATCACACGAAGTCTCTTCCCGTGCTATGTACGTGCTCTGATCAGGAAACCCTGGCAGCCATTTAGGAACATGTGCATTGTCCAATTTCGAACCCAAAGAATCTGTAATTCGCGGTAGAGCAACAAAATCCCTCCTCGGAATTGGCTTGGCAAAAGGGACTTCATCATTGGAATTAACAAAAACATACAGCTCCCTCAGTACAATAGACTTCAACAGATTTTCACTATTGTGGAGAGTGGATGCTCCCTCAAAACCTTGAATGGAGGAGAGATCATGTAGAGCATTTATGATGTCAAAAAGGTTGGATTGGGTGCGGTTGGATCCATTGGAATAAGTTGATGCTGTCTTAGCCAGGGTTTTGAGGTAAAGCGTGGTTATGTGGGTTAGGGTTTCAAGTGCAGACATTTGCACCGACTTGAAGCCAACATATTGGCACACCTGTGAAACTGCAGTTTTTGTTATAATAAACGCAAAATCAGAAGGATTTGCAGTAACTGGGACCTGGATATTTTGCTTTTTCCTTGATTTTTGTTTTTGATCACGCTGTAATTTGGATATCATCGCATGAGCTCTCAGAATAAAAACAACTTTGATTTCAACCAAACCGCATACCCATTGCACCAAAAACTGAAAAAATCATTCCTTGAATAAAATAACTGAATCTAAGAAACACACATGCATGAATTGAATTTCCCGCCTTCAATAACAGGAAGAAGAAAAAAAGCAAACAAACTCACTGCACTCAGACAACCTTTACTTTCACAATCAATATTCATCCAAAACTGCGGGCACAGTGAATGGAAGATTTGAGGCGCGGACAATACAGTCGGTGGCTGTGTAAGTGATTGGCGGTCACAAAATTAAGCCCTAAGAGAGAAATCAAAATTTGGGAGAAAGAAAAGACGCGGCGGGCCGGGTCGAACCTGTGACCAATAAGCCCAACTCAGGAACTCCTAAAATTGGAGGCAACAGAAATTTCTTTTTTCACTTGTGATCCATTTCGTAGAACAAAAACCAATGATAAGTGAAATTGAATTTTTTTTTTATTTTTAATGTAGTAAAGTCGGTGTGAAGAGAACTCAAATTAAGATATTCATCCATAATAGCAAGTTAATGAGCTTGCTTTATCCAACTTTCATTTTTCTTTTATTATAAGATTGCAAGTTATGTAATGAAGTAGGAAGTTACTGAGGAGGTGCTTGGTTGAAAAGTTTGGGAAGGGATTAATGGGTAAGGAATGAAAAGTGAGTAGTTGATTGTTAATTATTATTATAGAGGCAATAGTTTGATATTTCACTTTTGTGGAATCCTCCATACCCTCCATTTAGCAGAGGAATGAAACTCATTCTTCAGTAATAGCTCTTTTTTTTAAATATTTTTAAGACTAATTAATTAAATACAATTAATTAATTAAAATATAATTAATTACAATATAATTTATTAAAATAATATAATTGATTAATTAACTACATTATAATTAACTAATTAATTACAATATAATTAATTAAAATATAATTTATTCATTAATTAAAATATTGTAATTAATTAATTAACTAAAATATAATTAATTAATAATAATATAATTATTAATAACAAATTAATTAATTACAATATAATTAATTAAAATATAATTTATTCATTAAAATATAACTAATTAAAATATAATTATTCAATAATTAAAATATTTTACTTATTTAATTAATTAAAATATAATTAATTAAATTATTATTATTATTTAATTAATTACATTATAATTAATTAAAATATAATAATTAACATAATTGTCAGGTCTCCTCATTTTTATTGACCAGATACTTCTATTTTAATTTAGAGGACCATTTTAATCACATATGCAACTTATGTAAATTATATTATAAAAATAAAAATAAAAAATAAAAACTATTTTTTATGATTTTTATAATTTTTCAAATTTGAAAAAAAACCAAAAATATAAACAAAAACTATAAACTCGAACAAATAATTTTTTTACTAAATTGACATTGAGACCAAAATTCTCTATACACGGAGTTAGTACCAGATTGAGTTTTGGTACAAATTATACCGGTACCAGTCAATATCGGGTACCATCTTGGGTAATTTTTAAATTTATTAAATAGTCTCTTAATTTTTTTATAAATTGCAAAATAGTTCATTATCATATTATACAGTTGTATTGTATACTTTATAAGTTTACATTAACCATGTTTCCAAAAACTATAATAGTAAATAATAACCACAATTAATATAAAATAACAATAATTTTCAAATATTTCATAGATAAATAATAACTACAATTAATGTGAAAAAGACAATTATCATCATACAAATATAAAATTAAGAATCATACAAAGTATGTAAAATATTACAATTTCGTTATATAATAAATAATAATTACATCAAAAGTTCAAAACATCCAATAAAAAATAATAAATACCCTTAACTTTCAAACTATTACAATTTACCACGAGAGTTCGTGATGAGAAACCAACCAAGTAGAAGTGAAATCTTTAACAAAAACATTTACAATTACATTATATATATAGAACTTAACATATACATCAAATATAAGTAAAATTAAAAGAATAGGAAAAACGCAAACCTGAAACTTCATTCAATCGCTATAACTACACTGACCTCAGTTATCATTTGGTATAAAATCCTCATCATTAAGAGGAGCCTCATTATCATCATCATTATTCAAATTCAATACACCAAATGACATGTCAAAGTTTTCCCAACCAAGATTATCTTTCAAGTTATTCACATCTATCAAATCCAGTTCCTCAGAAACCCAATCAGCCAAAAGATCGATATTATCAAAAGATCTTTGATCAGTTGAACTGTTTGTGCTATTAAGACTCCTAGTAAATAATAAATTTTAATTATTAGAAAATTATAAGAAATCATATTGAAATTAACAATGATAATGACATACCTTTCCCGAAGCTTTAAATTGTAACGAACAAATAACAAATCATTCAATCTCTTGTGCTTCAATCTATTCATTTTCTTGGAATGGATGAATTTAAATGTGCTACAGTTCCGTTCACAACCCGTTGCACTCACACATTGACTTAAAATCCGAATTGTAGACCTTTGCAATTCTGGAACACAACTTTCAAATTGATCTCACCAAGAAACTGTAAATCGTAAGATAACAAAAGTAACGTTACAAACAAAATAAAGTGATAATTAATTTCCAACAAATAAGAAAAAAGAAGCAGCTAATATTTGGAGAATGTTTTACTTTTTGTCAAATAGCAATCGGCAATCTAAAATCCCCATAAAACAGCTTATAAAGTTCTATTTGTGAGCTTAAAAGATTTTACATCATTTCATGGCCAACAGTTGTTGTAATAGTGAATAACATTCCTCTACTAACTTTAGCTTTCTCTGTAAAATTCGGTACGAAATATACACTAGGATTTAAAAATGCCCCAGTTGCAAACAAAAGGAGAAGAAAGTTGTCTTTTTCATCTATCATTGATGATTGCAAGATACAGTGTATACAAAGAAGACCTATGTTTTAGATTAGTCTTGATTGCTTCCTTTACTTTTTCCATGACATCAAAAAAACTTATTGTTGGCTTTTCTTCACTATCAGCCAAGCGAAGCACCCTCACTAAAGACTCACAAACTTGAATAACAAATTGACATTGAGAACAAATTCTCTATCTTCCAGTATAATGCTATAAACCTCCAATCCAACATTAGACATAGCATGTTGAGATGCAATCTATATATCGCTTGCAAACATTTGTTTTAACTCTTGCTTCATCGAAATAAAAGAATGAAGTGATAAGAAATTTGTTGCAAATTTTGTCACACCAGAACGACACAAATTCCTACTATTGATAAATTTCTTTCTCATTAAATTCAAATTTATGCACGATTATAGATAAACTTTGTCACTTTTTTAGCTTTCTGCATAGTCTCATCACTAATAAGAAAATACCTAGGATACGCTATATTCTCCACCATTAGGTCAATGCAATGTGCAGTATAAGGAGTCAAAAAAAGAATTATACCTATTATGTAACCTTCTTCCTGTCACTTTATAAGCGGAATCATTGTTAGTTATGAACTAAACAATGTTTTCTGGCCCCACTTCATTCACAACTTCATCAAATATCTCAAATAAAGTATCAGTATTTCTAATAAGGCCAAATGCATCAATAGACTTTAAAACATTGATCCATTTACAGAATAAACCAGAAAATTAATAATAGGCTCTTGTCTCCTATTTGTCAAACCATCACACATGATTGAACACCCAAAAGTAGCTTAATTCACTATTCTTTTAGCCAAATAACTTTAGTTTCAGAAACTGAGCAACTCAAAAGTTTACCTCTCAAGTCATCAATTGAAGGAGCTTTGTATCCCGGACTGTAAGAAGCTCTTTCATCCACCAAAGGTTGATAATAGTAAGATTGGGAAGCATTGAATGATGAACCTGTATCATACCACAATCTAGCTACTGCTATATCGACATTATGAGCTGCTTCTCTTGATTACATTACACTACAAATTGAAGGTTAGGCTCCAAGAGTTGTTCGTGGTGCAAAAAAACTAGTCACTTACCTTCTTCTTTTCCTAGCATCAAGTGCAGTTGTAATATTATCTTCTTGCTGAGCCTGGGATGGAACATTAGCACTACCACTACCACTACCACTATCACTACCACTACCACCTTCAACATTTCCACAATCATCACGAAAACCAACAAATGAAGTTCCATTACCAATTTCAAAATTCAACCTTTCTCTTCTATCTTTCTCATGCTGATATTATTCAAGCAAAGTTTTCATCTATCACTTCACATCATGACTTACTTTTTACATGGTTTCACATCTCCTTTAACCCCATCTAAATGTTTCTTTAATCGGGTTATTCCTTCACCTTTCAAATGCTTGTTATAAAACAAGCAAATAGTATAGTTCCTCATACCGGGAACCAATGTAGCATGAGCCCAAACTAAATCATTGTATCTTCCTGAAGTGGTTTGATCAGGAGCACTTGAACTTCCTTTCATTTATCTGTAAAAATAAATGAATGCATATATCAAAATAAATAACACATAATTTCATTACACAATATG
>JAOTAY010000003.1:8929080-8946621 GCA_025629805.1 Erythroxylum baracoense | reverse complement strand
AATAATTTTTAACATATAATGCTAATTAATTTTACCTATAATTATAATATTTTAATAATAATTAATAATATATTAATCATTGATTTATAATTATTAATGAATCTTTTTATTTATATACAATAATCCTCGTCATTCAATCGAAAATCATATGATATAATTGTATTATGAAAGTTAATATAATACTTCCTTGAGTCCTACTTTAAACTATATTAATTGTAACAATTTGCACATTTTATACGCTTGATCCTTCTGAACAAAGTATATTGGATTATTTCATATATTATTTTTATCTAGTTTTCTACTTAAGAATACTTTCTTTATAACATTTGATGTAATTAAGATCAATTATGGTTACCAAAACTAGAATTAATTGGAATAAAGAAAATAATGTTATTATTTAATAAGATTATTTTTTAGTCAGTAAAAATGTTATATGAAATAATTGAATTCATTTTGATTGTGTTCCAAACTGTGTAATTGAATTCAATTCTAATATTACTGAGTTTGTTTCAAACAGTATAAATTAAATTAAATTCAATCTTATTAATGTAATTGAATCCAATTCGTTAATGAATTCAATTCAAAAGTTTCAAAACGGCCTATAAGCCTTCCCGTTGAGCAATTGGGTGGACCATTCACCTTTACCAGGTATAAATAATAAGTTCCCCTTGAATCGTATCACAATTTTTACACTTACTGTTGCATATAGTCTTTTCCCAATCACCGTTAGCCATATAGGAATTGTCTAATATAAGAGTGAAATTTACGCCTGCTTAAATCAAGTCCCAATTCCTCCTAGTTCTATCAGTGATATTCAATTAACTTTGATTTGCCAAAATAATTTCCTTGATCTAGTGGGTTAGCTTAGTAGCTAGTATGTTCTAATGAGTTTCAGTTTTCCTATGAATGCAATGGTTTATTTCTCTTTATATCCCATAAATACAACACGGGAAAACCCTTCTAATTAGGGTGGGATCCATATTTGAACTTCTGGACAGAATACAAGCCCATTCATTTATTCAAAGCTAGGCTTCTTCCTCACAAAATGCACGCCCATTCAACTATTCGAGGCAAGTCTTCTTCCTCACGGATGTACTCCATCTTGTGCTGAATTTTTTACCAAACATAATTAGTGTATGAACATTCGAAAAAAAGATGGGTTATTGATTATGTTTTAGTATTGCATAAAACACTTAGGTCTCGTTTGGTTGGCAGGAAAGTAAAATGAATTTAGAATTTGATTCTTCAGAAAATAAATTTATGGAAAGTAAAGATATTCACATATTTAAATACTTATAAGAATTCTAATAAGAAAGTTGGATGGATTCATATTATAGTGTTTGGTATGTAACAGTATTTCATGAAATGTAATTAAATTTTGACTTATGTTTCTAATTATATCCTTACAAGCTGAATAAAAATTGAAGTCGTTAAATAGTGTTAATTTGTAATACAAGTTATATTATTAAATGTTAATTTTTTTCATTCAAAATATTCTAATCATATAATATTGTTATATCATAAATATAATATTGAAAAATACTAAAAAAACCTTAATTGAGTACAAAGATAAATCTTAAAATTCAAATCAAGTATCAAAATTTTTTCTAACATTGAAAATAAAAATACAAATAGTGCATTATTATTAAATTTATTATTCTTAATAATATTTATTTTTTTTATTATTACTAAATTTATTATTTTTATCAATTATTATTATTATTATTATTATTATTATTATTAGTGGTAGTAGTAGTAGTAGTAGTAGTTTTATTATTCTTGTTATTCCTATTAATTTTATTATTCGTATTAATAATAACAATAATTGTTAATTTTATACTAATTATTAATTTTATTATTAATAATTTTATTAATTTTATAAAATATATTTGGTATTAAATTATTATTATTATTATTGTTGTTATTGATTTTATTATTCTTATTAATTTTATCATTATTATTATTATTAATTTCTACTTATTATTATTCTTATTTTTATTAATTTTATTATTTGTATTATTATTATTATTATTATTATTATTATTAAATTCTTTATTATTATAAAAAAATTTGTCGTAGAGTTGAGAGAGAAGGAAGGGTAGAATTGGCTAGCGTATTTTTTAGATTAAATTCTTAAGGAAAGCAATCTAAATATTAAGAGGGTGATAGGATTTAGAATCCAAGTGATTGGGAAAGTTTTTACTTTCCCTAGATTGAGAAAGTTTTTACTTTTCTAACTACTCAAAAAATGAACCAAACATGATAATATAAATTTTAGGAAAAAGATTACTTTCTCAAGCAAAAATCCATGCCAACCAAACAAGGCCTTATCAGATTCAGGCCAAAGTTACATCTGTCTTTTATCCATAGCTTTCCCAAGATTGATAACTAGCATTAAGTAGTTGCCTTAGGTACTATAAGGTTATTCCAAACCAAATCTGACCAACTTATTTTGGGAAAGTGCTCTCTGATGTTATCTAAGAAGGATGCACTGGGGAATTTCCTATATGTGTATAATTACTAGATAGGACAATCAGGTATCTCCATATTTGAAGAGTAGTTAGGTAAGTTACTGGCTAAAAGGGTCATCCCTTATGGAACAACCCCATGCTTGACCTTGAATGATCTCAGATACCCTAAAGGTTAGGGGGAACTTGTTTCTTATAGACCTAAGGTCAGACGGCCAATTTGACACCAATTATCATACAAAGAAATCTTAGTTTACATAAAAGTCAGAAAGTCTCATTTAATTTAAATAATTTTAAAAGAATTCTTTATTTTTTAAAATATTTAATAAATTTCTTTGCAATTTTTAATTTTCAAAAATCTTATATTTTTGTTAAAAATAATAGTAAAATATACATGATAATAATATCACACATAAACTATTCAAATATTGTTGATATGATCATAAACTATTTAAATATTGTTGATATGATGAATCAATATAATTCTTAAATTTGATACAAACTAATCAATTCTATTTAAAATAATAATTTGTTCAAATTATTTTAAATTATTATTTTTAGTTAAATTTAATTGATTTAGATCTAATTTAAAAGTTGAGTTGAGTTGAGTCGTTATGTTGGTAGTATTTAATTGATATACATGTTTTATTCATATCACATATTCTTTTACTATTATTTTTTTAGGCTATTATAACAATAGGGGGAAGTGCGAGGATCAACCCAGAGGAAACAAGTAGAAGGCTTTGAAGGGCTCTAATGATAATTAAAAATAAACCTTAAGTTTTTAAAGGATCTCACCTAAATCATAATCAAAGGCTCACTTTGTTAAATGTTGAGCTAACATGATTAAAGCATTAAAAGCAAATATAAAAAAATATTATAAAGCAAATTGAAGTAAATAAGAGTAAATAAGCACAAGCATTGAATATCATAAAGGCAAATATAAAAGCTTAACGGGCTGCAGAACCAGTCAACTACAAGTTGTACTCAAAAGTAAATATGTGTAAATAAACTCAAGTTAAGGGAAATTGGCTCATATTACACTTTAGATAAATGTTTCTTAAAACATGGGCAACATTACAAAAGCTTTAAGGCTTTTTTAAGAAGAAAAAAAAGGAAAAGATGCTTAAATAGAAAGGGTTTTGCCCAAATAAGGTGGTTGTTATAGATAACAATGCTTCATGGAAAGCTTTGGTTTTGAGGGGCTTTAAGAAGGTAGTAGGGGGCTTTAGGCACTATGCCAAGGCTTTAGAGAAGGAAGGGGGACATTAAAGCTCTTAGAAGAGCAAGAAATAAGAAGAATTTGGAGAAGAAAGCTTGGAAGAATAAGTTCTCCCTCTTTGTTTTGAACTTCCTCCTTATATAAACTTCATTGTATCCTTGGGTGTTATTGCACATCTTCAAATTGGTTTGTTTTGCAGAAGTCTCTTGAGGATGTCTTTGGTGTAGACTTTATGTCATGTCAAATAATTTAAATGAATTTTATTCTTTTTTTAGGGCCTTATGTTAGGCTTAATAAAATAGTTAGGCTCACATTTTTATAAACCGATCAAATTAATGTCTTGGTCTTATAGATCAAGTTATTGGTCTTCATTATTTAACAAGGCCATTGTGGATGCTCGTGATTTCAATAATTGCTTCATGATCTCAAAATATTCATCTTCTATTTTTGTTGCGGCCAATAATGTTTGGACTTTCCATTTTTGTTGTAAGAATAAAGCTAGTTCACTTTGTTTTATTGACTAAGAATTTTAGATTCAACATGAACACGACACTTGGAAAGAAAATGTCTTTATAGTCTTTTGTTTGGTATTTTGCTTTAAAAGTATAACATATTTCATATACTTTTGGCAGGAATATCTATAGGATGCTCTGGCACCACTTTCACCAATTGGTAAACATAATAAGAAATTGTAGTTCACTCTAGTGTTGGAGAAGAATAGTCACAAGTGGTGGTTTGTCACATTGTTCATTAAGGAAGCATTGAACCAGGCTTGATGGTAGTTATAATAAGTGTAAACCAAGCAATAAGGCAAATTTGTTGTAAATCAGGTTTCAATTTTTTGGTCTTCCATAAATCAAGTCCCCACTACATAGGATGAATCACCTTATTGATTTTACATGTAGAGTATGCAAGAACTGTTTTATTAGGTTCAACATAATGGTGCTTGATTTTTACACATTCAGTTTTTTCAAGGACATTTACATAGTAATTTCGGGTTTTACATAAATTAAAGGTTGAGAGTGCCACACTTTTAGAAAAATATTATTTATCAGTTTAAAAGGATATGGGTTGTAAAACTCATTTTCAATTGTCCAAATATTTTTAAAATATTCTTTTTCAAAATATTTACCTTGGAAAGGTTTTTGTTTTGAAATTTGTACATCTTTTCAAAAAATTGTTGCAAAAATTTCTTTAGATTTTGGCTCATGTAAAACAAATTTTCTAATTGTATTTTCGACAACCATTTTTGAAAGAATTTTCTTTTCTGGTCATTGATCAAGTCAATCTCTCAAAGTTATAGTCAACTTTGGAGTTGTTGAAAGTTGCTTTATCCACTCAAAAATGTAAACCATATTGGATAAAGTTGTATCCTGCTTTTTTGGTAGAAAGACTAATGTTTTCTCTTTTTCCAGTATCTCTTTCCAAGTTTTTATTAGTTGTTCAGTTATGGGCTTTGAAATAGACGGGCTCATATAGGTAGAAGATGGGCTCACTTGACTCTTTAGGCTTTTAACAAAGGCTTTAAATTTTCTTAGGCAAATTCTCTGATTAGGAAATCAATGATAAAGTTTGCTTCACCTTTGATGAATTCAATATCAAAATCAAAGACTTTCAATATTGCTTGCCATTTGGAAAAATTTTGTTTTTAAGCAATATTTTGAATGTCTTTTAATAAAATTTCTTTTACAAATATGCAGTCAATAAGAAGTAAAAAATTTTGGTTTCATAAATCACCTTAAAACTTTGAGTTGTATAAAGCAATGGATAAAATCTCTTTTTTGATTGTTGAGTAATTACCGAGTAAGGTTCCAATGACCCAATGTCTATTGGATTATTTGTTCCCTACCATTCACCTTTTGCTTTAAGCTACATTTGTAACATAGATCAGAAGCATTCATTTTTATAATTTTAAAGGCCTTTGGATCTGCTAAGTGCAAAATGGGAATATCTTTGACTGTTTGTTTGATTTGATGTACTAAGCTTGTGTGTTTTTCTAACCAAGGCTTTGGGTTCTTCCTCAATCTATCATGAAGAGATTTATAGAGCCTATTTAGGTTTGGATATAAATCTATGACACAATTGAGGCTTCCTAAAAACCTTTGTAATAGTTTTTTTTGTCAACGATTTCATTAAGAATGCTATATTGGATTCTAAGGTTCTCTTAATAGGTGTAATAACGCCATTGTAGATATAATGTCCTAGAAACCTAACCTTGGTTTGAAAAAGGCTAAGTTTGGTTTTTAACACTGCTAATCCATTTTTTTTCTAATGATGTGAATGAATGTTTTGATGTGTTTGAAGTGTAGTTCTAAAGATGAGGAAAAAATCAAGACATTGTCAATATAAATAATACAGAATTCAGAATAAGGGGAAAATATTTCGTTCATAATTTTTTGGAATTCAAAAGGGGCATTTTTCAATCCAAAAGGCATTACATTCCACTCATACTCAAAAGAGTCATTTCTCAATCCAAAAGTATTTTTGTAACTATCTTTGGGATCTATTTAGACTTGTCAAAATCTAGATTTCATGTCAAAATTTGAAAAGATTTTTTCATAATATAATTTCTGAAGCAAACATTTTTTGTTGGGAATAGGATCCTTACTCCATTTTAGGGCTTTATTGAGAGGCTTGTAGTTAATGACTAACTGGTTACTCCCCTATATTTCTTGAAATTCTTAGTTAATGACTAACTAATTACTCCCCTCTATTTCTTGAAATTTTTATTCACATAAAAAGCTACACTACTTCATACATATCTAGACGTAGAGATTAACTTTTTCCTTAACAAGTCATTGATCTCTTTTTTAAATAATTGTTATAACTCTTTATTCATCTAGATAGGCCTACCTTTTTTTAGGATTTTTTTCATCAAAGTTCTTTTTATAAGGAAAATCCATAATATGTTGGTCTCTATTCTAAGGCGTTTAGCAAATCAGAACATATTTCACTTTTGATGATCTTTTGTAAATTTCTAATTTTGTGTCTTGTTTCCTCATATTGTAAATCGTTTTCTATTCTTTATGTTGCAACATCATTTTTCAATTATGTCAATTATTTATGTTTTGCATTAATGATGGTGTTCAATTGATTAACATGCTTTGATTAAGTTGATATTCCTAGTCTTTGACTTTTCTATTAAAGGAAAAAAATATTTTTTGTTATTGATTTTTGTTGAGATATTGTTATGGCTCATAATGTAATGGGTAATAAGTTTTATGAAAGGGTTCCTAAGATAACTGTATGGTGTATGTTATCTAGACTACAAAGGAAGTTTTCACAAAAAATTCACCTTAGCAAATATAAGCATTAGTTTTGTGGTTTTTCCTTGGCAGTTTTAAGTCTTTCTTGTGTTTTCTTGCAATAATTTTGTAGGGATTATTCCTTACTTGATGTAGTTTAGATCAGCTCCTATGCTAAAGAATGTTATGATGTTTATACTAAAGTCTTGTATCACCTTAAGGGTTATCCTAATCAAATTTTTTTGGAGGTAATTTGGCTAAGAATGAAAAGAAAATCTTCATGTAATTTTTCAACATTATTGAGTTCAAGGTTTTCATTGATTTCTTTGTCTGACTCACATTCTTCTTTCTTAATTTTTTGAAGCAAATTCCTCATGGTTTCACTATCCTGAAGCTAAGAAAATCTTCATGTAATTTTTATCTCTTATTTTATCATCTTGATTTCTTGGTAAAGATTAGAAAGTGTAGGTTCTGAGTTTTTGATTATCTTAGCTTTGTCTAAAATGTTGGTCAAGTTGTTAGTGTTGGAGGAAGTTACAGGTAAGCTTAACTAGGGGTTTCAAAAGATTGTTGGCGTTTTAGTAAAAATTATTTTTGTATTTAGGGCTCTTGAATGTGGTTTACAACTTCTAAAAGGAACTTTTGACTTTGGTCAGCACATTGACTTTTTTTTCTAAATTTGATTGTTCTATCATTTCATCACCACATGTTGAGCTATCAGTTTCTAATCCTAAGGCTTCGTTTCAAGATCTTCATCAGAATATTGTTTAGAGAACTTACTGTTTAAAATCATTAAGGCTTGAACTTGATTTGATGCTTTTTTTGGTCTAAATCTAAATTTTAGGTTTTCCTATTGATTTTACAATATCTAGTTGTGTGGCCTTTTTTGTTGCACCTATAGCACATAATGCTTTTGAATTTTGATCCTGATAGGAAGGCTTCTGGCTTGTTCACATATTTCTTATTAGGCTTAGTTTTTATTGAATTTTCTGTCTTTTGTATGGGAATTTATTCCTAGTTTTGTTTCATTGGGCTTTACTATAGTCTATTTTTGTTATTATTTTAGGAAATATCAACTTGTTGGCAGAAAGTTCCTAACTCTTTTTTAGTTTTAAACATTTCATACTTCAATTGTTCTTGGAGTTTCATGTCTTGTTACAGTTTTAGACCTTCACATTGGGTATATCTAATAAGCTCACCATAGGTTAACCAATTATAGGGGATTTGGTCATTATGGGTTTTTCTAGTTTTCTTTCTCACTTTTTCACCTAATAGAGAAGATAATCCTACTAAGAATTTCTCCTTCTAAAAAGGTTTATTTGAATCTTCTCTAAACATTACTCTGGTTAAAAATGTATCTTTGAACCACTTGAAATCATAAAGTTTTTACAGTAATTTGACATTTTTATCTTTCAAATATCAAGGATCTCCTACGAAATATAGAGAGATTGCTAAGATTAGGGTTAGGACTGCATCCTAAATGGGCTGACTATTTTCTTCTAAAATTGTCTAACCTTCTTTATACATATCCTAACGACTTTAATGATATCTAATCTTTAAGATTCAATAATTGGTAATCCCACCAACCTTTCAATTGCCTAAAAAATTTGCCTATTAGGGGCTCAACAATTGCATGATTAGAGGTTCCTAATTGGGTTATATAACCATTGACTGCTATTATCATTTGTTAAGACATATTTAAAAAGTAGTATTTGAGCATTTCATCGATATTCCATTTATAAAGAGAAGAACCATAATACTTAGTTTGTTGTAAGACATTGGGGTTTTGATTTATATCTGTGTCAGGGGTAATGTGTTTTATCCAATGGGGTTTTTGTTACCAATGACGTTTGTTCACAATTGGAGAAGGAAGTTGGAGGCTTTCAATTTCATTATTTCTTTCTTACTCAATCATATTCACTTCTTGGGAGCTAGTAGTTTTGATCCTAGCTTAACTTACAGTCTAGATGATATTCAAAGTTTAAGATGTTGAGGACTTTGGAGAATCAAAGACTACGTTCTCATTAATCTTATTCAATTGGCTTTAGATGGTGTTAAGGAATTCTTCATTATTCTTTTTCATAAATTGGCTCAAATTGTTATTGGTCACTTTGTAGGGCTTGAAATGGGGGTTTTAACAGACTCTATTTTGGTCATCACTGTGTGATTTTCTAAACTTTTCTCTATTTTAGATAGTTGTCCTCTTAGAGAATGCAAATAAGTGTTGGTGTAATTGTTCTGGCACATAATGTTTTTAATGTTTTTGGGATTTAAATTTCACTTTTATTTTTATTTTCAAAAGGGATGCCCTGCTATGTTTTGTTCGTAATGAAGCCTAAGTTCACAGAAAGGAGGATTTCTTACTACAATTTCTCTTCTATTACAGTTTCCTACACCTTTGTTTTAGTCTTGTTATCAATGGCTCTAAAAGGATATTCTATGTTGTTTTCCTAGGCATAAATCTTAAACTAATCAAAAAATAAAATATGAACTTAATGGTTATTAACAAAATTGTAATATTTTTCTTGAATTTGTGTTTGTTGCTCTAAAAAGTTGTTAAAAAACCATAATATTTTTCCTTATTTTCCAAAGAGTAAAAATCATCATGTAAATATTTTTTATTTACCTTAAAATCTTTTTATAAGATATACAACTCATTATTTACATTTTCAGTTATTAATCAGAACGTTGAAGATGTTAGAGGAGAATGTGGCTCACTGTTTTTGTAAATAGGTTGTGGAACATCTTTTTAAAACATAAACAGAAGTGTTTAATCCTTCGTTTATAAGGGGTTTCACTCCCACTTGCACTAGTCATATGTGGATGTATCTAAAACCTTTTTCTTTGTGTTTGTTCATTGAGCTTTAGGTTAATAAGTGGTGGTTTTAACGGGCTTTGACAAAGGAATATCAGTAGTTCTTTGTTTTAATGATGTGATCCATTTTTTGGAAAATTTTGAACTTTGATTGTTAGTAGATTTAATCCGTTTGTACTTTAGGAATCTCCTTATTATCTATATATTTTTAAATTTTTTCTATGATTACCTTATTATTGTTCATGATCCAATCATTGGTACTAGAGGTGGATGCATTAGAGATAGAATTAGATCTCGTAAAGAAAACCAATTTTCTAAGAATATTGACTCCTTCAGTTATGAATAGGCTAAAACAACAGACTTACATGCCCTTAAGGTGAGCAAAGACTTTAGTATATACACCATAGCATTATTTAACACAGGAGCCGATCTAAATTGCATCAAACAAATAATAATATTTTTTCTTTGTTTTCTAAAGAGTAAAAATCATCATGCAAATATTTTTTGAACTTCCTTCTTATATAGACTTCTTTGTTTCTTTTTTTGTCATGGCACATCTTCAAATTGGTCTTCTTTACAGAAGTCACTTGCGGTTGTCTTTGGTGCAGAGTTTATGTGATGTCAAATAATTTAAATAATTTTATTTTTTTTGGAGAACCTTATGTTGGGATTAATACAATAGTTGGGCTCATATCTTACAAAGTATTTGGGCTTATATTTTTGTAAATTGATTAGATTAATTTCTTGATCTTCTGACTGAAGTTCTTAGTCTTCATTATTTTCTGACGTCATTATGGATGATCGTGATTTTAGTAGTTGCTTTATAATCTCAAAATATTCGTCTTCTATTTTTTTATGACTAATAAAGTTGGTTCATTTTGTTTTAATGGCAGAGAATTTTAGGATAGAAGTTACAACCACCTGATGAGCTTTATTTACTTGAGAAAATTTGTCCTATCATTTCACTTTGAATTTTCTCACCAATATTGGAATATCCAGTTGTGGGTCTTATTTGTAATCATATTTTCGTAATAAAACCTAAGGGTTAAAGAACTTCAGCGCAAACAAGAGGCTTGGAGAGAAATGTCTTCATATCTTTTGCTCAGAATGTTGCTTTGAAAGTGCAATATCCTTGATATAATTTTGGCAGGAATATTTATAGGATGCTCCCATACCATTTCCACCAATTGCCAAACCAGAACGAGACTTTGCTCCAGCGTTGAAGAATAACAGTCATCAGTGGCAGTTCATCACATTGTTTATTAAGAAAGCATTAAATTAGGATTGTTGGCAGCCGTAATAGGTTTACATTGGCAATAAGGCAAATTTATTGTAAATTGGGCTTCAAATTTCTTGGCTTATACAACTTAAGTCCCTACTCTACAGGACAAATCACCTTATCGATTTTACATGTGGAGTATGTAAGACTGTTCTGTCAGGTTCAATATAATGGTGCTTGATTTTTACACATTCAGTTTCTTTAAGGATATGCATATAGTAATCTTGGGTTTTAGATAAATCCCAAGGTTTATAATGTCATCCTTTTGAAAAAAGCAATCAATATTTATCACTTTAAAAAGGGTCTGGGTTGTAGAATCCGTTTTCAATTGTCAAAATATTTTGAAATTTTTCTTTTTTTCAAAATAATTGCTTTAAAAGGATTTTTGTTTTGAAATTTGTAAATCTTTTGAAAAACTTGTAGAAGAAATTTCTTCGGATTTTGGCTCATGTAAAACAATTTTTTTGGTTGCATTTTAGCAACCATTTTTTAAAGAATTTTCTTTTTATTAAATGAATCTATTAGAGTTCTAGTCAACTTTGTAGGTAGTTGTTGAAAGATGCTTTAACGACTCAAAATTGTCATCCATATTAAATGAATTCCCACCTTGCTTTTTTTGGTAAAAAAGGTACTATTTTCTCTTCTTTCTTCCAGTGTCTGTTTTCAAGTTTTTACCGGTTGCTCTGAAAGGGTAGAATTACAAGTAGGCGGGCCCACATGAGTTGGTGATGGGCTCACTTAGCTCTTTGGGCATTTATTAGAGGCTTTGAAAGGGGTTTTTGTTCTTGGGATCATGATATGGTTGCAAAAATTCTTTGGTTAAGAAATTAGGGATGGAGTTCGCTTCACCTTTGATGAATTCAATGTCAAAATCACATATACTCTAAATTGCTTGCCATGTGGCAAAGTTTTGTTTTAAAGCAATATTTTGAACTTTTTTTAACAAAACTTCTTTTGCAATTTGCAGTCAATATGAAGTAAAAATTTTTGGTTTAATAAATCACCTTAAAATTTTGAGATGCAAAAAGTAATGGATAAAATCTCTTTTTTGATTGATGAATAATTACTTTAAGTAGGGTTCTTGATGTGTATTAGTCTATTTGTTCCCTACCATTCACCTTTTGCTTTAAGATACCTAAGCATCTGTTTTTATAATTTTAAAGGCACCCAGGTATGTTAAGTGCAAAATAGTATGATCTTTGACCGTTTGTTTAATTTGGTTTACTTAACTCGTGTGTTTTTCTGACCAAGGCTTTGAGTTCTTTCTCAATCTATCATGAAGAGGTTTACTGAGCCTATTTAGGTTTGGATAAAAATTCGTGGCATAATTGAGGCTTTAAAAAAAAAAAACATTTGCAATTGTTTTTTTGTCAATTATTTCATTAGGAACTCTAAGGTTCTCTCAATGGGTGTAATGGTGTTATTTTGGATGTAATGTCCTAGAAACTTAGCCTTGGTTTGAAAAAGGCTAAGTTTGATTTTTGATACTACTAATCCATTTTTTCTAATGAAACGAATGAATGTCTTGACGTGTTTAAAGTGTTGTTCTAAAGAAGAGGAAAAAATCAAGACATAGTCAATGTAAATAATGCAGAATTCAAAATAAACGATAAATATTTCGTTTATAATTCATTGAAATTTAGAAGGGACATTTTTCAGTTTAAAAAATATTACATTCAACTCATACTAACCGGATGTGACAGTAAAAGTGATTTCGTACCTATTTTTTAGATCTACGTGGGCTTGTCAAAATTCAGATTTTGTGTCAAATTTTGAAAAGATTTGTGCATTGTATAATCTCCGACCATTAAAAATATCTTGTAATTTGAAAATAAAGATAATTTGAAAATATCTTAAATCGTCAAATTTTTTGGTATAATCAAATCAATTTATTAATTAATCGATCAATTTTTATTAATTAATAATTTCTTATAAACTAAAATAAATCAATTAATTTTATTTAATAATCTATTCTTTCAATTAAAATTTGAATTCTTTGATAGATAAAGATAATCTCTTTCAACTATATTTCAAATTCTTTAATTTTATTAAATCTTTAGTCAGTTTTATAATGGTCTAATTCTAATTGAATATTTTAAACCTTAAACATGTTGTCTTACCAGTTTAGCTTTTGATTCAATTTTCAAAATATTGATTATTTTTATTTTTATTTATTATTGTATATTATATTTTTATTTATTCTTGTAATTTTATTTTTATTTATTATATAATAATTTTATAGCAATTTAATTAATATCAGTTGAACCTTTGAAGTTTTAAAAAAAAATTAATCGGTTCGATATCCGCAATGTTTTTTAAAACGTTGCTACTACCACGTCGAAACAAAACAAATAGGGATTTGGATAGAAAAGGAAAGATCCCCAGATTATATATATCCTTCGGGTCCAATTTATAATCCCTGTTCACAATAGCCAACTTTTATCTAAGATTTCGAACTACGGAATACAATTATAATTAATGCTAAGATTCAGCACTCCATTATTCATAATTATTGTAATAATTCTTAACTAAAGTCAAAAAAAAACTTTTAATCTACAATTTAAAACTTTCTACTATGATCCAAGTACAAATAAAAAATTCAGGATGGTCTGACAATCGAATAGTACTAGTGACTTTTACTGGTACTAGGGAATTGGAAAGTGCAGACGTACCAATAGAGCACAAGGTTCGTTCCCTCACATACAATTGCTTTTCCTTCTGTTACACAAGGTTGGGTCTTAGGCTTACTCGCAGTGACGCTGTTTTCACAGCTTATCTTAACTGCGGATGCTGGATATGGTCCTGTTTCTTGTTTGTGGTTAAGAGTGGAAGATGGCGATTGTAGCTGTCAGTATCACAATAGGCTTTGAAATCAGACCCTTTTTCTCATAATTCAAGCACTTGCAGCAATTGATTGTGTTTTCATTGAATCCCCGTGTTCCTTTCAGCAACACTTGTCAACTACGTCTTTCAGAAAAAAAGAACAAAAACAGTTCTCAACTACCGTTCCATAGTAAACGAACAACAAAAGTAAAGTCGTTATTCACAATGCATTAGCATTCCAAAGGAAACCAACTGGTGTTATACAGAAAGAAGAACGGACACTATTGAATAGTTTTTTTTCATTAAATTATAAAAACTAGAAGTAAATGAAATCACTAAAATGTATCCTTCACCCAGCTGTTCTTTATATATAAATGATAGTGTGTTATATTTGCAAAAAATAATAATAATAACAGTAGTTCCTAAAATTAGAAGATAGTTTCAATAGAACTAGTCCAATTATGAATAAAACTAAGTTTCAATAGAACTAGTCCAATTATGAATAAAACTAAGGTTTTTACAAAGTATTGACAAAATCATTAACTAATTCCTTGTTATTAATTTAATAAATCTTGTGGAAATATTTGACGTCCCAATTGTTTGCATGTGAACCTGTGGACCAGGTGGATATGAACACACATCTTCAAGCTTAATTCCCTTCACCTTCTGGGAAGGAAAGACACAAGGTTTAGATTTTACTTGAGTCGCTCACGTGACAATAGGAATCCTGATTTAATTGAACTTTTGTTCTTGTTTGTACATATTTTTAATTAAATAGGAAGATATTTCAAAATGGTTTGTACGTGAATAATAAGGGGGAGCAGTCGACAATTAATCGACCAATCGATAAGGACTTGGCATGATGTTGAAAGGCACCAAACGCGTATCCGTAAGGACCGTAACCCTGAAGGTCACGTGCTGCTTACTAATCTACGACTAGTAGCTGAGAACTTAATACTTCGGTTGGGATTGATTTTGAGAACTTCCAACGTAATGAGAGACTCCAAAAGTTGGAGGCTTCGAGCTCAAGCCATTTTAATTTATTGGATTTATAAGAGCCGCTATCAAATGATAAATTCAGTAGAGAATTAATGCTAATATTAATTTCACACTTTAAAAGTTATTGAGAATTCTTTTTTAATTTTTTTAATTTTTGTTTCTTATAAAAATTATGTCTAAACTATTTGATTAACAACTAACAAGGACAAGCTAAATTAATAAGTTTTCCTTTTTTTTACTAAATATTATCAAACAACACTTTCTAAATATTAAATATCAATCTCAAAATTTTGAAATGCCCGGGGAACATAAACATAAATGTTCTGCCTTTACTCCTCTCTCGATCTACCATTCAACTGCATGTCCACTAAGAACGAAAGTTATTAAGTTCCTACACAGGTTACATTAAAACCCCCACACTTTTTCTTCTTTGCAGGGGTAAATCATAATTGCAGCCTCCAACTATGACGCTTTTAATATCAGCAACTAATATGAATGGGACCTGTTCCTCATCTTATACGAAGTTGCGTTTTATTCATACAAGAAGTGGCGACATCCTACAACTTTCTTTCCTTCTCTGTTTCTACCCAAGTAGCAATGGGGCTTGGTTGCAGATAAAAGATTTATATAAATATATTTGCTTTACCTTTTACCTTAATGACCACAGGAACTCAGCAGACAGTTTGGGATGATGGAATCAATCACCCCCTACCCAGTTTGGTTCACTTACATATCCCTTACGCTTCTATTACGAATCATCTGTGTGTGAATGCCCCTTTCCAAAATTTCCTATCTGCCCTGCAGCCCGTAATAATGGAATGCGTTTTTTTTATTTTAATAATGGAATGTTATATAAAACATCACCTTTACAATGTGTTCCATCTTTAATGTCGGGCAGTTCGATTTTCAGTTTTGTTGTTTGGTGATTCAGTTGTCTCAATACTTAAGTGACATGGATGGAAAGCGTATTAATAAAACATTATTATTTTGTTAATTCTCTTTTATAATAGGTTCTCTTATCCATCATATTTAAGATGTCTCTTCCCTCTCATCCACTAGTCCGCTGTCTTTACATGTTCTAAGCCTATGACTACTATTTTTAAAAAGGTTTTATCTATTTTATTTTATTTTCTCTACTCAGTATTAAAAAGTTTGAAATATCTCTTTTTAATATATCAATAATTAAATATGTTAAGATATTTATTATATTTCTCATTATTTAATTTTTGGTATTTTTGATTGTTGGATCTTCAAGATAATGATTAAAATCCAAATTAAGATAAATAAGTAACACTTCTTATTTAAATTGGATTCTTAGATAGGACTTGAAGTGAAATAGATGTCTATTATTATTGAGAGTATATGGAGATCACGTTGGATCATTGAAGAATTTTGTAACATTGCTTGAGATGTCCTTGCGTGTGTGATTCCAAGTCTCAACTCCCTGTGTGCGTGAACTGCTTTTCTAGACTTCTCTCGTGCGTGATCTAGTGATTGCTTTTTTGGGTGTTGGCTGCAGGAGTGTGAGTAAAAAGTGAGGCTTTGATATGATTATTTTCGTGATTTGAAAGATGTTGCATAATTGCTGAAATTAGAGTAGTGTGTGTCAAGTGAGGTTGTGGTCTATTTGTTCTGGTGATTGAAACACACTGCATGAAAGCACTAACGTGGATGGACTTTGTCTTTGCCAAGTGTGGGTTGGTTGCAAGTGTGTGTCAAGTGAGGCCATGGTCTATTTGTTCTGGTGATTAAAACACAGTGCATGAAAGCATTAACATGGGGATCTCTGGGTTGCAACGATTGTTGATTGCTTTCTTTGTGGGTGCGACATCTTAGAGAGGTAACAATTGGGTGTTGATTTTCATTGTATGGCTCACGGCTGGGTTGCTTTGCATATTGTGTATGATTTCTGCCAAGGTTAATCGTGGTGTGGGTTATGCTGGATTTTGTGTAAAGGCTTGTTTGTATGGGTTATCATACTTGATGTCTTCCTGTTGTAGTTGTGAGTTAATACTGCTATTTGCATGAATCATTCCATAATGTGTGGTGACAACTTTCAGACATGTTTCAGTAGAGCTGAACCTATCAGGAAGTTGTTCTTCTTTTCTTTCTCAAGTGTTTTCGTTTATGTTAAATTCTGTTTAATCACTTGAGTTGTTTATTTTGTTTCGTTATCATTAAACATTGTTTGAAAAAAATCCTCTGTCGAGGTTAGCATGAGGCGGTCGTACTATTGGGTGTGAAATTCTTTCACAGGTTGTGAGGACAAGAGATAGTGTCAAGTATTGAGTGATGTCGGCTCAATAAAGCCTTATATAAAAATATTGTCATTAGTGAAAGAATTAAGCTGGGTGAGGGCCCCGTAGACATACACAAAGTTTGCCGAACTGTATTACCAAATTTCGGTGTTGATTTATATTTGCGCGTTTATTTTTTTTATTTTTGATTGTGCTAAAAACGACTGCGGCAAATCGAAGATTTTGCAAAACTACACCCATACGATTTTTCAATTGGTATCAGAGCGGGTCATCGAATCAGAAATTGGTACATCAAAGTATGTGCAGATCTTGGTTTCGCAATTATGGCTATAAGAGAAGGAGCATCAATTATCAGGCTACCTTTTTTAGATGGTTCAAATTATCCTACGTAGAAATCACGGATGAAAGTATTCATTCAGGCATAAGGAACAA
>JAOTAY010000003.1:8876835-8902278 GCA_025629805.1 Erythroxylum baracoense | reverse complement strand
ATATGTTTATTCAATTTCAATTTATGATTATTTACAAAATATAAAATATGTCTTCAAATTTGTAATAAATTAAAATACATTTATTTTTAACAATTATAATAATTATAAATTTAAAATTTAAAATTTGTTACTAAATAATACAAGCTATCAAAAATTATTCGTAAAAAAGTCTTCATAATTGTAATAAATTTAAATAAATTCGTGTATAATAATTATTAAATTAAAAATTACATTTAGTCACTAAATACTATTAGCTACCAAAAGAAATTCGTCACAAAAATTAATTCACTACGTATGAAAAACTTTGGTAAAAAGTTTTTGCTACAACAAACATTGCGTAGCTAAATCTTTTTTGCTACAAAAAATAAATCGTCACTAGATAATATTAGCGACCAAACATACTTCGTCAAAAAATATTTTTACCTAAGTTTAAAAAAAGTCTATAAAAAGATTTGCCTACAGGATGAATTAATAGCTAAAAGTTTTTTGCTACTGAACTAATATCGTCATTAAAAATAAATACCGACTTATAAGTTTTCGTGGGAAAAGACTTTTATCTACCAAACGTAAATCTCGCGCAAAACTATTACCGACGTTTCTTTTAATCGTCGATAATACATTTTTTCGATGAAATTAGTTTGTCGTAAAAATGTTTTGGCGACGACTTCTGTTAAACGTTGTCGATATTATTTTGCTATACCAAGATTCGGTGACAATTTAGACGATGAAATGAAATCGTCGCATATTAGTAATTGCGACGATTTTTCTTTCTTTAGCAACGATTAAAATCGCCGCTAAAAACGTTGTTTGTTGTAGTGCGACTTAGCTACTACAAAATCAAAGAGCTTAATTATGTCTACGATTATCCATATCTACACCATCTTAGTCTTTCTTCAATATTGTTCGCATATTTAAGATGGGTATTACAAATTCATAGAGGAGGGGTTAATTAGAGTTTTTAATATTCTTTGTTGACACTAATATGAGAAACGGAGTTTCAATTGTTGTTAAAGTGGATGTGAAAAGAAATGCTTTTCTGTAAAAAAATATTTCTGTGTTGTTGTTCATATGGAATGCTGGATAGTTTATTGCAAGTGTTTCAATCCCACAGGAGTTTAGTGACAAGTGGGAGGTGGACTGCTGTCTAAGTGCAAGTAGATGACTTAAGTCTTAGACGGTACATTCGACCATTCTTTGTTGCTTTGCCCAACGACAAAAGCACCATCTCAAATGATGAGTTCTCCAGGGGAATATCTTAGGTTAATTCGAAAGTTCTACGTCATTTATGCGATGTGTAAAGGGGGGTATTGATGAAGAAAAGTTTAAATCCTATATTGGCTTTAACAAATTAAGGATTATTTAACGTCAGAGCTTCAGAAACTATACAAAGAAGCAGCACTAACAACATTGCCTTTGCTTGAATAACACTACAGTGAAGTCGGTGCAAAGTTGATGAGAATGGACTCCCAAATTCAAGCTATATCAGACGTTGCTCATTTGTGAAGATATACCATATAGCAGACAACTTATATGTGATATTACACCAGAGTCTTAACTAGTACCGGTCGATATTTAAAATATCGATTGAAAATCGACAAAATTTATAAATTCTTAAACTTTATGACTAAATTGGAAAACAAAAACTTTTTAACCCTATCTTACCCGACCCTCCTTCCTCATGCTCAATCTCGTGAAGCTCCCTCCCTATTTGGATGCCTCCCTCAACCTCTTAGCTGTCAGTCTCGTCGTCCAATCATCGTATCACCAGTGTTGTCGCCACATAGCTCCCGTCGTCTTCCCTCCATTGCTAGTTCGACACGCAACTCACCCCTTATAACCACTTTAACTTGTGCAGCGTCTCCACCAAATCCTCGCCAATTGTCAGATTTGCTATGTCATTCGCCACTGATCTTCGTGCCTATCCTTAACCCTCACTGTTGCTATTCGAGTATACCAGGCAGCAGTGATAGAGCGGATGGAGCGGCGAGAGGCCTATAATAGATAGATGGAAGAGGTTTTTATACAAATGGCGGGACATCTTAGGATATCGATCATACCTCCGCCTTTTGGAGCGGTTGCATCATCTTCAGCTCCACAACAATATGACGTTTCAAGACTCGACGATCCTACAACGACTAACATATTAGACTTGCCAAGAAATGACTGACATAGAGATAGTTTGGATGCTTTATTTTGGTTTTTCTTTTCTTCTCTTATTATTTGTGTATTTTTCTTATTTTCTTTGTTGTTTTATTTTATTTTGTCTAAACAATAGTGCACTTTTATTTTATTTTATCTCATTTTTATTTCCATGTTCTTTATTTATTGTCTTTTATCTATATATTTTGTAAGAATAGTTGTACATAATATCAGATGAGCTCTTCATCGAATTCAGAATATTGTAAATCTTATCATTTAAGGAAGTACCAAGTCATGCCTTTTCCACTTTTTGTGCTTTTTGTTAATGTTTTATTGTGTGGGGAAGGGATTTCTTAAGCTTTTGTAATCTTTTTTCTAGTTCTTATTAATTGACATCCTAATTTAGGTAAAATTTTTCCAAACTACTTTATATTGTTATTGGTTATTGAATTGAATTAATATGCAAAAGGATGAAAGTTAAAATAAATTGACTTTTATAAGTTATATTGTTAGTAATCATTATGATAACTAATTTGAATAAAATTGCATATTATTTACACACATAAGACCCTTTTGTGAGCTTCTTGCCTAAGAGCAAATACATTGCTATTTTAAGCTCTTTTATTCTTTAATGTGTGTTATCATACTTAGATAGTTCTAGAAATTGCTTTTATTATCTATATTAAAACCATATTTGTCAAATTAGAAACATTGAAATGATAAAGGCATTTAGATTTAACCATTTGTTTTAGCCTATTTTGTTGATTATTATTCTACCATATTTTATCCGTTAGGAGTAACCACTTTTTGAGACTTAGCATTTTCATGATTATAACCATATTAATAGCCTTTACCTTATTTTTCTTGAAAGCCTTTTCCTTATTTTGAACCTAAAGGATTTACATTTACTTGATTGCTTGAGACTTAGATTGTATTGAAGAATTTTAAAGAGATCTAATATTTCTTTGATTGTTACTACATGATGGATGCTCCAAAAATAAAAAATAAAAAATAAAAAATAAAAAATAAAAAATGTTGTGAGCATAGTAATTAAAAAAGTAGTGTTAAAGTTATTGTACCAATGCATTGTGAAGGACTTATATTGTGAAGAACTAAGTTCATATACTTTTGTTTATGTAAATTTCCTCCAATATTATCACCTTTTTTATTATCCCTATCTTACCCTTACCTAAGCCTCATTAAAACCTTGTAACAAGACCTTTTGATTTTTGTTTCTAGTTTACTTATAAGTGGTGGAAATATGATTTTAATGCAAGCTTATAGTTAAGAATCAACCTATATATTGATTTGAGAGTTCTTACACTTTCCGCCCTGAACACTTTGAGTGTATTGAGTGAATCCTTGGCAAGAGTGTGAAAATATGTGTTTTTGATTTCAAAAAGATTATCTATGTGAATATTATTGATAATTGACTTATGAAGGTTGGTTCTAGGATGACTTGAATATAATTGTATGTTAATTTGATTGATATTATATAATGATTTGGGGTGTGAATGAATATATTGAAGTTAACAAGAGATGAATGTTTGTAAGTTTGATGATTTAGATTATGATTTGCTTGAGGATAAACAAAGCTTAAATGTAAGGATATTTGATAAATGATTAATTAACTATATTTAAATACTCATATTTAGTGTGTTTTGCTTGTTATTTAATAGTTTTATAATATTTTTGGTACTTGTTTTCTTCAAGTGTGTTTGTAGGTGATAATTGCCTTTATAGACTAAAACGTGAAAATTTTGAGTGAAATCGAGGCATATAACAAAGATTTGAATCAATTTTGGAGATACAAGGTCGTTGTAAGTCATTGTAAACAGGTAGAGCTTTGAAGACACTATTTTTGTCCATATGAAGATACACACCTGTGTATATTGACGTACACGGCCGTGTATGCTGCCCTTGTAAGATCATGTAACTGTGTAAAGTCATAAATTGAGATATTTTTTAGATACGGTCACCTGCACAACTGTGTAAGTGACCGTCTAGAAAACCTTATTTTTTATTATAAAAGGATATTATTGAAGGCTACATGGAGAGAAGCATCTGAGAGTCCTATTGGACTGTAGAGAAGAAGCATTTCTAAACAGAGGACGAGGAAAATACAAAGATTACGTCAACAAATCTGAACGAGGGCAACCTTCGATCCAAATTGTAAGAAGATTTCATTAAAGACAAAAGGGGTTTATAGAATATGAATTCTTCTATTTCTATTTGTTCTTTTGAGTATTTGATATTTAATTTATTTTCTATGTTTAGGAACTAAATTGTTTAGTGCCTAGGAATTATAAACCCTAAGTTAGGATCATGATATGATATAATCTTGTATTCAATGCAATTTTATTGATTGGTTTATTATGCTTCAATTATGTGTTTATATTCTTGAACTGATATATTTGAAATATTAGTCCAATGTTTGATTTAATATGATTGAGATTGAGAAATTCTTTTGTGTGAGTAGATCTAATATGGTTGAAAGGAGTTATATGCAAACCTAGAAATATGTTGACATAAATCCTCTGAATTAGGGTCAAACCTAATAATAAAATTCATGAATTTAATAATGCAATGTTATGAGTTTTAACTAGAAAGAGATTTCAATTAATTAACCACAGGTTCCTAGTTCGTTATTGTGTGAACCTCAATTTAGTTTCTTTAGTTTAATTTTTAATTAAATTCACAACCTGATTCGTCGTTTAGATAATAGAAAAAGAGTTAATACTAGTACTTATAGTCCTTACAGGATTGACCCGTACTTGCCAATGCTAGCTACCTCTACAATGTACACTTGCGGTTAAAACTTGTAATTTTTATAAGCACAAAACAAATCAATCAACAAGTATCTAACTTTTTTGCACCATGAATAACTCCTATAGTTCAACCTTTAATTTGTAATATGTTACAATCTAAAAAAGCAGCTCATAATTTAGACATGGCAATGACTAGATGGTGGTATGATGTAGGTGTATCATTCAATACTACTCAATCTTATTATTACCAGCCTATGGTGAATACTATCGCTTCTTGCGATTTAGGATATAAAGATACTTCAATTGATGACTATAATGGTAGCATTTTTTTGGAAAATTTATAAAGGTAGCCTCCTACGATATAGGATAAAAAGATCCTTCAATTGATGACTATAGAGGTAATCTTCTAAACATTTGTCTTTCTGAAATAAAAAGTTATTTGGATGAAAGAAGAATGACTTGGGTATTTATAGGTGTTCAATTATGTGTGATGATTGTACAAATAGAAGACATGAACCTATTATCAAAATTTTGGTTTATTTTGATAAGGGGGCAATGTTTTTGAAGTTTATTGATATATATGACCTTGATAGAAATGCCAATACTCTGTTTCAAATATTTGATGAAATTGTGAATGAAATTGAGCCTAAAAACTTTGTATAGTTCATTATTGACAGCAATTCTGCATATAAAGCAACCAAAAAAAGCTTGCAAAGCATGTATAATTCTTTTAATTGGACTCATTATGCCACATATTTCATTGACCTGATGTTGGAAATTATAAGAAATCTTAGATACTTTCCTGTAATTAATGAAACTATGCAAAAAGCAAGAAAAGTGATCACATTCATTTTTAATCATGTATGAATTCTAAATTTTATGAGAAAGGGTTTCACAAATAGTAAGAATTTGTATCATCCTATCATTACAAGATTTGTAACAAATTTCTTATTACTTTAGTATTGTTGTTGTTATTGTTGTTCGGTGCTTTGTTCTTATAAAGAATGAGTTAAGACAAATGTTTACAAATGATAAGTGAATTATATCTCAATATGCCACATCTAATATTGCAATAGAGGTTTCTAGAATTATATTTAAATATCATGAACTTTGGTTCCAATGTCAATTTATCATTTGATTTTATAAGTCTTTGGTGAGAGTACTTCGTTTAGATGATAGTGATGAGAAGACAATAATAGGTTATTTTTATGATGCCATAAAGAGGACCAAGGAAGCAATCAAGGTCAATATGAAAAATATACCTTCTTTGTATCTTACAATCATCAATGAAAGATGAGAAAGGCAACTGTACTTTTTGTTATTTGCTACTTGGACGTTTTTAAATCCTAATATCTTTTTTAGACTAAATTTTACAAAGAAAGTTGTAGTTAATAAGGGAATGTTATTAATTATCACATCAATTGTTACAAATACGATGATACAAGATCTTCTTAACTCACAGATAGAGGTATACAAGGATGTGTACGATTATTTTAAGATGCTTGTTGCAATTTAAAAAAAAAAGACAAACTTAATCTATGTATATATTTTTTCACTTTTATTACCTGTTTGAAATTAATCATTAATTTTTTTATTTATAAGGTTGTTTTGTTGTCTTACAATTGCTTTGTAGGACATATTAGAAAGTGGTATACCATAATTACAAAAGTTTGCAATTCAAAATTTGAGTCACTATGTAAGTGCAACCGAGTATGAAAGGAATTGAAACATTCGAATTCATCCATTCCCAATAGAAGAAATGAATTGGAATACAAAAGGTTAAATAATTTGGTCTTTGTTCGATATAATTTAAAGCTTCAAGAAAGATATGTCATTATCATTATTAAGTTGAATATAATTTCTTATTAATTTAATTTCATTTGTTTACTAGGATCCTTTATAAAACAAGTAGTTATATAGATCCAATTTGTCTTGACCATATCAATCTTTTAGTTGATAAAGTTCCTAAGGAACAAAGTTTCATAGATAAAAATGACATAAAAGATAATTTTAAATAAAAAAATATTGACATATCATTTAATTCAATAATTTTGAATGATAGTGATGATGAGACTCCTCTTAATAAAAATGATTTTGTTACATATAAAAGCTAGAGTTGATATGATTTAAGCGAGTATTTTATTGAATGAAGATATAAGTTTTTTTATTTTCTTTTAATTCCACTTGTATTTGATATTTATGCTAAATTATATATGCAATATAAATATAAAACTTTTAAACTAAGTGTTTTTATTTTAAGTTTTATTTTTATTTGATTTTGTTTTTCGGTGGAGTCATCGTCATAATTGTGTTTTTGATGTAATTATTCTTTATTATATGATATAATTGCAAAATTTTAAGTACTTTACGTTATTTTTAGATTTATATCTATATAATTTATGATATTTTTGATGTAATTATTCTTTATTATATAATATAAATTGTAAAATTTTAAGTACTTTATGTTATTTTTAGATTTATATGTGTATAATAATTGAACCATCTTTTTCCTATATTAATTATATCTGTATAATAATTGAACCATCTTTTTCCTATGAAAAGTAATATTATTAAAAAAGAGATATTATTTAAAATATATATTATTATGATTTTTCTTATAAAAATTATAATTATTTTAAAAATGAAAATGATAACCAGTATTAATTGATACACGTGCCATACGGTAACATTGGGGATAAACAAACGTGCTGTCGGTTTAGCAAGAGTTACTTCACAATTGATGTTATTTTGATCTTCGACCGCTCGACTTCTCTTCGTCTCTATCAGTTTCTCATTCCTTCTATAGTCGCCACTTCAGTCGGAAAACAATCGATCTGATGGGGCCTGTTTCTGTTCCGTTGCCGTCGAAGAAGAGCCGGGGGAGAGCTCCGACGAGCATCCAGTCTCTGGATGACGATATTATTTGCATAATCTTTTCATATCTCGGACTATTCGATGTCGTTCGCTGTTCCGTCGTTTGCAAATCGTGGTAATGTTTCCTTCAATCAAATGAAACCACAAAAAGGCCAATTTATTTTCTCTAGAAACAATTTGCTTACTTTAATGGTTATCCATGACTTGTGTTGAAGGAATGCGTTTATTTTGAGGTCAAAGTTACTGCAAGAGCTCTGCTCGCAAAAGAGAACCAGCAGGATTGATTGGTCCGAGGAGTCATTGAACACGTGCTTGGAGGAACTGGCAATGGAGCACCACAGATCTTCTCTTCTCAAAGGCCCTGTTTTTGTGGACCAGTGGAAAGGTCATTCCTATAGGTAAATAGCCTTTTTTCTCTTTGTTTGTTTTGATATCTTGTTAAAGCAAGATTTGAAAAAATTTGGGGTTTTATCTTAGGGCTGCGCAGTGCCTGGTAAAGATGGGGTTGATTCTCAGTGGAGTTGGTGACAAGGTACGATCCGTTCTTTAGACCGTCTACTCTGAGTTAATACCCGAATGATAACTCTAATTTGTTTTGATAATTGTTGGTATTATCTTATCTGCTTCCCGCTAGGTCAGTTAAATTTTGAATGAAATGATTCCAGGTTATGCGTCTCTGGTCCCTAGACAGCTACAATTGCGTAGGAGAATATGCTATTCCAAATGGAGCATCTCTTTTTGACTTCGATTTTGATGAGAGCAAGGTATGCTTTATCATCTGCATATCTGCTGTATTTAATTATGAAGCATCGGTGAAAAATTGCAACGAATTTTATAGTGCGTGAATCCATTGAAGATGTTACTGTTTCCTTAATGGGTATAACTTAAGAAAAATGCCTCTGTCAAACAACACATTAACATTTATTTCTTATTTTCACTTCCTATAGCGAGGCTTACACAAATTAGATCTTTCACTACTACTGCATCCTATGATGCACTTGTTGTGCATCATCTTTGTATTGCTCTTACAGTTCTCAAGTTAGGTAACATAACTAGACAAGAATCTTTGTGATGAGAGATGGCATATACTTTGGGCTTTTATCGACTGGATTTAATATTTCCTACCTTATTCAATATCTGCTTGTAGATCGTGGGTTTGGTTGGCACTCAGATATGTATTTGGAGGCGCAACGGACGGAGAAATCTATTTCCTGAACGGGAAAGCACATTCAACAAGGGTCTATGCATGCGGTAAGTTAGCTTATATTTGATTATGTCCTTTAATATCGCTGTACATTAACTTCAATTATGTTAAAAGATTGGAGGCTTTAAGATGCAGCTCTACAATCTCTCTCTATCAATTTTTTTTTGATAAATCTCTCTATCAAACTTTAGTTTTGCCTAATAATAATCCACCTCACCCTCTGCGCTCCAATGCTTTATATTTCTTTTTTGCTTTCTTTTCATTTGTTTATTTCTTTCAACTAATTCATTCTCTCCTCAAGTTACTTTGATCCAGATGCTGTGGTTGGATGTGAGGACGGGACAGCTCGTGTATTTGACATGTACAGTAAAAGATGCTCGCAAATCATTAGGTAAGATTCGTTGAATAAAATTAAGAAAAATTGATTTGCATAAAACTGAAACTCAGACCACGTTAACATTTTGGCGTCAATATGTCAGTAAATATTTCTTGGATTTGTGTGATGTCCTTTGATGGTGATTTGAATATTCATAGTTGTGTTTCCTATTACAGGATGCATTCTGAGGCAGTTACTCGCATTTGTTTTAGCGAGGATCAGTTGGTTCTTTGTGGTTCTTCTCTAGGGAGGATAACAGTATCAAGTCTTTCGTCTGATCAACGAGTAGCCACACTAAGAGCCACTGATTACAAAGGTTCATCCTTATAATTTCTGATTATAGCTGCATACCTATCACTTCTTAGGTTTGAGCTTCATAAATGTCCTTTCTTCTCATTCAGTAAATTATTAAGCACCGTTTATCTCTATCTCCTCAATATTTCATCTTTTGTCACTGTTTGGTTACCCCTTGTTTGAGATACATATCTACGGAAACCAAAGGGAATGTCTTTTCCACCTTTGTGAATTATGAAGAACTGACCACTAGATATTCTCCTTGCCATAATCAGGGGAACAAGCATTGCTAGTGATTATGTATAATTTGGAGTTGCTTCTTTTTACAGGTATAAAGGCTTTGTGCTTCAATCCATCTTCTCGTCTAGTATTTGCGGGGACAACTGCTGGATGTACTTCTTGTTGGGACCTTAGGTATCTAAAGTACTACTCTCCATTTTGATTTCTAATTATCCTTAACTAATTAGCAGGCAATAAACCATGAATCAAAAGTTGAATCTGATTAGCTAAGTCAAGTCGTAGTGATAACCTATGATATCTGTTTTATTAATCTTTTGTACACGGTGGTCGCCTGGGATCTCTACATGCCATTACCCCTGTTTGCGTGCTACTCCTAGCACATTTGCTTTCGGGATGCTTTGAAATCCGTGAAGTGTAAGCATATAGATGAGGAACTAATTAAGAGATGAATTTTGCGGTTACGGTCACTTTCTTCTTCTCTAAGTTAGTTGTCAGAGTCAAAAGTTTTTAACTTCCATTTTGAAGGCAATTTATTGTTGAGTTTTACTGCCTTGAAGGACAATGCGACGACTATGGGAAAGACGAGTTAGTCCAAACGTGGTGTATGCTATGCAACATCTTCATCATGACGTTTCTACATTATTAGTTGGTGGATTAGATGGTATCTTACGTGTCCAGGACCAGAACACTGGCGAAGTTCTTTCAAGCTATGTTTTGGATTACAACACCTCATGTGTAGATGATAGAGGCAGAGTGATGATAGAAAGAGCGAGTGGCAGAAAGCTGTCCAAATATGAGGACATTGACAAAATTCATGGAAGGTATAGACCTCCCATCACGAGCTTGGCTGTTGGAATGAAGAAAGTCATCACAACTCATAATAGCAAGTTCATTAGAGTGTGGAAGTTTGAATAAGTGACTTCATAACTAAATCATGACTGTATAGCCAATTGAATATTGTAAGTGACTGTGTAGCCAATTGAATATTGTGAGTCGCATAATATGGATTTTCAATTACCAACTAATTTTTATATCCAGGCGAATAACCCACATTGAGAGGAAGCACTTCCTCCCAACCCCAGGGTAAGCCACGCATTTGCTTGCCTGCTATTAAGTAAGAAGATAAATAATGTTATAGAAATAATGCATGAGAAACGAATTTAAATCAGGAATAGGAAGCAATATATAAAGAGGTTAAGAAGGCAAGCGCTACAACGTATTATAAAACATAAATCAATGAGAAAAGTAGACCGACACAAGGTCTAAGACGTCCGTCTAAAAGAGCACAGGTCTAAGTTCCAAAATATACAGTTTACTGGCCAGTTGGTGGACACTAGACATTACCAGAACACGATCCCTAAAAGAGCACAGGTAACTCTTAACCCAAAACACCCGTGTCTTTAAGAAAACTATTACTCATCGTAAAACAAAGAACTTGGGATACAGAAGATATAGCATTTTCCCTACCAGAAAACAAGAGTTCCTTGTCAAGAGCAGCCATTTAAGACTTCCTTCCATACAAAAGAAAGACACTTACAATAACATATTTTCTGACCGTTAATAAAAACCCAAAGCAAAAAGGAAATCAAACATAAAACTCAAAACAAACATGATAACCCATCAATTCAGCATTTCAGATCCAAACATAAGCCTGCATTGCATACTATTGAAACCAAAGTCTCCAACTAGAACTCACAATATAACAGTGAAGATTATAGTACGTCATAAACAAATCAAAACATCCCAACATCTAATCCAGAAAACATAACAAAATTGTTTATTTTTAACCTAGGCAGTAAGCACAACGGCGCCACCAGCCTCCTTAATCTTCTTCTCGGCAATCTTAGACACAAGCTTAGCTTTCACAACAATGGGCTGATTCTGAGGCAAAACCCCCTTGCCAAGAACCTTAAAGTATCCAAGTTGAGTCACGTCAACCAAAGGAACGTTGTCCTTGGTGGCTTTGTCCTTCACGTCTTGAGGAATCATGGACCATAGCTTATCAATGTTGACGATTGGGCAGTAGAACTTGTTGCGAAGCTTGTGGAAGTATCGCATACCCACTTTCCCGAAATACCCAGGATGGTACTTGTCGAAGAGGATTCGGTGGTGGTGCATGCCTCCGGCGTTTCCGCGGCCTCCCGGGTGCTTCCGGTGCTTACCGATTCGGCCGTGGCCCGCGCTCACATGGCCCCTCTTCTTGCGGTTCTTCTTGAATCGGGTCGTCATTGTGGCAGGAGAAGCTGGTGGTTCCGGAGAGCGGCGACTGAGGTAGGAAATATGGTTTGGTGGGTTTTATTTAGAGGGAGAAATGAGTTTAGACGGTTTTGTCCTCTAGGGTTTTGGGATTGTTTTACAGGTTTTAAGGATAGTCGCGGAATCTAGCTAGCCGAAGATGTGTCAGAAGTAAGGTTTCGAGTGGCGCTTGGTTCCTATGGATCCATCTTTTGGGCCCATTTGTAATTTTTCTGGCAAGTAAAACAAAATGTTACACGGAAATTGAATTTGCATTTCTAAATTCTGGCTTCAAAGCTTTAGAATTAAAAGGGAAAAGTCAGATCCAACTTTATTGTTTATTTGCATTCGGACAATTACATTACCTGATCTCAACGCTAAAAAAGGAAAGCAGTGTTCCCAAGTCCCCTTCACACATAGAAGAACTGTGGAATGATGGCACAGGGGTATTTAAACGTGCAAGTAGCATAGTTTTGGCCGCTCGTATGTTTCACAAATCAATTGGTACCATTTGCAAACCGAATGGCAGATGTAAATAGGGTGAAAATTTTGTTGGCGCTACTAACTTCAGGGCACGGAGGAGAAAATGAACGGGAAGGAGAGCTCTAGTACTAAAATCAACGTATTTTTTCTACTTTACAGGAGCAATAATGTTAAAAGTTACACATGAACATGTATGAATAGTCAAATGAACTCGTAGCAACCAATTAGACTATACTTCTTTGTAGACATTTCATCTTTGTAGCAGGAGAGCTGCACCAACCAAACCGAACCATAATGTCAAAGCTATCCAAAAGGCTTGGCTCTTCTCCAATCCAACTGGTGGACGCCACACCAAGAAGTCTGCTAAGTAGTCTCTTGAGGACGGAAGCTGGTTTGTTGTAGACCCACTTTTCATTTGATCCTTGTCCTTGTACTTATCAGTCCACGATGCTGCATAGCTGAAATAACCACAAAGTCATCACTTGTCCAGTTTTTGCTAAAGCCTAAAATGATCTGAGTTGTCAATATATTTGCAGCGTCCAAATATCTAACGTCACACACACTTCAAAGACTAACCAAATTTAAGAGAATATAACTACTACAAGTAGTTATCTGAGAAATAATGCAAGGATCTGGGAATTTCATCTAAAAGAACTCAAACTTATTATTATCAAAAAGATTCAAACTGCTCACATCAGAAATCAAAATCACTCAATTTCTAGACCTATCATCAATTTTCTGACGTCAATAATGTGATATGGTTGTAACTACTACAACACATCACACGCAATGACCTAACAATAAAAGTCTTGGTCCACTTAGCATAGTAGAACTCTCTCGTATGAATTACAAGCTTGGGAGATATTATATATCACACAACATCGCCAAATTAACATGGAAAATGTTTGATAAAAACAAGCCATGTCATGGTGAGTACGTAATGACAAAAAGAAAAAAACTAATTGCAAAAGGCAAGATTAGATACTAACTCAAAAAAAGGGCAGGATAACATCTGATATACAAATGCATAAATTCAAGACTTGATATTGAGAATTTGAGATCAAACAACAGAACAAGCCCTTAGAATTCATTGTCTTGCAGATAACCATTTCTCCAGAAAATGTTCAGGCATGCTTAGGAGCATCATGTAACTACATGCATTTGCCAGGATTGCGTTTAATAATGAGTTGCACAAGTACAGATCACGGCAGTGAAACAAGAAAATTAGGTAAATGTTGCTCGTGGTTCTATCTATGCTAGCTAACATAAAAATCTATCATTTGGATCATACATCAGTATTATTCTCAACAACAGCAGCATTATTTAATAATGTAATCATGATAATTGCTGCAAATTGGGATAAACGGGATGTATTTCCAGCTTGAAAAGATTTGCTGGAGCAAACAAGTTAATACTCAACAGGTATCCAAGGCCCATCAAGGTACAAAGCATAGATTTCTAGAGTATAATCACCAAATTTTACCTGTCATAACTTGAACCAATCAATGGAATGGTAACCATCTCCTCCTGGCTTATCTTCAGTTTAGGTGCTTGCAAGATATAGCGGAGCTCAGCAGCTTGCCGTCGGATGCTGACACTAGGGTGCTTCTTTTCCAGCTGCTGGTAGAGAGCTATGCAGTCTGCATGGCGGTTTTTAGCCTCGTACGCCATAGCCAGCCATATTTGAATCTGAAGCAGAAAACCATAAAAAGAAAATATATAGCTTTTCCGTTACTTGGCAATGAAAACATGTCCAATCCACATAACAAACCGATCCAATATCTTCATTCATAATTCAGAAACACCAACCTCACCGCCAAACAATGTAGGCCTAGGAATGATGGTGAGGGCACCTTCAAGAAACTCGATGGCCCTTCCATACATGCCCTTTCCATAAGCCTTTTGTCCCAATTCAAACATCAATTCAGCGGTTGCTCTCCTCTCTGCCTGCTCCTGTGCTACCTGCTCCGACGTAAACCAACAAAAGAAATGGTAAATTGATCAAATGAGCTCCCAAAATTTACTCTTGAATACAATCTAATCCCTAGAAAATGTTCAATTCACCAAAAGTTCATAACTTGGAGATAAAAAAAGAAACCTTTTCAAGCTCTTTTCTCACTCTCTTCCTCTTCTCTTCTTCACTCTCTTCCCTCTCCTCACCTTCACTCTCTTCCTCCACTCTATTCTGCAACTCCTCAGCCTTCCTCTCCAACTCTCTCATCTCCTCAATCTCCTTCACCCTCCTCCTCATCTCCTTCTCCCAATCCACCTCCTCCCCCTCCTCGTCACCGTCCCCGTTCTCCTCATCGCTGTCAAAATCCACTCCGTTCATTTTCGAATTCGCTTTCCCTCTCGCTACTGTTCTCTGGTTCCTCCCTTCACTGTCCCCTTCCATTCCTTTAACTCTCAAAGAACCATGTGCGCCAGCCTCTCTCTTGTACAAATTCAAAACCAAGTCCAGCGCCACCGGCCTAACCTTCCTCTCCGACAAGACGGCTCGTGGCGAGGCTCCGTCCAAAAAAAGAGCTAAGTTCCCTAGCATCACAGCCATGGCAAACTCAAAATTGAAGTAGACGACGTAAGAGAGATTTAGTTGCTTCGCGGACGGTGCACTTGATCTATAATGTTGCTAGATATTTAACTACATAAAGACCGATATGTCCCTATGTTAACTGGCAAAAATGGCAAAAAGTGACGTTGGCAATTTCGTGAAAAAGATTATGAATCTGGCGCTACATGGAATTAGAGCCGTGTATGAAACAGTGTCAGCTTGCGAGTCAGCTCACGTTATCGGCGATCCAATTTTATGACTCTTCGTCAAACACGTCACTACCTTCTCTGTGAAGAGCATCCAACGGTCAGGAGATGTTCCCAAAACGAACATCAGTCCTTTCCGGGTCCCAGTGTAATTTGAAGCCATTTTTGGAGAGCAAAGTCGAGAAATTTCATACGGCGGTGGCGCTCTCCTTCAAGTCCCTATCATTTTCCCTCCGCCGCCGGGACACGCCTTTGCCGGTGGTTTCGACAAGCTTCTTTCGCTTCTTTTCCATGGCTCTCCTGCTGTGCAACTTGCTACCTCGCTTTCTCTCTCCGCCTCATCGGCGCCGACGACCATCCGTGGCCGAAAAGTTGAACTCGGCAACCGTTCGCTTCCCGTCCGATAATCTGCTGCGGTTCTATCCTCTTACGAAAGCTAATCGTTCTCGTTTCTACTACCCATTGAATTCTTCTGCTTATATGAACGGATACTCTGTGGAGAAGGATGGTGTAGATGTGGGGAAGTTCGACGAAGAAGAGAGAGATGACGGTAATGTAGAGTTGCATGGGAGGATTCGCAAGTTTATTGAATTTCTGCCGTCGATTTTGCCTGGTGGAAGCTGGTGGAGCTTATCTGATGACTTGGAGGTTAAGTTCTTGGCCAAACCGGTGACCATATGGAGCGCGCTCAGCCGTATGTGGCGGTTGGTGGCGCAAGATAGTTGGGTCATTTTCGCTGCATTCTCTGCTTTGATTCTCGCTGCTGTATGTTGGTTTTTATTTTTTATTTTTCAATTTCTGAATAGGCGAAGCGATTTAAATTGACTTTCGGAAATAACTTCATTGACTAACTGGTGGTTTATGGTGTGATTGTCTCAGCTTTCAGAGATATCTATACCACATTACTTGACAGCATCAATCTTTTCAGCTAAAAGCTCTGAAATTGCTGTGTTCCACCGAAACGTGCGTCTATTGGTTTTGCTATGTGTTACGTCGGGAATATGCAGGTCAAAGTCTTGTATGATCGGAAGTCCCTTTTTTTCTGTAACCTGAAGTCTACAGACATACTGCTTTTTGCTCTTTTTGTAGTTCCGAGTGGGCATTAGAGCAAGAAATTAGAACTCCATTTTCTAAGAAATTAGATTCTCAAATTCTCTATTCTCTGATGCCGCTAGATGAAAATTGTTAGCAGTTTCTACTGATTGACAAGTCATCTGGCTAAAAAGCTAGCAACTTCATATAATGGTCTGCTGATTTTATTTTGTTTTTGGATATTGATCTTCAAAATGAAATATTTTTAGACTCTTTAGAATTTGAGCCTTTTGTGAACCTTGCGACAGAGCAGTTGACATTATAATGTGTTTTTTCTGAACTTCAGTGGACTACGAGGTTGCTGTTTTGGCATCGCTAACATGATTCTTGTGAGTGGCTCTCTCATGGTTAACTTCTTTCGTTGGCGGAGCATGGCTCTTATGCTGACTGAGTTCTGATAACTGTGTAGGTGAAACGAATGAGAGAAACACTGTATTCTACTCTTCTTTTTCAGGTCCAACATGTTCTGATCGTTAAGCTGCTACTTGCATGAAGTGCTGTGTAACATATGCTTTTTAGTTTAAGAAATACTTTTGTTTGAACTTAATGTGGTGGCACATTTATGCAGGATATATCATTTTTTGACACTGAAACCGTTGGTGATTTGACTAGTAGGCTTGGTTCAGATTGTCAACAAGTGTCACGGGTTATCGGGAATGATCTTAATTTGATTCTTCGGAATGTTGTACAGGTTGTTACTGGTGACCTTCCAGTTACTAGTAACTGTTTCTTCTCGTCTATAACTACTAATTTATCTTGTCCTCTGATGGTTTTTTAGGGTACAGGTGCTTTGATTTACTTGCTCATTTTATCATGGCCTCTTGGTCTATGTACTTTGGTGATATGTTCAGCCTTAGCTGCCGTGATGCTGATCTATGGCATGTAAGAGTTTTAAAATTTGAGAATACTTTTACTGTATTTACCTCCCTTTTGTAAACTAGGGATATAAACCTAATATGTGGTTTTTGGATGGTTAATAAAGTATTTTGTCGTTATCTTTAGAAGACAAGAAATGAACTCAACAAGGCATTTGTTCCCATGGTGGCCTAGTATAGTTTACATAAGTTCTATCTGAGAAATGGAAGAAGTTTGAATAGTAATTGTATCTCTAGTAGAACATGGCTTGTATTTTGAGGAAAACCATCAGGTGGAACGATTCCAAAAGGACATTATATTCAACATGCACATTTTAAATGCGTGTTGATAAATTTAAAGTTTGTATAATGTCTTGTTTTCTGGAACTGTATCCAGACAGTGCTGGTTGTTACTTCAACTATTGTTTTGAATTGTATCCAAACGCTGCCAATCACCACTGCAACTACTGTTTCTGGTTAGGTACCAGAAGAAGGCGGCAAAGTTGATACAAGAGTTTACTGCTTCTGCTAATCAAGTAAGATGAGAAGCCTTTACAGAAGTTAAAGATGAAGGTATCTGACTCTGGCTTTGACTGAATTTTGCATCATCTAAATGCAGGTGGCACAAGAGACATTCTCTTTGATGAGAACAGTCCGAATATATGGAACAGAAAAATTAGAAGTTGGAAGGTAAAAATATTCTTAGAATATTGTGGTATTATGAAGTTCTACAGGTATTCTTATTTTGGTAATAAGATTTTGAAATGTAAGTGAAACAAATTCCAGCAGAATACCTATCTGCAGTAATATATATGTTCTGATAGGAGGATGGGTATATCTCTTTGCCTTATAGGTACAAGTTGTGGTTGGAGAAATTAGCTGATATAAGCCTGCGGCAAAGTGCTGCATATGGATTCTGGAATTGGAGCTTCAACACACTTTATCATTCCACTCAGGTGGAGCCCCTGTTATTGAGTTTCGAATCTTGAACTGTTTTTTGCGACAAAATCTTTCTATATTTTTTAATTGAATAACTAATCAACATTTTATTGATATTTCTTATGATTTATCAGACTCAACAAACATGGTGCTTCTTGACTTTGTCTTCATCACAAGTTTAATTTTAACTGCTTTAAATTATACCAGTTTGGCACCAACACAACCTTTTGTGAAGTAAATGCTAGTCAATCAGGGGACATTAGCAACCTGTAATTCTATGCTCTTTGACATACTGTATTTTGTTTTTGGATAATTGTTGTTCACTCACTGCCATTAGTTGTATCAAATTAATTATGGCAAGGTGATGCAGACCTAGACTTAAGCCAAGTATGAAACTGGATCCTTACTCAAGAGTTAGAAAGCTATTGCTAGGCTTACAAAAATATCTACTTATAAAATGGTGTAATATAGAAACAACTTGTCATTTTTATTCTTTAGTAGAAACTAAGTGGTTATGCAATCACTGACTTCTACAACGTGGAGAGTAATAGGTCAGGGTTATAGAAAGGTATTAATTTGAGCTTGGGTTCACAAAAAATCTGGTTGTAAAGGCAATTTCATTCATTATTTAATGTGAAACAGTTAGCAAATTTTGTTCTTTGCCCTTAACAAGATTTGATACTATGAAATATGAACCAATTATGAGCTTTGTTCTGGTAATCTTTCCTGGATTTGGATACTACATTATATGGCTCTTACGATGACTATTCACTTTTCTATTAAGATTTTTTTCTTTTGTTTGCAAAACATTTATGGTCTGGATTGACTTCAACTTACTTGGAATTTTTATCTTTTTTAAGGTCATTGCTGTGGTAGTAGGAGGAATGTCTATTCTGGCTGGTCATATCACAGCTGAGCAACTTACGAAATTTATATTGTATAGTGAATGGCTGATATACTCTACATGGTGGGTAGGAGATAATTTATCATCTTTGATGCAATCTGTTGGGGCAAGTGAAAAGGTCTTCCAATTGATGGATCTCTTGCCAAGTGACCAATTTGTATCAAAAGGCAAGCTTGTTAACTAAAGAGCGCCAGACCTATTTGTTGCCTTTTCCTTTGAGTTATTTCTTTTTATGTTGGTGGGTTGTGCCTGCACTCTGTACTTAGAGATTGGTGGTTGTTGCAGCTTAAAATGCACATGCAATATCATGTTAACCAATGACTGCTTGATCTTTTAGAATTTTTAGTAGAGAACAATTTCAAAAGCACATACATATTAAATGACAACCGCATTGGTATTGTTATGGTTTAATGGTTTTCGAAGTGGTAACTTTGATGGACCTATGAATTGAATCTTTGTTATAAAATCTGCCTAGTGTTCTGCACATCAAGATACTTTTGCTATTCTTTTCAGGAAGAGTCACGTATATATTGAATACAAATTTGAATCGCAGAAAGCACTTTGGTGCAAGTCCTTTTTCTCAATAATACAATTCTTCTAGTGACGATTCTTATCTTTGGTAATGGTGGATTTTACTGCTATTCAGGGTTAAAATTACAAAAGCTGATGGGAAAAATAGAGTTTGTGGACGTGTCTTTTTATTATCCTTCAAGAGCAACGGTATGCTTTTTCCTCTCTACCATTAACTATACAGCACCTGCATCCTGATCACATACCTGTCAATTTCTTTAACTTTCACTTTTATGCTCTAAAGTATGGGAAATCCGTTTGAATTATACACTTGTGCATGTGTTTGTTATACTAGTTCCTGGTCCCCAGGCCAGTAAATATTTGCAGATTTCTTCGTGAGAGTGCAACACTTTTATAGAGGTAATAAAATCTAGTAGGAGACGTTACAGTTTTTCCAAATTTCAAGATGGAAACTTCATTCTTTCTTTTGATGTTCTCAATAGGCCAAATTTTCATATCAAAGTCTGCAATTATCTCGATCTTGACTTAATATGATTTGCAGATACCTGTGCTGCAACATGTGAATCTTTTGGTAAATCCTGGGGAAGTGGTTGCAATTGTAAGCGAACTATCTTCCTATTCATCTTTGTTATACGGCAAAATCTGAATGATTTATTGTTTATTATTAATCTTGGTTAGGTTGGTCTTAGTGGCAGTGGGAAGAGCACCCTGGTCAATCTACTGCTCCGCCTTTATGAGCCATCAAATGGACGGGTAAATTTAGGCTGTCCTTTAGTTGTTCTTTGGACTTTGACAAACCTAACCTATTTTGAGATGGAATCAGTAAAATTTCCTAGTTTCTACTGTTGATTAATGGCTTTTGTCTTGGAGAATGAAAACCAGTGTTGGATAAGAGGGTAGCTCCACAGTTGTTGCTACCTTTCAGTAATTGTTATTCTGTTGTTGTTTATTACTTAATCTAAGTATAATTAATTGCAGATTTTAGTCGATGGCTTTTCACTTGGAGATTTGGACATCAAATGGTTCAGAGAAAGAATTGGATATGTGGGACAGGTCGCCCATCTACTTTTAGTGATATAGATTTTAATATATCCAGAGGGCTTCCTCCTTATAGGGAAACTCTTGAACAGGAACCAAAACTTTTCCGCATGGATATTAGTTCCAATATCAGATATGGTTGTCCACGAGATGCAACAGAGGAAGAAGTTGAGTGGGCTGCCAAGCAGGCCTATGCTCATGGCTTCATCACATCTCTTCCCAATGGTTACAAGACCCTTGTCGATGATGATTTGCTTAGTGGTGGTCAGAAGCAGCGAATTGCCATTGCTAGAGCTATTCTTAGGGACCCTGCCATTTTGATCCTTGATGAAGCCACCAGTGCGCTGGATGCAGAAAGTGAACACAATGTTAAGGTAACCACTTTTTGACAATCATATGCCATCACTTTGGGGTTTTTCCTTTTCTCCTCAAGGAAGATGTTGAATTCAGGAAGTCGATGAATGGGAGGATTAGAGTTTTGACTTGTTTTTTTGTGATCGAATTAGGGTGTTCTTCGTGCTGTCAGAAGTGAGACAACATCAAGGAGAACTGTGGTAGTAATTGCACACAGGTAGTCTCCTACACTATGCTTCAAGTGTTACAATTGTGGTTGGAATATTGATGATTAACTTTCTGCAGGCTCTCCACAATTCAAGCTGCTGACCGGATAGTGGTGATGAGTGACGGTAAAATAGTTGAGGTTGGTACTCCGGGAAGATCATATTGTTTTATTTTAGGAAGGTCAAGTGTTATATATAGGTTCTTTGTAACATATCGGGGTACAAAGATCATATGGTACTATTTTCTTGCTTCACCCATATACTGCATTTACCATGCAAACAAACAATTTTGCTAAAGCAAATCTAACTTCGGAATTGCCAAGTTTCCTTAAATTATCAAGGATGAGATAATTAGCCAATGTACATATCCTGAAGCTAATATGGTATGTTTTGCAAGCTCTTTATGTAATTTCAGAACTAAGCTACATTCATATTTTCGTTTTTGTTGAAATAGATGGGTGGTCACAGGGAGCTACTCCATCAGGATGGCTTGTATGCACGATTGACCAGAAGGCAGGCCGATGCTGTAGCATGATCATATTACATACTGACAATTCTTTCTTTCATATCTCACTACTTTTCATGCGTTAGGATGGAACAGCTTTTAAATACAGATATTTCGATTCTCAAGATACTGCATACAAGAAGCCTGAGCTGTTTGCCTTGGAACTTGAAATGATTTGGAATGTGAAATGGAGAAGTAATTGCTGAAGCAGTTTAACCACACAATCAGAACCTATGTGAAGTATCGCAGGCAGCACCACACACACAGACTAATTTATGACAAGGACACTTCTCAACTCTTCTTCTTTGGACATATTGATGCCACCAGACTAATTGTAATTTTGTACAGCACGTATGATCTTCAAGTGGTGCGAATTGCACAAAGAACCTACTGATACAGTTAAATGTTATTGGTTATTTTTGTCACTATTTTTATGTTCAACATTCTTAGTGGCATGTTAGGCCTTCTTTATTTAATGAATTGCTTTAAATTCGTTAAGTTAATGTGCTAAAGAAATTCTTTGACTCGAGATTTGAGTCATGGTTGTCGTCTGAACAATCTTCTAGATGTAACCCTTCTTTTGATTTATGGTTGTCCTAGTCCTTCTATGACAGATCAAGGGAAAAGGCACAAGGAAGAAAATTTTACTCGAAAGCCTAAGAAGTTTAATGTAGGGGTAAATATTGATGTCTTTTTTGATATAGAATAATGGAGGACTCATTAGTCCCAATAAGCATCATTGTCAAACATTTGCTACTAGACATAAATGTAGCCCTATCGTTTTTAAGTCTTTTGTAAATAAAAACAAAAGGCAACTTTTACAAGGATAATTTGTGGTTTCTAAAAAGGAAGTGGAGCTCCATCTCCAATTATAAACAATATTACAATGGTAGGATAATTGCTGTTTATAATATAAATAATGTCCAAATCATTATCTCTTTTCTTCTTTTCTTACTATCAATATTTCGATCATTTATATAACTAATTTTATTTTCTAAAAGAATGTAATTACAATGACTTTGAAGAAAATTCAAGTTAGTTATCAAAATCTCTAGATTTTCCTTAGAGATTTCAATTGCAAAATTCAAGTTAGTTATCAAAATCTCTAGATTTTCCTTAGAGATTTCAATTGCACAATGTATATTAATGAGGCTAAGGCAAGAGATTGAATCTCATGCAATTGAATAATGATTCAAGAATATGTGCTCACGAAATGGGGGTAGCTGATTTACTTTTTGGAAGACATTTCTTTTCTTGGAACAACATACAAACTGGAGATTGGCCTATAAAGAAGAAGTTAAACACAATAATGGTGAATTTAGCCCTTTAGTTGAGCATACTTTACCAGCTCTATACGTTCAAGTCATTCCTTCGTAAAAGTCTCAATATGACAAGAAGCAGGCCAATTAAAGCTCCATATAGGTTTAATAATTATTGGTAGGAAAGGTATGCAAACGCATGTTGAAGGATGCAGGGCTTACCAACTTATGATAAAGCTAAAAGCCATAAAAGAGGAGTTGAAGACCCTCAATAAGAGTCTTTTCCTCGTAACTGAGCAAAATGTCAAAGTTGCAAGGGATATTCTTACTGAAGTCTAGAACGAATGTTACAAGAACCCCTCAAATATTTAGCTTAAGCTACAAGAACAACAAGATCTGGGAAGTTACATTCAAGCGTATCCTTTAGCTCAATTAGAGTGAAAGGAACAACTTTTTTTTTCACAATTCAGAAACCAAAATAGAATTAGTATCTTATCATATTCCTTTAGGAACTAAATCAACAATCAGGAAGATCTCAAGGCTTTAACTTATAGCTACTTGAAGAACATTTTTAACAGGGAAATTAACTTTTTTTTTCATTTGTGCATGAGGTTGGTGGATTTATCTCTCTTCAATTGGATCTAATACAAGCAAACTTCCTTATCAGACCTTTCACAAAGTCTGATATAGAAGTAGCTCAATGAGCCTTAGTCCTAATAAAGTCTCATGTCCTAATGGATTTAATGCCTAACATCTAAAAAAAAAAGGGAGTATCATTGGTTACTTAGTCTCTGAAATTGTTATGAAATTCTTTATAAATAGGAAAAATGTTAAGAGGGTTGAATAAAACCTACTTGGTTCCCAAGATGGCTAGCCTTAATCCATACAAGACTTACAGGGTGTTTGGAATGGTCTGAATTGAATTCAATTCAAGTGTTTGGAAACACAAAAAAAGGAAGGGTTTAATTTATGTATGTAATTGAAACTCATCCCCTTTACAAATTGAATTCACTCTTCCAAGCATCGAAATTGACGGATGAATTGTGGCTTCCTGTACACCCTTCCTTTACACCCTTCCAAGCATCGAAATTAAACCCTTCCTTTACACAAAAAGGAAGGGTTTAAACGTTGAAAATAACATTCCAATAATACCCATCTAAAAGCAAAAACCCTACTATATCTCTTCACCTAAAGTAGTGCCTCCTACCAAGAAAGCCAGCAGAACAACAACACCTTCTCCACCTTGAATCAGCACCTCCCATCAAGGAAAACAGCAGTAAATCAACACTTTGCAAGCTTTGTATCCAGGTTTTCCCTTTTCCTTGTTCATGGGTGTCTTTTTCTTTTTCGTTTTTTTGTCTATGATCATATGATGTTTTATGCGTGCCTATAGATCCTCTTCATTGATGGTTATTTGCTATTAGATGTTGATTTTCCTAATTTTTCATGACCTTTTTTCTTGCTCAACTGGTTGTTTGCTTTTTCTTGTGGATATATATATAAACGTGAAAACTCTAGCAACTCTTTCAAATCTTCTGCTTTGTAGCCATACTCTTTATTTTTTTTATGGCATGAAATAAGTGCAGATGATGCTCCATAATTAGGACTTTGACCGAATATAAATAATTTGCAAGTATTATATATAGTTAAAATTGTTTTTGGATTAGTCGGCTGGGTAAATTTAAGGAGAACTACTCTTCATTTTTTTTGTTAAAAATAGAATATCATTTATATAGATGAGAGCATTGTTTTTAGTTCAGTTTCAAAAGCTTTTTTTTTAATGGATAGTTTCACAAGCTTAAATCCAATGCCAATTGCATAATATAAGACAGAAGGCAGTAAATCTCAAAGTCGTTTACTTCCAAGTTTTTAGTTTTTTGGGTATTCACTATATGCATGGTAGTTGCTTTATCTTGGATGTCATTTTCCTCTCTATTCTTTTTTTTTAAATTTAGATTTCAATTTTTAGCCAATGTTAAGATTTTTTTCTAATTGTTTTATGACAATAAATAAAATTTAAATGTGGGTGATATAAGGGGATTTGAAAGAAATGCTCTACTTGCTATGGTGCCTTATCCGGGTTATTTGGTTTGCTTGAATTATATATATCAATATATGTCTCGGGCTAATAGACAACTAGTGCATCCAAGAAGAGGTCATAGATAAATTATACGTCAAGAATTACTAACCACAATAGAGACACATTATAATGCACGTAGCATTTTACGCATGAGTTATGATGCATTTATTCGCTTATCTTTAATTTTTCGTGGGAGGGGACTATTAAGAGATAACCAATATAGTTTGGTTGAGGAATGTAACAGCCCAGACCACCCGCTTGCAGATATTGTCCGCTTTGAGCCTCGGCCTCTCGGGCCTCGCGCTCTCACG
>JAOTAY010000003.1:8861094-8871518 GCA_025629805.1 Erythroxylum baracoense | reverse complement strand
TTAATGAAACCATCAGGTGTTAATCGTCTATACATCTAAGATCTATCAACATTACTCATTTCTACAAAACTGTTAATGTAAAAAAGTGATTTCATAGTTAGTATCCTTCATGTCCCCTAAGTTTACAAAACATCTAAACTTTACACAACATCCCCTAAGTATTAATCAATCGAATTAACTACCTACAATTGATACATGGCATTATTTATACCTATTAATCAAGAAAGCAACATCCCCTATGGTACATGGCATTATTTACACCTGTGAATCAAAAAAGCAAGTTCTTGCTGTGACTCCTAAGCTCATAGAATTTTTCACCGATAAGCCTTACGGGAACTGCATCACGAGTTTCCATCCTCTATATCATCTTAGGGGTTTTTTTTGCAAACAACTGTCTTGTTTATAAAACATATTAATTTCTTGTGTTAATATTAAGTTTGCATTAATCACATCGAAGTTTAAGTATTAATCAGTTGAATTAATCACCTACAATTGATTTCAAAACTATGGTACGTGGCATTGTTTACACTTGTGAATCAAGAAAGCAAGTTCTCACTCTGACTCCTAGGCTCGTGGAAATTTTCATCGATGAGCCTCATGGGAGCTGCATCACAGGTTTTCAGCCTATATACCGTCCTAGGGGTTTATTATGCCTCAAATCATCCATAAAATCTCAAACTCATTCCACACACAGTAAATGCTTTTGTAATCATACATCTACTCTTCAATAATTCATACATAACACAAACATAAATAGTTAGACTATTAAAGAAGAACATAAAAACTCATGAATGATTATAAGAATATTCTAAACAACAACACAAAATCAAGACCTCCTTTTCATTCCCACAAAACTCAAACGCGTCTAATTAATGTATTATTAAAGCAACACATATGGTAGATATTAGTTGGACAACTTACTTGGATGAGCGAACAACTACAGACTACAAAAAAGAAGGATGAGCGATGCTCTTCAACACAAAATAAGGCCTGCAAAAAAAATATTTTGTATTAGTTAACTGATGGGAATGCACCACTATTTGAAAAGGATTACAACCGGAATAAAAATATGCTTCATCTTCAAAAGTATGTAAGATAAAACAATGCTTGTTCTCAATTTGTTTTAATTTTTAAATTGAATAAAAACGCCTATTTGCTTATTTCTCCTAATTTTTATAACTTATGAAAATTATAAAATTTTGTTTTTGCTTTTTTGTCATAATTTAATTTATTATCGACTAAAATACATCATTTAATTATTTAATATTAATTTCTAATAAAACTTAGGGTTAATATAATTTTATTATTTAAAAATATTATATAAATATTTATTAAAGATAATTAAAATTTTAAAATATCTTAAATAATTTAAAATTGAATATTAAAATATATATTAACAAATAAACATTCATTTATAAATAAAATTTTAACTTATTTAAATATTTATCTTCATAAAATATAATAAATTTTCTAATATTTATTAGTAAATGTTATATAATAAATTTAATTAATTATATCTAATATTTAATCATTATCAATAATAAAAGTATAAATATTGAGTTATTAACATTAAAAATTAAACACAATTTTATTTTTTTTTAAACAAAAACAAAAACTATAAATTATAAAAAATATATAAATATATATAAACCAATCAGTAGTTTCAATTTAATTTAAAACCAAACCAAATTACATATCTTTTAACAAATTCAATTTATTTTGTGGTTTAAATTTACAATACTCCTAACTCGTGCTAGTCCATTTCATTTTTTAGGTGAAGGCTAAAACACAATGTTCAACCGAGCCAAATCAAGATTTGAATACCTGTCTTCTGATATGAGTGGAAGCACGTGCCATTGCATCACAACATTTAACACTCATAGTTTTTCGTAAAATTTTTGTTTCATCTAGAAAAAGTACTTGGTGTAAACCATCTAATCTGAGACTAGTTCTAATTATGTTCATGTAATAGTCTGTATTATTGTCTAGATGGCCAGTCACATAGTAATAAAGACTGTACTCCACATTAATCCAAAAGAAAATCTAAACCACCTAAAGATGATGTGTTGAAACAATTTACTTCATCGTAGCCCCAAAATAAAGATGTTTCCTTTCCCATCAAAACAACCATGTGTTTATTTAGCAAAATAGTGAACAATGCAATTTAACATGATCAACAAATTCCAGAGAAAAATGTGAATAATTTAATTTTAGCATTAATTAAAACATAACCAATCCCACATTTAAAAATCTCTAACAAAGAAGTTTGAAAGGTATCTAACAAACTTCATTTGAAATGGACTTCACATTTCAAAAGCCTAACCAACTCCACGTTTAAAAATGGGCTTCCTTCAAAATGAATATTGAAAGGTATCTAACAAAAAAGTTTATCAATTTCACTGTCAACATTTACAGAACCAACTCCACATTTACAGAACCAAATTAACGACATAGTAATCAACCTGTACATTTATAGGACCACGACGGCAACGAGGTGTGGTGCACGAGAGAGATTATACAATACCTATAGTAGATGCAACGATGACGGCGAGGATGAGCGGTGACGAGGTGTGGTGGCACGATGCGCAATGGCCTTCGGTTGTGACAGAGATGACGACGATGGCACATTGAGGATGCACGACGGCATGATTATGACGCATGGTGGACCGATGAGATGTCGCGGTGGGACGACGAGAGTTGCGGGCAGACGACGATGACAGAAGAGAGAAAAAAATAGGCTTGCGATGGATGAGGGGAAATGGGGGGAAGGAAGCTGCAGTAGATTTAGGTTAAACGAAAACGGCGTCGTTTGATATTAAACCAAGCGATGTTGTTTTTGTTTTTTTTTAAATACTTAACCAAAAGCAAACGACGACGTTCTACTAAGCATTCCCGCTTTCTTTACCGACAAACATTTCTTATCTTTACTATATTCCATCGTAAATTTAGCCGGGATGATTTCCCTCCATATTTACTTACGGATATTTTTTCGTCGCAAATCAAAAATTTTCCCTACGATTGTACCGACGGAAAATGATTTTTCGTCGGTAATTTCCAACGGTTCAGTTTCCTTCGGTAATTGTCCATCGCTAATAACTAATTTTCTTCTAGTATATTGATCACTCAATTACTTTCATATAATTCACGTTATATTCAACGATTACCAATTGAGCTACTCATAATTTTATCAAAACATAACAATCTCGATATAAGATAAATTTTGGAAATCTAAAGTCATATGATCACTTAACATTTTTATGGATATATAAATAATGTTCCAAATGAAATTCTCATATGAGGTCAGTTTAGTGAACTTATTTTCTAACTAGCACCACATATTTGTTTAAGTATGTCCATACTTTAGTCTATAAGATCAATCATTTATTTTATAAGAAAGATATATAACGTGTGGTAGTCTTTTTACGCTCTCTTAGTGTGCTGTCTCGGTAGAACAAGGACTAAGAATAATTTAAGGATAATACATAGATGTAATATTAATGTCATAATTATGATCTTATCATAAATTAATGTGTAAAGTATATTTCTCTAATGGACTTTATTATATATATCTAAATATTTATAAGATAAAAAATGTCTTTAAATTATTTTGTTACTAAATTAATCGGTTGAATGTAGAATATAAACCAACAATTATGTGAATTAGAGTTTCAAGAGCAAACATTTAGACTGACCTGAAGCCAACAGATTGACATATCTGTAAGACTATTGTTGATGAATGCAAAATCACAAGGATTTGCACTGATTTGGATCTAGGTTTGTTAGTTTTTAATAAGGCTCTAATTTTGGATATTATGACATGAACTCTTACACTAAAATCCCTAATACTATCTAGTTCCAAAAGAGTAAAAATCCCAACTTTTATCATCAATTTAGAGCGTCAAACCAAAAAGCACCGTACCCAATTGATAAAAGATTAAAAAAAAAAAACTGAAGCTAATAAACGTATAGGCATGACTTGAATTTCCCGCATTCAATAGCAGGAAAAGAAAAAAATTGCAAACAACCTTTACTTCCCCGTAAAATGTTGACACGGGCAAACTTGAATCCAATACCGTAGCAACTGTGGTTAGAAGATCAAAGCATCGAAGAAGATAAGCAGGTGGAATTGTAGTTGACTGGTCTGTAAATTATAAATTATATAATACAATATATTAAAAAAATTATTTTACAAATTTAAAAATTATTTAAAATTGTACCGTCTTATCGATATTGATACAATATTTATAACATTGTGCCGCAACCAAACAACCTCTACTTTCCCTTAAAATGTTGACACGGGCAAACTTGAACCCAATATCGCAGGCACTGTGGTCGGAAGATTTGAGCATCCAACAAGATAATCCGGTGGAATTGTAACTGATTGGTGCTCACGTGAAATTAAGACCTAAGATATAAAAATTGGGAGTAACAAAAAATTGGCGCGCGAAATCTTTAGATTTAGTTCCTGTTACATATCTATTTTTCTGTACTAATACAATTACAGGAAGACGCGATCCCAACGTAATAAGCGAACAGTGTCAAAAAGTTATTAATGGTGGTTTGAAAGTGAGCACGGTCAGGGTTACCGGTCTAGTAACAATTGAAGTTTATAACTTTGTATACTGATAATGAAAGCCGTCATATTGTTTATTTTCACTTGAAGTTCACGTGGGAAAGCATATCCTCTAGGACTAGTAGGTGAGAGCTTAACACTTTATCTACATGAATCTAAAGTTTTTTACTGACTCTCCTCGATTATTTTAACCATTCCTAAAGAACGAGTTACACATATATGACTCCGTTTTACTCCTATATCTAGCATTCGATTTCGTGTCGTTTACTTGGACTAGAACTAAGGTTATTAAATTCCTAAATGGGGATAACATAACATATGAATAAGATAGGCCAATAACTTCAATTTAAATCCACCGTTATTATCTATGTATCTTATTGTTAGTAAAAGTAGCAATAATAATTAAAATAGAACAACTTATCTAAAATATAAGGTGTTGTGAAAAATTACTATTCTAAGTTAAAAATTCTCCCTCTACAATATAATAAGAAAGCAAGATCTAACGTAGGATTAACTTTTTTTTACTAACTTTGGTGCACTCTAAAGTGTGAAATAAGAACTATCTTCAAAATTAAAGGAAAGCAGATAAATGTAAAACTTACGCGTAAGATAAAATATGTATGTAAGGTGTTTTTACGTAGAAAAAAAAGCTTAAGTTGATATAGAAATAAAAGTACGTGAGAGGAAAAAAAAAAATAAACGGTCTCGTTTTGAATAGATACATGACTCCTGTACATAATAGAAACAATGTATACATTGGCAACAGGAAAAAAGAAACTCGGACTCTCGGAGCATACTATACATTGGCAACAGGAGAAAAGAACCTCGGAGCGTACTAAAAGCTAATAATGAGAGGTCAATTTATGAACCAAAAACACTGACACTTACCTGTGAATATTTATTTTCTATACATCTACCTTATTTATGCATCCTCTCTGTACGTCATTAAAACATTGAAAGATACAAAGCCTCTCTGGCACTTTCTGTATTCAGTGGCTCCTTGGCAATGGATGATTATGGGCAACCACTCGTAGATCAGAACCATAACGACCCCTTACAGTCACTTCCCTTATCGACAACAAACACATCCTTTGCCTCCTCCTTCGTCGCCGACGCTGACGACATCCATCCGATTACCGGATTCCGGGATTTCTTCAGGGAGTTTTACAGAGAGTCCATCAAGCTCTGGAGCCTCGCCGGCCCAGCCATTTTCACCGCCTTATGCCAATACTCTCTTGATTCCATCACTCAAATTTTCGCCGGCCACGTCGGAACTCTGCAACTCGCCGTCTTCTCCGTTGAGAACGTCATCGGTGGCTTCTCATTTGGTCTTATGGTACGAAGTACAACATATATATCCACAAAGTTCATATTGCATGCTATAATTCCAAGACCATGTATTGGTTTGCTTCGATATTAATAGAAACTGAAACTTGATTACCTAATTAATCGAACCAGCTTGGCATGGGAAGCGCACTAGAAACACTATGTGGGCAAGCTTTTGGAGCTGGACAACTTAACATGCTTGGAATCTACATGCAGCGATCATGGGTTATTCTCTTCACCACAACTTTGTTTCTTAGTCTAATGTACATCTTCGTAGGTCCGGTACTGAGACTCATAGGCCAGACGGAAGCAATATCCAAGGGAGCTGGGATGTTTGCCATATGGATGATTCCTCAACTATATGCATTCGCTTTCAACTTCCCAATGTCGAAGTTTCTGCAGGCTCAGAGCAAAATGATGGCTATGACGCTGATAGCGGCGGTGGCACTTGTACTACACACGATCTTCAGCTGGCTGCTGATGCTGAAGTTAGGGTGGGGTTTGGTAGGTGCTGCTCTGGTTCTGAATGCCTCGTGGTGGCTTATAGTTGCGTCTCAGTTTGTTTATATTGTAAGTGGAAGCTGTGGAAGAGCTTGGACTGGTTTCTCTTGGAAAGCTTTCCAGAATTTGTGGGGTTTTGTTAGGTTATCGCTTGCATCAGCTGTAATGCTCTGGTAAATTAATTCTCTCTTTCTCCCTTTCTTCATTTTCTCTGCAATTACTGTGAGGGCTTCATGAGATACTCTTCGCTGATCGGTATCAACTTTTAGGAGAAGTAAAATTTCACCCAGTGGAATTCAATTAAATTGGTTTACTCATTCTATTCTTATATGTTTGTTATAAGCTTTATTTGTATCTGTTTCTTTAATTCTATATTCAATATATAATATAAGGTGAATTCATTTAATTGATCCACCGTCTATTACAACTATGGACCCATGTGACCCATCTCTTGCACTATCATTTCTTTTGCTGGGTAGCTGTAATGGATGTATCTATTAAAAAGTATCGGTATTTACTGCTAAGGTATACTGAAAAAGGTCAACTTGCCATAAAAAATATGCAGCTTGGAGCTGTGGTATTTCTCCTCGCTAATACTCTTTGCCGGCTATTTAAAGAACGCAGAGGTCTCGATAGATGCACTGGCTATATGGTAAGTACAATCTTTCTGCTTTATAGTTATCAATTTACAAACAAAAAATGCTTAGTCTATACACAAACTGTCATACATCAACATCGCTAACGTTCCTACCTACGATTCTCGTCATTTCGGTTTCCTACACCTCCTATAACCTTATTTTATTGCTTTAACTTAGTACGAACTCAGAGACATGCATCTTCCATTTCCTTAATTAATTAGCAACGGACTTAATTTTCGTTTTTTAATATTAATTTGAGTCGGCTAGTCAAAGCAACAACTGAGTTAAACTATACATGGCGAACCAATATATTACTTTAATCTTTTGTAAATTTTTAACTGTTAGATATAAATTTAACATTTTGAGAAGATTGTGTGAATTGAGTTGGAATTTGGATTTGATGTCTAAAAGGTATAAGATTGATCAATTGTGAGAACATAACTTAAAAGAAGAAGAAAAAAATTGGTGGAAATGTATGTCGATTTAATATGCTATTACTTTGAAATTTTGAGTATAAGCTCTGATAAAAATATAGATTAAGGTGATTCAAGAGATTATAGAAAATTAAAAAAATATAATTCATAAAAGATTTCTAGGCTGATTGTTTTATTGTTCTATGTATTCAATTGTTAAATTATGTTTACATGTTTCAATTTCTCAATTTTATGAAAAATTATAAAAATCGATTACAGCTAGTTTGTGGTTTTCTTAATTTACGATAATTGAGTTTGTAATCATATAAATGCATGCAAATTGCATGGTATATGACATGTAACTACAATTGCATGACTTAAGGTATTATAAAGATACCAATACACTTTTGAGTATTATTTGTGATTGCATTTAATCGAGTCGGTAGTTACATGTGTATAGTTACCGTGTGTGTGAGTGTGTGACGAGAGGTGATTGACTGGGACCTCTTAGTGTTAGGTTAAGATCTTTCAAATTCTCTGTTTTACTTACTCTATTTTAGCCCTATTTTATTAAATATTTATATAAGATTTATGTAAATATGTGGATATAATTTAATATAACATCATAAAAACAACCTAAGTAGTAGAGAAGACGTACTAACTTCTTGCCTGACGTAAATAAGTTGATGTTATAATAAAGCGTGTATAATTTTTTGCTCGTACCAATAAGACAAGGGCATATTCGAGCATGTAGGGATCTATTGGTTAGGGCAAATTAGCCAACACCTATCTTGGGCTTATCAAGCATTTGTGTTATATTTAACCCCATTAATTAACGTATAAATTATGAAAGTATATGCATTTATGATTATCGATTTTATATTGCATGTAATTTATTTCTTGATATATTGGTAGAAGAGTGTTAAACGATGGTTAGAATTTGTGCATATGGATATAACAAAATAATATTTTTTTCTTTTATTTACTTTTCTTATTATATATGCTACCATATTATATGATATTTGTTATGAGGAGCTTGAAGAAGAGTAGGATGATCTAGAGGGGATGTGACCATAACTTTGTTTTAATAAGATCTTGAATATGTTTTAGCTAGAGATGCTATTAAACAATAGATATTAATACTTAAGTTTATGATTGACGGTTAATACAAATTATGTATTATTATTGGATAATTGCGATATGGTTAATGAAAGTGATATTTTCTCTTCTATTACATTATAATGTGTTATAAACTTGTGCTGATTGTCTAGCTTTAGCCCAGTTATGAGGCTTAGTTAGGCGTTGTCATTGGGTGGCAGTCTGTTACAGGTTAAGGTTGACTTGGGAATGGTACATGCAAGTGATATTGGACCTTTAGGTTTTAAGGTTAGGAATAGAATCTTAGGAAACAGTGGGATTAGTGAGGCAAGGATATGGAAATGCAAATTGCATGTAAAAAGAAATAACAGACAACAATAACTAGAAACGACAAATAAACTTGAGCCCAACCCAAAGTCAACATATTTGGCTTGAGTTGACTGAACATTAGGTTAAACTCAGGATCAAACTTCAAGATCTGACCCAATTCCAAGCCCGACATATGTATTAGCTATCTATGGTTACTTGAATGCTTAGCTTCTTCACGATTCTCCTCTGCTTTCTTTGTTGCTTGTTGAACTCCTCTGCTCATTCTATTTATGCCCTTTAACATTAATGCTCCCTATATATAGTCATAATCTATAAATTAGGTAATGTCATATAGTCTCATTAACTCCTGAAAATACTGATAAACCCTTGCTCTTTACTACAGTAATATTTGGTGCCTCAAAAGTTTTAGTTTCTTCGTTCATTTAATTCTTCCACTGTTGGCCATCTATAGGCTTCTTCTCGACTTCTCCTCTATTAGTGGTTCTTTTTGTGACTCTATCAGCCTATATGCATTTCTTGAGTATGACTAGATGGCATGGGATTGGAATATTAAAACTGAATAAGTTAGTTCCATGGTGGTTTTGTTATGGGCTAAATCTTATTGGTGGGAATGGGCATGGAGCTTGGTATATTTCTGTATCTTCTATTGCTTACTAAGACTGGCAGAGTTGTGAAAATCTGAGTCAAGAGGAAGTTAGAGAGGACAGAGTTCCAAGGGATTGATATGATGATTCAAGTTGAGCAGGTCGATAGTTGGGTATTCAGGCTTTGATCTTCAAGCTTTTAGCAGGCTTCAGGCCACCTAAAGCCTATTTAAGCTCATATTCGGGTAACATGAGTCAAAACTGATTAGGATTTAAGTAATACCCAGATAACCTCATCCCTTGTCCACCCTAGTTTATTGCCATACCTGTAAGCAATATAGTGACGACCAGTATATATTGCATCTAGAGTTTTTATTATTTCACTAGTTGGTAAAAATGAAATTTCATGTCAACTAATAATCTTGAAAGAGCATAAAGGCATCTAGTTTAAAGAAGGGTGGTTTTGAAGTTGGTGCTAGATCTAATATTGTATTTTGAAAGCAAATAAGTTGGGAAAGCCCTCTGAATCCTTACATTATCAAGGAAAATAATAGATGGAGGGTTGAAGGAGTTGGATGCTTAGTAACCTTGATGGATGTAAACAAGTTAGAATTATGATTAGTGTCATCCATGTACTATAAGAGCATTTTTTTCTAAAACAGTTATAATGATCATCATAAAAAAGAGCAGTGAAGCTAGTCATTAAGGTTGCCCAAATATTAACCCAGTTTTTTAAGAAGCTAACCATATGACATTAGTAGAGGCTGAAAAAATTTACTGAAATTATTGAAAAAAGTGTTACAACAAGCTAGGTGTATGTAGCGCCCCTTTACCGCAGGGTATACACCTGGATACTCGGAGGTCATTTTGATACATCTCCAATAATAAGGGTGAGCTACGTTCGATCGCTACATTCACTTCACAAGGCATCATATCATTACTCACTTATAAAGCATCATAA
>JAOTAY010000003.1:8850648-8860994 GCA_025629805.1 Erythroxylum baracoense | reverse complement strand
ATGTCAATGCACTTTAAACAATCCTAACCCGTTCCAAATAACCAATTTACCCTTCCCATAGGTGAGGGGATGTTACAATACTCATTCACTCATATTATGCATTTCTAATCCATATTGAGTTTATTTAATAATCATGTATCTCTAACTACTAAATGGGAAAACAAACACACAAGACACAAATAATCATTTTTTTCTTTTGTTCTAAACTATTACTCACGCAGCATTTGAACATCACTTTGCCCTCGATGTGATAAGAAAATGAAAGATTGATCTAAGAGGCAAAAGAATGAAAGTAAGGACAAAGATGAAAATGAAAAGAAATTAAAACAACAACCAATAAAGAGGAAAAGTATAGAAACACGATACTAAGATAGGGGTGGAGGTTGTCCGAATTGAGCATTCAAATTGACTATGAAGGTTCGAATCTCTGCCATGCTAGCCTCAATGTTATAGAGCTTGTCATTTGTTTGCCGTTCAAAAGCTATCAATTGATTTAGCAGTGATTGGTACTCTACGAAGGTAGTTGGAGAAGTCTGATGCATTTCTTTAAGCGGTGGAACATCATCTCCTTGTGTAGCTTCAATTTTTGCAACTCAAGCTCGCTTGATGCTCAAAGCTTCCCCTGTGTCATTATGAATAAGAACATAGCGATCGTCTTGCCGCCTAATAACCTTCATCGACACCAAAGATTTCAAGTCGAGAGTCAAGTTGCCTGAAGCTAGCTGCATAGGTGTTCTCTTAATTAGCAAGCCAAGATGTTCTGCAATTCAGGTCACGAATGCCCCAACTACTATTTTACCTGCACTATATTGAGCCACTTCATTTAAATGCACACTTAATCAACTCCTGGCATTAAAAGGCCTAGCATGTACCATACATCACTAAATAAATAATTCAGTTTTAGAAACTACCCTAGTGTTATCTCCTCTACCGAATAGTGTAAAAGTTAAAAATCGATGGAGGTAACGAAAGGCATGGTCCACGATAGTAGATAATTTAGACCGACTAGGGGAAAACACTTTCCTAGAATTGGTCAATTGTGACCAAAAGTCGCTAGCTACAAAATCGTCAAGATATTCATAGAAATCACTATTTGGAAAGCCAAAAATAACATTAAGTACTTGTAAAGTGATCACATGATATGCATTCATTAATCAAAATTTAAGACTCAACGCAGTGTCCCTATTATTAGTTTCACAAACTAATTCTAAAATGGTCAGAAACTCTAATGTCAATTCTACATATAAATTTTTCCCAAAATCATAAAATTGTTTCTAGCTTATATTTCGCAGCAACTCGTGGACTCGATCAAATATTCCTAATTCAATTAGTGCTTGAGAATCTAAAAACCCATTCGGAACAATTTTATGATTCTTAAGAAAGGTGTACCTTTGTTGGTGCTCTCTACTTTGAAAGTTGAGGCACGAAATACCTGAATTAGGCTCTTGTGGTGGAGACGAGAGAACTCTTGGTTGTTTCATTTTTGCAAGCATAACTAGTTGTATAGGTAAAGGCAACATTTGTTCTCCTACTAGGTTAGTTTGGTGGACGCACGGGCTTATGGCGTTAACTAGAGTGCAGCACAGTTATGCGATGGCCAAGGTAAGCAAGGGTGTGTACTGCAGGGGCGTGCGTTGGGCGAGCACCAACATACGTTAGTGAGGAGTGTGCTGCGGGGGGTGCAGCTGCCTGGGTCTCAGTTCAAGGGAGTGCGGCTACAGGTGGAGATTGGGTCTGAAGGTGGAGAAGAAGTAAACAAAAATAAAAAGAGGAAGATAAATGAGTAGAGATGATTTATATTTATAGGAGAGGGTGTGTGAGCCTCCCCAGTACTCACACTCGTGAGTGGGGAGGGTTATGGGTGTGACTTGGGGACCCGTGAGCCCCAAGTCCTCCAGTCACAGGTGTGACTTGGGGACCCATGACTTCTCTCAGTCACGGGTGTGACTTGGGGAGTGGGTGTGACTGGAAAATTGATCTCAGTATTGAAAATTGAAAAATAAACCTCCAACCTAGTGCTATAGTTATCTGATATGGGACAGAACAATTTTGTCAATCTATTTCTCAGCTAAGAAAGTTGTGAGAAAACAAACACTAACTTGAGATTTAAGTCAGTTTAAACAAATTAACAGGAGCAATCTTCTTTCTAGATCATTTGCCTGCGTTAATGAAAATGAAAATGTCTCTGCTCAGCTATAACCATTCGAGAAGAAGGGCAATAGACTCCAAGAGATTATTACCATAGACATGTAATCCATAAAGACCAGAAAGAAAATATATTGAAGGAGACATTGTGCTAGAGAATTGGACCCCATGAAGCGTTACCAAGTTACTGAAGCAACCAAAGATATGTGAAATAATAGAACTTTGATCTCAGTTTTCAAAGACGCAATGATAGAGAAATAAAGTGCCTATTTATTTCAAATCAAAAGCTATAGTGAACCCACTGAAAGGAAACTGTAACATATCTAAATGGACATGCATGTTATGCTGGTACTACAATCTAGCAGAAGTAACAGTGACAGTCAATAATATCAATACCTGGCACATCTGTCCTCCCCAATTTTCTATGTTACAAGAATTTGGCTATTTGGATTTGCTTGTTTGTGTGATCTTTCCTTTTCTTCTTGTTGAAAAAAAAGTCAATGAATCAGAAACAAAAAATAATTAATTAAAACATAAATTAAAAAAATTATGGAACATACATATCAGTATTCATGGGTTATATCTTTTGCTACACTTCCAGTCCCTGTGTTAATAGGAACAAGATCTGACTATTCAACAAATAAGTAGCAGTTCTATTTATCAATATGTATGGTCTTGTTCTTGTATATCCCTACTAGCTTCCCAAATTAATCCCACGGATGCATATAATTCACAAGAATAGGTACGCGATTCATATACAGCATCCCTTTCTTTTATCAACAGTTCTACTAATTAATATGTTTCCGCAAATAATTGAAATTCAATTTCTTAATCTGTATCTTAAATTTTTTGAAACTTACAAAGCTCTTATGTTAAGCCTTGATTAATAAACCTACAAAATCCTTCAAATTTTATCTGATTAAATCTAGGTATTGTAGACATTCCTGCATTTCCATCCCCCATTATTTTGAATTTCCCATTTATTGACATTATTGGATCGTTCTTCATCCAATTATATGGATTGATCTAAAATGCGTAAAAGATGTTACTCACGCTTAAAAGTTGAGTACTCTACCATTGAGTTAGCAACCCAAATAACAAATAAAAACTTAGGTTTTATCGGTATAATCAAACTAAAAAAAGATTTTATATTATATCAAATCCAATAAACCAAAGATTTGATTGAAGAACAAAACAACACATTGGTTCAATATTCAATATTCCCTTTTTCATCAATTCTATAACAATTAAATCTTTTTGAATTATTAAAATATCCAAACTCATTTCTCCTCTTTGAATAAAGAATATAATAATTGATTGTGGATTTGTCAATCTAAGCAGGAGACTTGATTCAAAAAGTTCTCACAAATGCCAAACATATCTTGTTCCAATTCGTTAAGCATAAATGAAACTTCCATAAAAAAAGGTTTGGATAAATAAAATTCATCTTATCTTTCTTACTCCTAATTATCAAGAATTTGAACCAAAAATGGGTATATCTAATATCCAATTTTTTTCACCCAAAAGGGGGCCTTTATTAAGTTTTGATTTTACCCGATTGTCTTTATTTCCATATCAAAAAGAAGAAAAACTTCATTATACCATCCTATCGAATCTTATAGAATAATGTAGATTCTAGTCCACCCTTATTTATCAATATTTACCTACGACGTGAAATTTAAACTCTTTGCATTTTTTTCTACGATCCATTAAGAAGTAAGAAGTCAAGTTTCATTCAAATTAATCACTTTGACTAACTTCACTAACAATTTTTACGTAAATTATAAGTAAAAAGGCAGTAGGAATTAAAATGAATAATGCAGTAGCAATAAATGCGAGAATATTTACTTTCTTAACTAATAAAAAATTGTATTCCTAATTCAATCGAGAATTTCTTTTCATTACCTTATTTTTATATATTATTTATTTATAATTTTTTCCAATTCCATTTTTGTCTAAATTCTGAAATAAATGGGCTTCTAGATGTGGGATTTCCTGAGTGATCTTTTCAAAGCCTTGGCTTATCACATAAGTCTGAATATCAGTAAAAAAATTTGCATGATTCTTTCTACAATTTACTCTTATATCACGCCCAAAACCCATTCGTTGGATTTTTTCTTTGATTATGAGAAAAAATAAATAAATACTTGTTTGTCCTTTCCATACCCTACGTGGGATTTACAGCTTGGACTTTTCCGGTGAATCCATAAGAATCGAACACCCATATTCCCGGACCATACAATCATGTTACATGAAAAGCATTTTTCGTATCCTCATGAATCGGACAATACTCATATTTTATTTCTATATTGATATTAATTATGAATAACTAAGAATGAAAAGAATAAAGAATTCAAAATTAATAGCATAAATTGGAGTAGTTTGCTAAATTTCTATGCATATACAATTTCTCTTATAAGAGCCCGCTTAGCTCAGAGGTTAAAGCATTGTATTTGTAATGCGATGGTTATCGGTTCGACTCCGATAGCTGGCTTTTCTCTATTTATTTTATTTTTTATTTTTACATGATAGATATTACTTAGTAATTTTTATTAATCAGTAATAATAACTAATGGAAGTGTTATTTAGAATAAATAAATATTAATGAATAAAAGAATCAATAATGTAATATTAATTAATAAAATAAAAACTACTGGAATTGTTATTTAGAATAAATATTAATAAAGAAATAAAAACCAACTAATGAATAATGTCAATTCGTTTGAATTTAGTATACACACTAATCTTCACTTCGTTATGAATTCCCAATGTTGTTAAATAAAATGTATTATTAATCAATTTAAAAGATCCAATATTTTGATAGAACAGAATTCTTTCATTTTGAAATCATAATTTGAAGTGACCCTTTTGTTTATTCATTGGAAAGAGGGAATTTCTTCAAATTTCAGAAATTGAGACATCCAGAAATAGTATAAGAAAGACTCATATATTTATGGAACAACATTACAAGTAAATACTAAGCAAGAGATTCTTTATAATTATAACACAACTAAAAGAAAATTTGTTGATATGTTCAGAGATATTCCTCTCAACAGTTATTTAACAGAAGAAGATATTTTCAAGATAGAGAACCACTTTCATCAAAATAAAAATTCAATCACAATGTTATTTTCTTGTTCTTGAATGGGTTTTTCAATTATTTTTAGGTTTATGCTCTACTTCGAGTTCTAATTCGCCCGATTTTTATTTGCACATATAGGATAAATGCCCTGAATGTCATACCTTTTTTCTATAACTTATTTTTTATTTTTCAATTCCATACACGTCTTCCACCAATAATTGATTAAGAATCAGTTTGAAATTACTCTTGCTTATAACATTATAGCGAAATGCCCAAAAACAATCGTAGTTGGGAAGGTTATAGTAGTAAAAGCCCTTGGAATTTTTGTTTTATACATTGGAAGAATTCATTTTGCTATTAGAGAAAGGAAAAGAATAACTTAAAGAAAGGAACTCAATTAGTTATTCATCAAAGTTTCCTTTATTCAATGACTAGAATTAAACGAGGATATATAGCTCGGAGGTATAGAACAAATATTCATTTATCCGCCTCAAGCGTGGAAACCCCAGGACCAGAAGTAGGAGGATTGATTCCCATAATGATAAATAAAATAAAAAATATGTTGAAAATTTTCGAGTCCAAAATAAATGTTCGACAGCAAGTCGATCGATTAATTCAAATTAATTCAATAAGAAATGGTAGTTAGCATTCAATTTCGTTGAATAGTCCAATTATGTCAACAAATGGGAAATTCAAAATAATGGGGGAAGGAAATGCGAGAATGTCTACAATACCCTCCTTTAATCATATAAAATTTGAAGGATTTTGTAGGTTCATTGATCGGGGTTTAATATAAGAGCTTTATAAGTTTCCAAAAATTGAATATACAAATCAAGAAATTGAATTTCAATTATTTGTGGAAATGTATCAATTAGTAGAATTGTTGATAAAAGAAAAGGATGTTGTATATGAATCACGTACCTATTCTTATGAATAATATGTATCCGCCGGATTAATTTGGAAAACCAGTAGGGATATGCAAGAATTCTTGGTGCATAACATTAATATTTTTTTTACGAAGTTTTGTTATAGCATATATAACCACTTCCGATTTTGGTGGACAGCTCGACAAATAGACATCGACAGGAATTACCTTATCAACTCCCCAAATAATACTATAAGAATCAATACTGAACATCCCCCTGTAATTGTACAAGCTCCCATAGCAATTACATATTTGGGTTCGGGCATTTGTTCATATAATCTCACTAAAGAAGGAGCTATTTTCATGGTTACTGTGCCGGCTATTAAAATCATATTCGCCTGTCTAAGACTCGATCTTGGTTGTAGTCCATAATGATCAAAGTCAAATATTATTTATAATAATAATAATAATTATTATTATTATTATTATTATTATTATTATTATTATTATTATTATTATTATTATTATTATTATTATTATTATTATTAAGAAACTTTGGGATTGTTAAATAACCGATGAAATGTGAATAAAACAACGGAGCCATCATAGTATTTTTCTTAACTCCTCTTAAGGGAAAGGTGGTTATTGGATCATTTACCAATGTAGGCCTACTTGATTTTCTTTTTTGGGTAGATGTCAGGATTCATATTCAAAATAATCAGAAATTCAGCAATTATAGTTGTACAAATAAGGGTTGACTTTTTACTATTTCACTTAACTTTCGACTATTTTAGATTAAGTAGAATTAACATAAATCAAATAGATGCAAAATAAATATAATAAGTAGAATAAGAACAAATAGAATTGGCAGACTCATGTGACAAGCCAAGGCTTTGAAAAGATCACTCAGAAATTCCTGTATCTATAAACCCATATACTTCAGAATTTAGACCAAACTGGAGTTGTGATGCTAGGATTTTGGGTAGCAAGGGGTGATATTTTAGTTGGTAAATTAACGCCTCAAATGGTGAAATAATGTGGTTGATAGTATACTTTGAATCGGAATCGGGAGGAGTACCGCCTAATCGTTTCTACCAACTTTTGCCCCAATTTATATTCTTTTTATAATTAAAATTTTGAATTCAAAAGAATTTTAACATTCTTTTTTATATTTTATATATTAAAATCCAATATTTTTTATATATTAAAATTCAATATTATGCATAAATTTTCTTTTGAATAAAATAAAGAACCTATATTACTAATTCGTTGCGTATCTTGGTCTTCCTATTCATCCACTCATTCTATTCTTTCTCAATCGTCTGTTAAACTTAAAATAATATTATTCCTAGAATACATTCCTCTACTCGAATTACTAGAATCTAATATAATTTAGAAATTGTATTCAATAATTGAATTCAATTCAACTTGAATGGTTAAATTCAAAAGTCTTTGCAGAAAGATCTAGAAAAAACTTATACAGTTTGATTTCTCAACTCATTTAGTAGTCCTTCTAAAACCCACTTCTGCCCCATACTACGAGTGAAAGGGAAAATGAAAAGAAATAAAAAATTATTTTTCAATTTATCAAAAGAAAGAAAAACTTGGCCATCAAAAAAATGTTCTTTATAAAAGAAATAATAAATAAACTTTTACAATCAAAAGGAAATCCAATTCTATTATTTCGATTTAGAGACATATATAACTTAAATAAAACTAAAACTAAAAAAGAACAAGATTCGGTAATCAAGAATCAGACAATTCATAAAATTATGGCCAAATTCCATCTATGGAGTGGACAATTTATTCACTAACTAGGATTGGAAATTCTATATTTTACATATCCATACAATTGAGTCATTGGGTTTTCGAAATAGTGTATAAAGAAGTGATTTGAATTATTACTATTTGACTCAGACCTGTTTTAAAAATAAAAAGTCGAGGCATTTCGAATTGTTTACGTACTCTATGGATACAGGAATACATAGAGTTGAACATATTAAAATAAGAAATTGTTCATTTGGAAATTTCCTGAAAAGCTAATCATAGGTTCTTCTCTCAATCGGAATAATAGGGTCATTATATTACTTGTTGAAGAGATGAAATATAACTGAGGTATATCTTTTTGATCAGAGGTTGAGTCGATCATTAGAAGAAGAATTAGGCTAAAAATTAAAATTTGTTATTCTATCCCAGACTCTCTCAGTCATGAGTCTAAGTTAAGTGAAATTTTTGAATTCCTTTTCAGTTGTATCTATTGCAAATTTAAATTTAAGTATAAAATTTTCTTTATTCTATCATTCATACCTATTTTATACATTCTATATCCACATATAGAGTTAGATACAATTTTATGTAATTCTGTAACATGTAAACATAATATAAAAAATTCCATCATTGTTAGATCAATCCATATAATTGGATGAAGAATGATCCAATGTACCTTGCAGCTCATATAGTTTGTTGACCATAATTCATAAGACTAGTTAGCATGGGGAACATATCATAAATAGTTATGAAAAATTTTATATTTGGTTCTTTCTCTTGATTCAGACATCGGGTAATGACAAGTAATGCGCGTCACGGAGGAACTCCAGGGAGACTCCCCCAAGTCACACCTTGACTCCTAAAATTATCAATTTATGATAAAAGTAACTTAATATTAATCAATAAAATAATCAAACAATAATTTGAATAGTGTAAGAGTAAAAGAAAGGAAAACTAATTTATAGTAGTTTCAAAAACCAATCTTCCTACATCCACTCTTCAAGACATTTCTTAAAAATTTTAGTAATTCTCTTTTTCAACAAGGTGAAGAGGAACCTTCTTGTAATAATTTATTTTTTCATGAGTAAAAAGTAACTCTTTTTACAATCTTTCTCTCTCTAAGAAGAAGAGTAACCATAGTTGTTAGATCCCGATTTTTTTCGGAGTCTAACTCCTGCTTGCTCTGATACCAAATCCTGTTAAGCATCGTTTCCGGAGCCCAATGATTCGTGCTCTGATACCATATCTGTTGGACCCCATTTTCAGAGCCCAACGTTCGGAATCATCATAAAATGTAAGCGTGCGTATTACCTTGAGGTTATCTCTATGAACCCGTATTAGCCATTTTTCACAAGAGTGGTGTGCCCACACTAGTCAATCACCAAAATCATAATTGAATTCTTCAACATAATTGTATCTCTAAAACTCTAGTTGTGTTGTAGGGATAGACGATTGTGTTAGGAAACCATTGCTTTAAGAATCACTTCATTTGGGGGTCGGACGATCAAGTTATGGCCAAAACATTTAAACTATGTTTATATCTTCAATCGTATTGTACCTATCTTGGGAGAATTGGCATAACTTTCTCTAGAAATCTTGGAATGAGGCCATTCTTAGACCATTTTAAAGAAGACTTATATATCTACAACTTTTATGAAGACCACAAAATGAAATTATGCTTCAAAAATGGGTCAAAATCGAAATTTACTGTAGTTATCTCGAGAGTGTCCGTTTAACGGACATAATGTCCCTTCAAACGGACATAGACTGAGCTGGGACATTTTCAGACCCGAGAAGGTCCGCTTAGCGGACATGAAGTCCGTTTAATGGACAGTTACGAGTCAAATTCCACATTTCCAACTCCTTAAGCTACCTAGGACCCATCTTACGCATATCTATCATTCCTAACTTATTTTCCTCATCATTTTCACTCCCATTTCAACTCAATATCACCTACAATCAATTCATCATCCATGTTTGGTCATATCATCCCAAAAACGCAACCATTCAACTATACACATTCATCATGAAATTCTACACATGTTCAACCCCATTTGTCATCTTCATTTTATCTCCAACTTATCATACTAGTTCTTCCTAGTTCAAGAAACCATAGTGCTTATAACACTACTTCTTCCCATTTCAAGACGCCACATTCTCTCATTCTATTAGATCAAAATAGAAGAGCTGTAAAATGTCCTGCATACATCCTATGCAGCATCACTAACTTGTAACAATCATAACTTTCAAGTCTGATCTCCAAAATTTACATACTTTATATCATTGGGAAGCTAAGAGAATAAACTAAAACTTCCAAGAAGACAACCTTGTCCAAATCAGCCTAGATCAGTACAGGTTTTCCCCTGAAGTCAAAACACAGATTTCTACCTCTATGAATGCTTGAAATTTACAATGTACAACTTGGAAAGTCATGAGCATAACACAATCATATTTCATTATCATCAAAAGACAAGAGTTTTACAAACT
>JAOTAY010000003.1:8824104-8838862 GCA_025629805.1 Erythroxylum baracoense | reverse complement strand
GGCTCCGGTGAATGTGAACACAATCGATGAGGTTGATCAATTATTAGCTTCAAATGACATATCTTTAGAAAACTTTGGACACACATATGATGGTGCAAGTCCAACTAAGTTTGAAGCTACTTCTCATTCCGATTCCGATCCAATTTTTTTGACTTCTCCAAAGAAAAAGAAAAGAAAGATTGCTGTTGCAACAAAAATTGCTGGGGTTAAAGAATTTATTGACAATGCTGCTGAGATACTTAAGGAATCAAATGCAATTGCTGAAAAAACACGCAAACGAGTTTATGGAGAGCATGAAGTGTATGCTGAATTGTTAAAGCTTGACCTTGATGTGTGCCTTCGCTACAAAGTTTATGATTTTCTAACTACAAGTTCCATTAGGGTGAGAAAATTTTTTGGCTGTCTCGAGCAGGAGCGTAATAATTATTTAATGCATATGATGAGTAGCCTACCTGTTTTGAGAATGGAATGAAGATAAAATTATGAGTAGGTGATCTTTTGTATTGTAAATTTTTTTAAAATGATAAAGCCTAATTTAATATGCTGGTTTTTTTTGTTTAATTGCTAGCTTTTATTTTGTTTAACTTGTGGTGATGTTTATTTGCAGATCTTTTGCTTATGGAGGACCATGGTTATGCTGAAATGGAATTTTTTGCTTATGGAGTAAATACTAGTGCAGATTTTTTGCTTGTGGAGTAAATACGAGTGCAGATTTTTTACTTATGGAGTAAATACTAGTGCAGTTTTTTGCTTATGGAAGTCATGACTGTGTTGAAATGGTTTATCTTTTAGATTATCAAAATATGAATGTTTAAATTCTAAACCATATAAATATACATATAGTTATATGTAACTTGTTTTATTTTAATATGCATATTAAATCTTAATTTTCATTTTTATTCTACAAAATAGAATAGTTGTTCTCTTGACATATGGATGAGATTGATCTTGGTAGTGGAATAAGCATATGACAGATGGTAGTGGAATAAGCATGCAGTGTATGATGAAATTCTTTTTTTTTATGCTAAAGATATTGTTTTATATTACACAACAAGTGGAAAGTTAAAAACTCTAGTTACAAATACAAATTTCAATTCCTTAAAGTTTCATCGTAGAGTTCTGTTATCAAATTTGATAATACTTTATTAGTGTATGCTAAAGCTTTCATAGCAAAAGATAAACAAGTTCCATAATCAAGAACATAAAGGTCCTTTGTCCAATATAAGTTTTAATTCCCTGATTTGATAAATTAGGAAAACAAATAGAGGAAAGGAAGTCTCATTTCTCTTCCATTCTTTTCTCCTCTCTCCCTCTCAATATTTCCTTTCCTTTCTCTTGTGCAAGTAAGGATCCAAACAAAGGTTAAGAGAGGAACCTTAGAATGACAGGAGGAAGGAGAAGAAACCAAAGAAACCCCTTTGGAGTAGAGTTTTATCACTCTAGAGTCAAGTTTTTAGGGATTTTAAGGATTCTAGTCATGTTTTTTGGGATTTTTAGTTGTGATGTTTTGTTCTATATTATCATAAGCTAAATACCTTTGGATATTTGGATTAGATAAACCTTAATTTAATTTATTTTTTGATTTCAATCAAGACTCAATTATGTGTTCATAATTTTTCTTAAATTAATATTGTTGGTATATAATTTCACGTGTGATGCCATGTAATTGAGATTGAGAAAATCTCTTATATAAATAGATCTAACATAACTGAAAGGAGTTTTATATAAACTTAAAAATAGGTTGATATAAATTTTTTATACTAAAGTTAAATTTAATAGTGAAATTTATATATCGATTAATGCAACTCTAAGGTTTTAATTAGAAAGAGATTTTAATAACCTATAATTAGGTGTTAATAATTTTGAAAAAGATTTTAATATAATTAAGAAATTTTTACGGTCTAATAAACTTGGGAATAAATTGACGAGTGAAATTATGATTGATACAAGATCAGTCCACCAACAATACTGTCTCATAATTCATTAATATCCTTTTTTTAAAGTAAATTTGTGAAATCATAATCAAAATCGAAGAAGATGAAATGAAATCCTACATATTGTCAAAATCAATTCTCCGAGTTAAAATTAAATCATTAATTAAATGTTCCAGAAATATAAATAATATTCTGTACCAAATTTGTTCTTCCTTTGAGTAACATAATAAAACACGCGAAAGCAAACAACGAAGAATCAAAAAACCCACAAAACCTAAAATCACTGCAAACAACAAAATGGACGCGTACCAACAACAGCAGCATCCGAACAGGTACATGCGACCACCGCAACCACCACCCCCTCCGCTGCCGCAACCAGCGGTGGATCCCCTCCACTACCACCACCAAAGACCCCCTCTTCCTCCTCCTCCTCCTCCTCAAGCTCCTTGGTACTCCAACCAATTCCACTACCAGCCTCCCCCGTCTCCACCTCCGCCGCAACATTGGACGCCCCCGCCTCCACCTCCTCCTTCTCATTCCGACCACCTCGCTCTTCCTCATCCCTCCGGTTTTCCTCCGCTGCCGCAGCCTCATTCTTACCCTCCTCAAAACCATCAGTTCGCTCCTCCTCATCCTCAGCCTCCACCTCCGCCTCCCCCTCTCTCGCACGTCCATCCTCCTCCTTACCCTCCGGCCAGTCAGGTAACTCAATGTTCTGGTGTTTCTATTATATATGGGATTTAAATTTAGGGTCTCGAGTGTACTCTGTTAACTTTACTACAAAATTTCAGTCCTTTAATTTCGATGATGTCTTCCTTTTTGTCTTTGATTGGATTTGCTAATTGCTGACATGTATCTTCAATTAATTGTAGGAATGGGGGAATCCAAGTTGGGGCCAGCAACAATCCTGGGATTACTCTGGTTACTTCATTTGCTTAACTTTTTGTTTTAGTTTCTTCAAACTTTTTTTTATAAGTTATTATCAATTTAATGTTTAAGCTTTTTCTTCTTACCATTAAGTTTGGGAATTGTGCTGTCAATTTTCTTAAAGGTAGCTGAAGTTAGAAGACTTAGCATAGGCTTTTATATTGGCATTAATCATTAAGTTGCATTGGAAAATTTTGAATGCATCTTTTTTATCTTATTTTTATTGAGAGAGCAGATCTATCTCTCTCTGTTAAATAATGGCAACGGGTGTTATAATATTATCAGCCAATAACAATGTGGAAGATTGGGCTGCTCGGGCAAGAGCATGGGCAGCTTCGAAAAAAGGTTCTATGGAGGATCAACATGTGCAGTATCAAGATCAATATTCTCAACCGTTGGAGTCTCATTATCATGATTTTCAGCAACAGCAATTTAATGCATCTGGCTATCAACAGTTTCCAGTTACAGCAGCAGCACAACCGCCACCACTAGTTTATGCACAGGAGACTGCATCTTTCAACTCTGGACAATCATCTTATGTTTCTGATGGGCATCTAGCTTACAACATTGGAGGTGGAATTTCAGCTGCCGCTCCTACTACAAGTCCATCTGTTCATCAGCAGGAGGTACCTTCTAGTTATTCTTCTGTTACAGGTAATAATTCATTTAGTATAGTGTAATTGCATGTGAAGATTGTATTGAAGAACTGTTGATTTGGAACAAGACATGTTCTTTTTAGTATTCTTTAGTTCTATTTTAGAAATAAGCATCATGAGGCCTTCTAGATCTACCATTTGTGTTGAATATATGAGGTATTCAGTCACAGACCTCGGTGGTATATATATCATTTGCAAGCTGTCTCAGTCAGCATTTTCTTTCCATCGTTCAAGTTGTCGCTGACTTAATTAATATATGAAATCTACTGTGATCATAGAACAAATGCACCATTAATTACCATTGTCTGCACTGAAATTATGCACATGATAATCGGATCCAAGTTCTTAAAAGGCTTATATATCATAAAGTATTCAGTTTGGTCCATTTTCTAAATGGCAGGTACTGAAGAGACTGCAGATCATAACGAGCGGATGTATAATTCATCACCATTGCCTATTTCCTCGGTTCTAGAAGGGCAGTATCCTGTTCACTCTTCACTGCCTGCTACTGGTAGATCAGTTTCACAAAACAGAACTTTGCATACAGCAGCCAGGGAGCTGATTTCTTGGCTGACCTTAAATTATCAACATTTTATATGTTGGACTTTACTATCTGTGATAATGACTTATGATGTAATTCACTTACGCTGCGAATTATGATTCAGCAGGAACTATAAAGAGCATTAGTCCTGTTGCACCAGTACCTGCCATCAATTCCTGGACTCCAGTTGTTCCGACAGGTGCACTTTATGCTCCTATTCCTCCAGGTCTTCCATCAGGGACTCAGGTATTGTTTGGTTTTTCTGATTTTTCTGCTTATTTTAAACGGCTTTGGACCAAAAGCCTAATTTTATTTTGTATTTTAGCATGATCCATCAATGGCCATACATTCTGGTGGACCACCTGCGCCACCATTTGGAAGCTTTCCTGGATCTAGTTTTCAGCCAACAATTCCAACTGCTGGTGCACCTTATGGAATGGGTGCAGAAGCTACACTTCTCCCCTCAGCCTTCCCTATTGATGCTTTTGGGACTTCCAACATGTCTGAACGCCCTAAGAAGGTGGGTAGTATATTATTGTGTTTCTAATGAATTAAAACAAATAATGTTGAGTAATTGACTGTATACTGTCCAGGCGTCCGTTCCTAATTGGCTTAAGGAAGAAATAATTAAGAATGCATCTGTCATTACAAGGACGTCTCTGGAGCATCCTAAAGAGCAAACACAATCAGTTGATGAAGAAGTGATTGATAAATCTATTGAGAAAGTTGATCATGCAGATAGCAAAAGCATTGATTCTTCTAAGTCAACTGAAGAAGAGGATGATGATGAGGTTCTAATTCTGAACTGTGCACTTCTAAACTTGCTTATATTTTTTACCTGGCATACTTTCCCCCAGTGAATAGCAATTCCTTCTTAACATTTTTTTGTTAATGCTTTCTCTATGACCTTGAGAATTGACTGATGGACTGTTTTCTTATCTTTCTGTCTTGGCCATTAACAGGATGATGCTGAAGTGGCTAGAACTACAGCCATCAACCAGGAAATAAAACGTGTTTTAACTGAAGTTCTTTTAAAGGTCACAGATCTTGAAAATCACGTGACTCCTAATTGCTTTTGATAAATTTTTAAGATAGTTTTTCTGACTTCAATGTTACTGATTAGGTTACGGAGGAATTGTTTGATGAAATTGCGACGAAAGTCCTCAATGAAGATAATCTGCCACCTGAAAGTAATAACTTAGTCTTTCCTTATCTTTCCTTCTGCTGTCCATATTTGATCCAACTCTGCAGTTGGCTAACTCCATTTTGTTACTTGTATGATTTTGACATAGTAACAACTGTTTCTGGTTTTGCAGTGGAATTGTCTTCAAATCATAAGGCAGCAACACCTCCCCGGGCAGTGCCTTCTTCGAAGGCTTCTGCAAAGATATTAATTCCAGTTAAAGAAAAGGAGTCCAAGACTGAAGACGTCAGTGAGAAATCCAGTTCCAGCGCCCCTGGAAATGTGTTGGGTCTTGTTAATTATGCCTCTGATGAAGATGATGATGATGAAATCCAGAGTTCTGGCATCATAAACTCTAGGAAAAATGATACGGTTGAGCAGTCAAGTGTGCCAAAACATATGTATAATGCACATGGAAGTTCAGAACTTGAACTTGGAAGTAATAGCAGGGGGCAAAAAACTTCTGATACTGATCTGAGCCAAACTAATTTGATTGAATCAAAGAAAGAGGTGAAATCTAATGTCAGTGAGATAGCTGAATGTGCATATTCTGCCAAGGGTTTCTCTGGAACCGCTGGTGCTGATAATGACCTTGATGGTGGCAAAACACTTGACGACATTAATAAGGTTGAATCAAAAGCTACTTTTGAGGAAAATGTCCTAATGAAATCTGAACAGCATGGAGACAATGTCGTCGCGAAAAAGTCAAAAGTAGATGTTTCTCTCATCCGGGATTCGAATATGAAAACGGACCTAAATATTCAACTTGAAAATAGGAGTCATTCTGCAAAAGCCTCTTTAAAGGATGCAGAACACAGGAGCAGGGTAGATGAAAGGGGTGATGATTATCATAAGAGGCTAGATGAAAAACATCTTAGAAGGGAAAAGGCAGATGACCGTAATGGTTCAAGGCATAGAAAAGAGCAAGATGATAAAAATGGGGAAAAAGCTAAACAATCTGACTCAAGGAAAAGATCCTCCCATCTGGATGTCAAAGAGGATAAGAAAGAGAAATTTCAGAGAACTAGTTCAAAGGTAGATACCAGTGGAAAAAGAGAACGAGCAAAGGATAAGGGGGAAGACAGGGCAAGGCAAAAAAGTACAAGTGACTTGAGCAGACATAAAAGACAACGCTCCTCATCGGTTGACAGTAGGGCTGGAAACAGTAAGGATAATGGGTCAAATGATGGATCATCAGATGATTCTAAGAGGTTCACCCTTCAGATTTTGTCATTTCCTGATTCTTGTTGTGGTATATGCTTGGTTACTCATATTTCGTGACTGTTCTGCAGGAAAACATATTTAAGGAGGCGGGAGTCATCGCCATCTCCTGTTAGGTCTAGGAGAAGGTATACAAGTCTTTGCATTTTGTGACATTGCTTTTCTTTTGCAGTCTTTAGTTCCTGAGCAGATTAATGTCCTGAAATTTTACTAGTGTGCTTGAATTACCTGCCAAACCCAAGTCATCCATATGCTTTAATAAATATAAAATCAGTGTATCTAATGATGGTGATTTGAGAATTCACCTTACTAAGAAGTTCATTTTTTAGTTGCCATCTGTGGAAAACCAATGTGATACAAATATGTTCATTTGAGTTCGTCTTTCAGCTTTTAGACAGATTTTCAGTAGGTATTTCAAAGAGGGATATGAATGCTTTTTATTTTCCTGTTTGGCAGTGGTTGTTTGTTTGCTCATGTTTAATTGACTAATTAATTCTCACCATATTTCAAATGTTGTTTCGTTTCCTTGTCCTTTTATGGGGCCTATTTACATGATAGTGGGCTAGAACTCTCTCATTTTCATGAATTTTCACCCCAATTTTTCTGAGGCTTGAACTTAGGATTTGGAAGTTGAAATCCATAGTTTAAAGTTTAAATCGTTGCGATGGTAATGTTGGACAGAGATGACGGCCAAGAGGTATCTTGACCAGGTTATAAGTTGCAGCATCTAGATTACACACCTCTTTTTCCTTATCTTTTCCAGCTGAAGAGTTTTATTGGGTCTGTGTTTCATTTCATTTCTCTCCGAAAATTCTTTAACCATGTAAAGAATAATATATTACATGAAGATTTGTCTGCCTCTTTTTTGGTTTATATGGTTCTACAATTCTTGAAGAGCTAATATGAGCAAGATGTTTACAACTATGATGTTAAAACTCTATGTTTTTGGGTGACCCATCATCTTGGCCCATCTTTTACATTTTTACCCTGCTTTGTGGACTATTAGACTTCTAACTCAGTTGAGGTGAACTCATGTAGATAAAATTCCGATTAATGAAGATTAACATCACATTAGCAAGACTAAAGAAGTCATGTTTGAGGATCAGCTCCACTTATAAAGGCTGTATACATGCTCTCCTTTTAGTCATAAAACTTGGGGTCTGCTATGTATATCTCTTGTTATGTCTTTGATAGCAGATAAGCTTTTGCTGACAGAGCAATTCTCATCAAATTTGAGTCTAGACTAAGGCTAAGCATTTCTCTATTGAATTGTGTAAGTTAAACTCACAAATCAAGTATGATGGGTGTTCATTTCTAGACAAGTTTCGCGGTCACCTCATAGCAAGCATTCTCAGCGCAGGCATTCTCCCTATTCTTCTCTTGAGCCCTCGAGGTATGTTGCCCTGCTGTCTATAAGATTAAGATTGTCTTAATGTTTAAGACATAGAGATCATATGCTACACAGGTGAAAGGCCAATGAGATTTTAAACCTGTGATGCTCTTTGAGTTGCTGACTAATGCCAATTTGCACAGGGGAAGGAGGTCTAGATCCAAATCACCGGTGAGGCGGCGAAGATAATTTAGAGGACCACCTTTAAAGTAGAAACCTGTTTTGGCTTGAGGTTTTTGAAGATGTTACTTTCCCTCACAAATACCCTCATTTTGAAACTTGGCTTCAAATCCTGAGGAAGATGAATCAGTCTACTGTAATTGATAATGTCTAATGTGCAGTCACTATGGATAATTGGTAAAGGTCCTGCAGGATTCAAGAGTCCTAGGACATTTTTATGTTGGTGGCAGTTGGATGATGTCTTCAACTAGCGAAATATGTAATTGTATCATTTGGCAATTATGTAAAACCGAGCAGGCAAGCGGTGTAAGCATCTATTGTAGAATATAGAAATATGGAAGTTCCATTGGGTTAGCTTGCAAATTAGGATGCTTTAGTCCTGCCTGAAAATTAAAATGCAGCTGACTGATTATCATTGTGGCGGTTTCTTAGTGGTGGCAAACTGCAGATTGGCCCCTACCGTTTGTTGTTCGTTACCAACATTATTGGAGCAATTTGCTGATTATGATGGGCAGATCAGGAAATCGTAATGGTAAAGCATCGAAGCCTCTGGCAAGGTAACTATGCTTGTAGAGGGTTTATGGTCATGGCATGACAGTATGCTTAAATCTTTCCAACCTCAAAGTTGAATATGTTGCAAAAAGTGAATAAGCAGATGGGACTACTTAATGTTAAGATTTTCCCGTCCCGTTCATTGCAATTTGGAAATGTTTTGGCTGTAAGGGTGATAACTTTGTATTACTTGAACAAAGATTATACTGCCTAAAAGTACGGAATGAGTTTCATGAAATGTTCTTTGTCATTTAATTTCCTGGACTGGCAAATACATTGCGCACGAAAATGTAATAACAAATACGTTATACACGAAATGTAATTGCATGGTGGATTACCTCTTTCAAAAGGGATTTCAATAGTAGTTGCATCAAATACTTGCCTAGATGAGATTGAATGCGGTCCGACGGCTAACACTTCATATGCTCTGTTGGCTTGAAAAACAGAGACCAAAGTTGACAACCTTCTACTTGGATAGTGAAGAAAGCGTAGGAAGATTCTGTCTTTTGTCATGTTTATGTCCTTGTGAGAGCAGAGTGAAAAAACTGCAAAAACACTTGTGTAGTAGAAACTAGGTTACCGAATTAATTGACTGCAGTGAAATTTGGCGGAATCATTTTGGTTTTCATTTGTCATCCAGAAGGTGACGTTGGTAGGTTAAAAGTTGCACCAAGGTCAAAATAGAATCACAAACATAATCATAAATTTATAGGTCCACTGACCTAATTCTAAAACAAAAGAATAGTTAGCAGTATTATATCCCAAAAAATTCTAACCTGTCCCAATTAAATATAATTAATTAGAATTAACAATTTCTTTAAAAACATTTTCAAAATGATTTATATGAGTTAAATAATAAATTTACAAAATTTTTGAAAAATATTTCAGTATAAAAAACTCAATTCAATAAAACCATCCATACTAAACCATAGTGGTTAATATGTTATAATCAATATACAATTCCCATAATCACAATGTAAACAATATACTAACTAACTCCTCAAGATTATTACTATTCAGTGTGACTTGTATCCGTGACACATAAAGTCATGCATAACGCATAATCATGTCAGTCTTGGTTTTAAAGCAAGATCTTGGTCCCAAAACAAGACTCATGACCTAGGCGTGGCAATTAAGCTTGGCTGGACCCGATTCAATTTGATTAGGCTCAACTTGAAGTTAACGGGCTCAACTCATTTTGATTGGCCTTTAGGTTGAGTTTAGATTTTTTTTTTAAATTTTCAAACTTTAAGGCAGACTAGGACTTAAATTGCTCAGCCCAATTCAACTTGAAGTAAAACTTTTTTGAGAAAAACGATTTTATTTTAAAAATTTTAAATTTAAAAAGGAAAAATTGGGTTAGGTTTGGACTTGATCAGATTTCAAGTCACCTAAGCCTGATCGAGCTCAAATTTAGACTATGTGCCTTAGGCTCAATTGGGCTTCGACTAAGCCCAGACTCGTGCACTTTGGCCCAACCAATTGCCATTCCCATCATGATCTTTAAAAAGACTATCAACCTCAAAAATAGATTAATTATTAAAAGATGACCTATTCTATAAACAGCTACTAACCATAAAGATTAATCATGAAAAAAAATCTAGTCTACTTCCATAAGGAAATCATAATTATATCTTAAGATAAAAAAGAATCATATATGGACATATTCAACAAGATAACCACCTACATACGTTTCAAACATCACAATACAACAAATAAGTACTGTAACTTTATTCATGTCAGGTACTATAATAGATGTAATGTAACGTAACAATTACAAACTCTCATTAAGTTAGAACATTAAAAGACTAACATAATACACGCGTTGCCTCTATGTTTATGAAAATCTACAGATTTAAGTCTCTTAGCCAGTGAGTCAACTGATATGTCTATAGTGAAAATGTACTCATAAACTCATCATAATCATCATCTTCATCATCAAAAACAATAAGAACAACAACGACAATAAGAAAAACAACAACAATGACTCATCCTCAAAGTTTAAAGTGCTTAAACTCAACGCACTTGTACAAACTATTCTCTTTATATTATTAGTAAAAAAATACGACAAGTAAGTTATCATAGTGAAATTTGATAGGCCTAAAAATTAAATAAACTATTCTAAGCCTTTTAATGAAGTTCATCAATTACTTGGCATGTACTCTAGCCTCAAGCCTCAAAAGAAAAGAAGAAAAGAGAACTCAACAATTAAGAGGAATTCATATGAGTGCTAACTAGCTTGAGTCTTTCCCTTTTAAAACTTAATTAAATTTTTAAAACTTAATTAAACTTAAATTTTCTCTCTTTAATTACTATTTATGTTTGACGTATTATATTCTTATTGTATTGCTAATAATTATAAATTAATAGTTTTCATTTATAATTAGAATTAGATAAATTAAAAATATTTTTAAATTAATTAAATAATTTATAATTATAAATCAATATTGATATATAGCAATATATCATGACATTCATGTTAGAAATATAAAAGTGGTTCACGTAACTTATCTATGCATGGTTATATTGCATAATTCATTTATTTCATCATTCAATATTTCAATCATAAATAGAGCATAAACTTAATATATACTCTATTTAAATTCAATCATGTTCATTCCTGTTAATTAGTAATTGATCTATAATTGATATTCAAATCTCAATTCACTCTAAATAGAAATCTTTAAATTATTATTTTAATAAAAAATAAGAGAACCTTCTCCCTAATTACTTTAGGCCCTCATTTTTTAAGTAGTAATGAAGGAATTAGAATAAAAAATAGGAGTGGGAATAGAAAGTGAGAATCAGAATAGAAATGAAATTACTGATTATGTGTGTTTAGTATGCAATCCTTAAGAATGAGATTAATCAAGTTAATAGTTATTTTAATATTTGGTATCAAATATTATGAATGATGACGAATTTTTTTACTCATATTGAGTTATTATATGATTTATTTTGTAAATAATTAATCAAAATTTTTTATATTTTTATAAGTAATTAATCAAAATTATTTTTCAATGAATTATAAAATTATTAATTTTTAAATAATTATAAATAATTTTTATGATAAGAATAAAATTAAAGAGCTAAAAAAACTTATTTTACTTAATATACTGTCAATGTAATAAAATAATATAATTATTCAAGAAATTACAAAGATTGTAATATATGATTTTGCAATCAATATCTTGACTATATCTTGACAACATTATAATAATATCTCACTCATTACTTATCTCTTATGCCTAATATTTTATTCTAACTTATACCCACATCCCTTTTAGGAATAAAAGTCCAGATTTGTTTATAATTCATTTCAGTTTTTTCATTCCATATTAACCCATTACTAGCAACAAAACAAGTAAAAGTTAGGGAATAAAGATTGTATTCCCATTCCCACTTCGTTATTAATAGTTACTAAACAAGACCTTAGGGTGACAAATCTATTATTGACTCATTCAACTATCCTTATATAGTTTATACTATTCCGAGTACTACTAATTGAACTTCTTTCAATAAAATAAGTCAAAGAATCAATAAAATATGGTAATTTATATATGAAATACTTTGGTAATTTCAAATCTAACGATCAATTATATAAGCATCATAACGATGATATCAACAAACACATAAGTAATGTTTCATTCAAGATCATCATAATTGGGCTAGTTCAGAAAACTTATTCTCTAACAAGTATCCATATATCTTTTAAGTATCTCTATACTTGCAATTGTGAAATCAGTTACTTTCTTCATAAGAAAGAAACATAATATATATTAATTTTATTGTTTCATCAATATTTTGTCTTAATAAAAGTATAACTAAAAATAATTTAGGAATAATATCTAAATTCAATTTAAATATCATAATTATAATACTATCATAATTTCAATTAAATAATCATAAAATCAAGGATTTTATCTTTATTATTAGGCATTAAAATAATTAATACAATATATAAATATAAATAATGCCTTTATTGAATAACTAATATTGTTATATATTACTTACGAACGACTAATTGATTGTAAGGGTATAAACTAACAATCTTCCATTTGTTGTAAAGCCAATTGCCTATATATCTATTACCATATTCATCCATATATCGATCCTGTATCTTTTGAGACAATCATATAATCTGGTTACATGAAAAGCGCCAAAACTAAAACAGGTCACCCCTGAGAGAAATAAATGAATTCCAAAGATCTTGGGTAAATTTAAAGATGATTTTCCTGTACGTTCTTCACAAAATATTTCTAGATCCTAATATACCCAATGCCAGATAGTTGTCAAGAAGCACAAGTTGGAAAATACAATACTCACTCCAACCACACCTTCATAACTCCAAATACCCGGATTTGTTATAATTCCTCTTATAATAATCTAACCGCACATGAATTGATAATTCCTAAACAAGTCATAAATAGTATAACAAACATACCTTGTCTCCACATTAGATCAAGAACGGGGTCAAAGGAATTAAAAACTGCTAATTCATATAGAGCCTTAATGGTAGGAATGTTAATGGGCCGAGCCAACCCGGTCCATCTTATATATATATTTTTTTAAAAAGTCAAAAACGACATCATTTTGTTAAGTAATGCCTGTGGGCTAATCACTTTTGGCTCGTGGCTCGATCAACCAGGGCCAAAATTGTGACATCCTTACTCAATGGAAGGATCTACAAAATTCTCTTCAGTAGGTACTCGCTCTAATATAACATCCTTATGTTCCAATATCTCCTTAATCAAGTGAAACTTCTTGAATAGATGCTTGGACCTTTGATGAGACCTTTATTCCTTTGTCTGTATAATAACACCATTATTATGTAGATAATACTATCGACTCAATAATATTATAAACCACTTCACGTGCGCTAATGAACTTCTTAATCCAAACAGCTTCCTTTGCCAACTTACAAATTAAAATGTACTCTATCTTAGTCATAAAATCAAAATGATTGGTTGTTTAGAACCTCTCCAATTTACTACACCACCATTAAGATGTAACCTGATTATGGCTTGTTATCATCATGATTGGACTAAAAACTTACAATTGAATACCCTTAAACTCTTAGTTTAATTCCCTTATAAACCAATAATTTTTTTGTTCTTCTTAATTAATTTAAGATGTTTTTTACGACCATCTATTGGTCATTACCAGAATTGGATTGAAATATGCTTGTTATGCTTAAAAACTAATAAACTTTTGGTCTCATATATATTATCATATACATGATTGATCTAATAGTAGAAGCATATGGAACATAATCCATTTTATCTCTCTCTTCCTACTTTTGTAGCTATATACTCTTTGAGAGAGAAATCTAATTTGAAATGGGTAAGAATCTCCTATTGGAATTATTCATACTAAGTCTCTTTAACACTTTGTCCATATACTTGGACTAAGATAAGCTAAACAATCTTTTCTATCAATCTTTATTCCCAGAATATAGTTGCTTCTCCCATATCCATCATAGAGAAGTTCTTGGATAATTAGACCTTTATAGATTGAAGCATCAAAATCTCATTTCCAATTAGTAATATATCATCTATATATAGCACCTAAGAAAACAAACGCACTCGTACTAACCTTCTCATAAATATAAAGTTTTTTCATATTTTTTATAAAATCAAACTCTTTATTTGTCTCATCAAAATTGTTGTTCCAACTTCATGGTATTTGCTTAAGTTCATAAATAAATTTTTGTAACTTGTAAACATGATTAGGAAACCTCTTGAATTCAAAACCTTCATATTATGTCATATACATATCCTTAAGCAAATTTTCCATTGGGAAATATTGTCTTGGCATCTATTATTCTGATTTCATAATTATGGTATGTAGATAGAGCCACTAATATCTTATGAACTTCCGTCCGACTTGCATGTGTTAAGCATGCCGCCAGCGTTCATCCTGAGCCAGGATCGAACTCTCCATGAGATTCTTAGTTGCATTACTTATAGCTTCCTTGTTCGTAGACAAAGCGGATTCGGAATTGTCTTTCATTTCAAGGCATAACTTGTATCCATGCGCTTCATATTCGCTTAGAGTTCGCTCCAAGAAATATAGCCATCCATACCCCCTCGCGTCAATCCCACGAGCCTCTTATCCATTCTCATTCGATCACGACGGTGGGGGAGCAAGTCAAAATAGAAAAACTCACATTGG
>JAOTAY010000003.1:8800730-8824004 GCA_025629805.1 Erythroxylum baracoense | reverse complement strand
CGGGAAATGTCATGAATGCATGTACAAGCATTTACATGTGCAAAAATTCACTATTTACTATTCATGTGCATATATGAGTGCATGAATATGTCACTACACAGTTAAACACTCCTAACCCGATCTAATTTACCAAAATACCCTTGCCATAGGTGAGGGGATGTTACACCAGATCCATAATAAACATCAGCTTTATAAGAAGAACAACTTTTATTCTTAGCAATAAAAAAATCCCTTCATATCTAAATAAGCATGAAAAAAATATTTCTTGTAATAATTAAAACAAAATAAAAATTATTTAGTTCTAATACAAGGTTGAAAGACAAAACTAAACTACAATTTCATATTGCTAATAAAATAACACTTGGTCTATCACTAACTCAGAATACTTTTCCTCAATGATCTATTCTTTATTAGCAGTTGTATACTAATATAATCTTAATCATAAATATGCTCAAGGATGAAGCATCATTAAGTTTCTTATCCATCATGATAGCAAGATAAACTTTACAGTTCCTCTGTTAATGTCCAATAACTCTATAATAAAATTATATTCCTTATTATTGTCTTTCTCGAAATGATCAGTTTGCTTTTCTATTTTAGCAAAAGCCTTATGTCTCTTATTCGTATGCTTTTTAGATCCCATTTTCTTATTCTTATAAGAATCCATAGACAGAATAGAACTAGGTTCCTTTTTAAGCCAAGCCTTTGGAAATAGGGGTGACAAAAATGGTCTGGCCCGGTCCAAGTTGACCGGGCCTCAAGCCTATTATGAAGGGAAATGTCAGGCTTGAGCTGGAGTCTGGCCTGAGGCTTGATTGTCTAAACTGGAAAAATGACATCATTTTGGTTTAAAAGTAAAACGACGTCGTTTTAAGTAGGAAACAATTAAACAGATAAAGCAAAACAACAAAATGACGTCGTTCTGCATAGCTCTTTCTCACTGTGTCGCATTGATTTATGTTTATTTCTTCCTTCACCTTTCCATTCGTCTCTCACATCTCGCTATCACTTGCACTCAATCACGCCACCAATCATCAGCCGCAACAGTTGTCCCTCTATCACTCCACCAGTCGCCAGCCGTAATAGGTGCCCCTACCCCCTTCATATTAATAAACATGTTTGACTGTTTGGAGAGGATTAAGGAGTTGTGGTTGTGGATCTGACTTGTACATAGGGAATGCTTTGGTGGATATGTATATAAGGTTTGGTGATTTAGCTAATGCTTGTAAAGCATTTGAGGAAATACCCCATAAAATCTATGACTAATAACAATTAACAAGTTTAATTTTTTTTTGCAAGTAATAAGTATATATAGGGATAACAACTATAATGTATCGAATTTTATAATTGTTATTTAGTGATTCGATAACTAATAATCCACTTGGCATTCTAGATTAGAAGTTGATTTGCATACTCCTTATAGTTTTGTATGAAATGGTCATGTTACTAAGGCATCGCAATTAAGAAAGTTCTTTATTTTTTTCATAATAATATGCTTCAGTATCACCATTATCTGTTTGAACTTTTGTTTGCATAATAAATCTAAGGTCGAATCTAGTTGTAGTGGACTTTTAGTTTGGAAGAAATTAGATGATGCTAGTCAATGTCTTGCTTCTTACGAAGTTGTTATCTTTTTGTAAGATTCCTTTTTAATTTATGATATGTAGAGTTAAGTGAATAGGAGCTTTTAAGATATCTTCATTTGTAAGGCAACAGTAATAGAGTATTCCATTCAAGCAATGTGTTTTGATCTAGGTTTATTTTATTTAAGAAAAATTAAGAGGTAATTATCCTGATACTTATATACACTCATTCTATTAATACTTATATGGTCATCCACATAAAACACCATGGAAGCAATAAGATAATTTAACCTTAAATTTGGTTATTTCTAACAATATATGATGGGACGTCTATGTAGTGAAACCCTAAGAATACTTGGTTTAGATACAGAAGTGACAAATGAGTAAGAAAATGGGAAGATAATATTAAGACAACTTACCAAAATATTATCCAAGTTCAATAAATCAAATATTTTGTATATCCCAACCAACTCATTTTCACTTATCTTTATCCATTTTGTAATTCCTTATTTTAAGGCTTGTATTTTAATACAATACATATTTATTAATCATAATGTTATTCAATTATGATTATAAATAACATATATTTATATTAATATTTATATATTGATTTTTTTAGATGGATGAACATATTCCTTCATAAGAGAGTTCTAATCTAGTGCCAGAGATAACAGTGGAAACGTTTGGTCCCGTACTAAGTGAAGATAGAAGTTCAACTCAAACTTAATTGAAAAGTGAAGTTAGAACCACTTCAATAAAACTAGATCAACAAATGAAGTAAAAAAAGTTGAATGTAAATATTGTCAAAAGATGTTGATCTGGAGTTTAAAAGGTGGAACCTCTCATTCAAAAAGACATATGGATTTATAAAGTAGAAGGAAAATGGTATTAAGAGGTCAAACATTTTTTACCCCTAACATTATGAGAGGGAAGAATGAAATGACCGCAACATCTTATGATAGCAACAAATCAAGGTTTTGATGACTTATATGGTAATTAGTGATGAATATCGACTATCAATGGTTGATACCAAAAGATTTAAAATGTTTTGCAATTCACTACAACTGACCTTTAAGGTTCCAAGTTAGAATACTTTAAAGAAGGACATTATGAAGATATACAAGGATAGGAAGAAATAGGTTTTAAGAGCATTGTCAAGTAATAAAGGACGGGTTGCCATTATAATAGACATGTGGACAACTAATAACCAAAAGAAAGGTCATATAGTAGTGGCGACACATTATGTTGACAATGATTGGACTTTACATAATGAACTTTTGAGGTAATTTATGTTCTTTAATATTGTTATCATTTACTTTTTCATTACATTATGATTGATTTTGGTAATATTTATACATGATATGTTCATTTATGTGCCAACATCACATACAAGTGAAAGGTTTTCAACCGTATTGGGAGACTATTTGATGGATTTTAATATCGACAGTAAATTATCCACCATAACAGTCACCAATTGTAGCACGAATGATGCTATGATTGGAAAGTTGAAAAATAAGATATGGGTTGAGAGCATGCTGGTTGGTGGAAAGTTATTCCTTATGTGTTATTTTGCGTATATTCTGAACTTGACTGTGAAGGATGGATTGGATATCATAAAGGAAGGAATAGATTCAATTCATAATAGTGTAGTATATTCGAGGGTAACAACTAAAAGAGTTGAGAAATTTGAAGAAACTGCATGATTTACATACATTCTGAGTACGAAGATGTTGATTTTGGATTATCTAACCAGATGGAACTTAACCTTCAAGATGTTGGATTCGACAGTCCAATATGATGATGTGTTTGCTAGGTTGAGACAAAGAGACTCTTAGTACACTTGCATGCCTACAGAAGAGCAATGGGAGTTGGCTAAAGAACTTTGTGTGAAGTTGGAATTATTTTATAATGCAACTAAATTGTTCTTAGGAGAAAAATATCTAACTTTGCACTATTGCTTTACACTATGTGTGAGATAAAGAATGCCTTATTTGATTGGATGTTTGATTCCAATGAGGTCATTTGGGTTATGGCAGAGCAGATGATGGAGAAGTCGAACTATTATTAGTCTACAGTTGGAAATATTGTTACAGTTTTATTTGTGCTGGACTCGAGATACAAGATGAAGGGGATTACTTTATGGTGATTGAGTCCAAGAGCATGTAGAATTCATTAAACAATTTTGGCATGAATTATTTAATGATTATCAACTCATAATGGACAAAATTCATGATCCAGATCGTAGTAGTTTAGGTTGTTTAACTCCAACTTCATTTTCTGGTTCGGGCTCATCTTCTAAAAGTAATTTGTTACTTTCACTTTCAGAATTTATCAAAGAAAAAAGGGATAGCAATTCATACAATATGATGGAATTAGATAAATATTTGATGAAAGATTATATGGTAAAAGTTGAAGGTGTGAAGTTAGATATATTATTATGGTGGAAGAGTTGTGGAAATAATTTTCTGATCATGCAAATAATTGCACGCGACTTATTAACAATTCCATAATCCACCATTGCTTCAAAGTTTGTTTTATGCACTAGTGGTCAAGTCATTAGTTCTTCTCGTGCTCTACTTCATCCTCGTATTGTGGAAGCCCTTATTTATGCCCAAAGTTGGTTAAATAATGAAGATATTGAGGGTAAATTCTTATTTTTATATACAATTTCATCTATTTTTTATATTATCTTATCTAATATTGTTTTTTAATTTTCCTTTAATATGGCCACAAGTATTAATGCAGAAGTGACTAGTCATACTCATCAATCAAGTGGACATTATTTTGATAAAACATTTGAAGATGAAGGTATATTTAATTAATAATTAATTATTACCATATCCTTAATATTCCTTTAATTTTAATATTACATTATTAAATATAATGTTTTTAAAAAATTAATTGAGTATATATATTGCAAATGTTTCAGAATATAGTAATACATCTTCCAGAGTTTTAAACTCCCTTGGCAAAACAACCAACAGCTACTAACATCATGCTTAGTAAAAACGACTTCATATCTGAGCCCCTACATTGACAACAACGATGACGTTTCAAGATTAATGAAGGTTTTGGATTAAAGAAGCAGACTTCCACCTCCTCTGCTTCTTGCTGCCCATAATCTTCCCCAATTAGGGTTGTTATCTTCAGTGGTGATGGAGGCCTTGTTTCGCAACCACACTTGTAAGTGAGACAGTTTAGATTGGTATATCTTTCCTTGCTCCTTCTTCTCTTCATCTGATCACTTTCATCTTTCCTTAGGTCAAGTTTTATGGTGAGATTCTCTCTGTCTCTGGATATCGCCTTCCTCTGGGGGAGTGGAGAAGGGTCTTTGATCAGGTTTCATCTTATTTCTTTTTGACTTGTATTTCTTTTTTACACTAGATTTTCCCTGAAAGGATCTCCTCTTTCTCTTGATTTCCTTCTGTTCCTATCCTTTGATTTTCTTGCATGCTCTTGTGTTAAATTGCTTAGCCTTTTAAACATTCAGAGAGGCTCGGATGTTTCTGTTACATGCTTAGTTAGGATTTTTCAGAAGGATGAGCTCTCTGAGTTTTCAACTTATTTCAAATGCTAGAACCTCTTTGGGTAATTTGATACCTCTAAGTTGTCTAAGGTTCTTTTTCTTCCACACCTCGTATATACAAAGCCCTAAGGATAGGACATGGATCTGTATATTTACGTTTCAAGGGTTTATGTGATTGGCCAATTTTTGTACTATCTTTGTGATTGTATTCCCAAGATTAAGCCTTAGGCATTTGCTCGATATAGACCCCCATATATAGCTGTTGTAAGGATATGTGAAGAAGAGGTGATCTCTTATTTCTAGATGGATCTAGCACAAGGGACATGTTCTGTCCATTTGCAAATATGGCATTTTGTCTGTTGTATTTAGTCTATTTTGGATTGCTAGCCTTGATATAAAGGATATATTTGGGGGTAGAACCTTGAACCAAATGATTCTCTGCCAATCCACCTTCTGTTCCTAATTCTTAGCATATCTTTAGTGGTACCATTGGTTTATGGATAGGTTGGTTCTGCCAGTAGAATGCATCCTGAGAGTTTGGTTAATTGTCTTAATTGTTCAGGAAAGTTCCATGTCCCCTCTGTAATCATAGGGCTAAGTTTGAGTTTGAGTGAAAAGGTTTGAGGATTGCTTAGACTGTTATAGTGGTGTATGAGGGGTCCTAAGTTCGACCAATTATCGAACCATAAATATGTCATTTTTCCATTCCCAATTATGCAAGAAACATCATCCTTGATTTTTTCCCTCAACTTTAGAATCTGATTGAGAAAATGCAAGTATGAGGTAGATTTTTGAATGCTTCATAGACTTCTTTCTTTGAGAAAATAAGAGTGGAGCCATTTAACCCAAAGGAAATTTTTATTCATGAGAATCTACCATAATCTCTTCAGGATTAGTGACTAATTTGTGATTTTGATAGGGGTTATATTCAATCCTCCTTCATCTTTAGGAAAGCAGATATTAGCCCATTTCACTTTAGCTGCCCCTTTATCCCCATTTAGATGACCAGAAAATTTTTGAGGATTCTTTCAATGGTCTTAACGATTCCTTGAGAAAGAAAGATATAACAACCCTAGACCACTCATCCATAGATATAGTCTGCTTTTGGGCCTTGGCTGAGCCAAGTCCTCACGGTTTTACTCTTCCTACCCTCATGAAAACGCGTCTATGAGGGAGAGGTATCCATATTATAAGACGTACTTTGTTCTCCTCTCCAACCGATATGGGCATCTCATAATCTACCCCCTTTTAGGGCTCAGCATCTGCAATGACATACTGGTTTGGATGTTGGCTTTGATACCATTTGTAACAGCCCTAGACTACCCGCCCACAGATATTGTCCGTTTTTGGGTCTTGGCCCAGCCAAGCCCTCACGGTTTTGCTCTTCCCACTCCCGGGAAAATGCGTCTGTGAGGGAGAGGTATCCATACCCTTATAAGGCATACTTCGTTCCTCTCTCTAATCGATATGGGAATCTCATAATATCTGAGATTTGACTTTCTGACGAGATTTGATTTTACATATTGTAAGATGTCCATATCAGTTAGAGAGGGGAATGAAGTACGCCTTATAAGGGTATGGATACCTCTCTCTCATAGACGCGTTTTCCCAAGAGTGGGAAGAGCAAAACTATAAGGCTTTGGTTAGGTCAAGGCCCAAAAGCGGACAATATCTGTACGGGGTGGTTTAGGGTTGTTATGATCGTATCAGAGCCAGTACCCGAACCAGTATGTCAGTGAGAACGCTGAGCCCTAAAGGGGGTGGATTGTGAGATTCCCATATCGGTTGGAGAAGGGAACGAAGTACGCCTTATAAGGGTATGGATACCTTTCCCTCATAGACGCATTTTCCCGGAGGTGGGACGAGCAAAACCATGAGGGCTTGGTTGGGCTAAGGCCCAAAAGTGGACAATATTTGTGGATGGGTGGTCTAGGGCTATTACAAAAGATGTGAAAACTCCAACAAATATAGGAAGAATTCAGTACTGATTTGATGAGTTATACCTATAAGACAAGGACTTGTTAACCCATGAACTGAGTCTTTTCTGAATTTTCTCTAGAAGTGGAATACATTTTGCATATGTAAGTCTTTTGGTTTAGACTGGTAGTCCAAGATATAGTAGAGGAGCATGTTTGAATGACATTCCTGTTGATTAAGAGATGAGAGGTCCCAAGGGAGTAGCTTTCTTGGATAGTAGGAAGTGGCTCTTTGTTAGATTGAACTGTAGACCTGAGAAATTTTTAAATTTAATAAGAGCTTCCATATAACTTTGTATGGAGTCCATCGTGGCCCTGCAAAATAAAAGTAGATCATCTGTAAAACATAGGTTAGTCAAACCAATCTTTTTGCACTTCTCATGGTATCTGAATTTTGGATCTTTGAGCATTTAATGCTTAATAAGAGAATTGAGAGTCTCCATACACAAAATGAAGAGGTAAGGGGACAAGGGGTCTCCTTGTCTTAGACCTCTAGCTGCTTTGAATGATGTGATGCAAACTATTGATAATCCTGACTACAACGATTAGCTACTCTCTCAATCTATCTAGTCTTTACCTTCTCCATTCTCCAGTATCTAATGTCCAATCTCTAGTCTCCATCATGATTTTATCTTGATTTTTTTTGTAATTGTATCATTTTTTGTACACAAATGATTTGGATAATCATTTGTGTACAATTAATATTACTATAATTAATGAATTTGGTTTCATCTTATTCATTTTATCAATATATCTAATTTTTATAGATCCATTTTATTCATTTTATCAATTCAATGATAGGCCCATCTTTCATCATTTTTAAATTTATCTTTTATTTTAAGGTTTAGAAAGGCTAAGAAAATACCAAAAGGTCCTTAATTGTCTCTCTTATTATTCCTATGGCTAGGTTAACTTTTTCATTTTCATTTTACAACTATTTTACAACCTTTATGCTTTTTCTATTTTTTAATTAGGTAATTATATAAGTAAAATTTCTTTTAAGCTTCCTTATAACTTTTTTTTACTCTAAGTAAACATTCTAGAAAAGGATCCCAAATGTTAAAAATAGGTCAATTTCTTTTGATTTATTTAAAATTCTAAATTAAAATTCTATATAAATCTAATTAATCCCAAATTAAAATAAATAAAATTAAAATTAAAATTTAATAAATTGGTAACTAACTATATTTCATTATGAAAATATTTATAATTAAAATTTAAAACTGGAAAAAGATAAATAGAAAATAAAATGAATATAAATGGAATATGAGAAAACGTAAGTAGATATGATCAAAATAATTTTAATACAAACTATAGCTAAAATCAGTAGAAAAAGAATATAATTATAGTTACGAATTCATCTTATTTATTTTATCAAAATATGTAACTTTTTACATATTTAATCAATATAAAATCTCAAATTTTCTTAATCAATTTAAATTTGTAATTGTAATTAGTTGAATTGATCACTTCAATTATGATCTTTTTCTTTCATTTCCTATAATCATATCCTCCTTCATTAATGAATTTGGTTTCATCTTATTCATTTTTTCAATATATGTAAGTTTTACATATTTATTCATTATAAAATCTCAAAATTTCTTGATCAATTAAAATTCGTACCTATAATTAATTTAATTAATCACTTTAATTATAACCTTTTTCTTTCATTTTCTATAATCATATCCTCCTTTATTAATGAATTTGGTTTCATCTTATTCATTTTATCATTATATGTAAGTTAATTCATAACTATAATTAATTAAATTGATCACTTCAATTATATTCTTTTTCTTTCATTTCCTATAATCATATCCTTCTTCATTAATGAATTTGGTTTCATCTTATTCATTTTATTAGTATATGTAAGTTTTTATAAAATCTCAAATTTTCTTATTTTATTAATCAATTGAAATTTGTAACTTTAATTAATTGAATTGATCACTTTAATTTTAAACTTTTTCATTCGTTGCTTATAATTTTATCTATAATTATTAATTAATTAAATTGAAAAATTAAAAAAATCAGGCCTATGTAAGTCTGACTAATTTAGCTCGAGCAGGCCTTAGATCGAGCTTGTGCCATTTTTTCCACTGGCCAACCCAGCCTACTGCCATTCCTATTTGGAAATCTCATATCTCAGCAGCTTACTCTATGTTACAAACAACTCTTTGAGATGTATTATCATAATATGAGCATTCATGTCCTCATGTTGCCTATAAAGCTTAAGAGATATACTAGCCAATATCTCATATGTAACTTGTCCAACATCATTAATCTTGAACTTAGGGAGTTTTAAATTGATTTTTTATGATAAAAGATATTAAGTACTGCAAATGGGTTTATTATTTTGATGTGAAGGAATATGAGAACAAGATGTAGTCATAAACTCAAAATGATAGTTCACGCAGTTGAAAAAGAAAAGATGAAGTTTACAACTTACAAAATCAAGACCAAATCAAGAATAAAAGAAGAATAAGGAACATCAAAGTCGTAAGAATAAGGAACATGAAAGTCATTCTTTAGTTTATAATATTCATTATAACCTGAATATTATAAACCTCAGTCATTTTTATGTTCTAAAAGGCTCACCATATATAAACATTTCATATCACTTTGTTGCAAAAGTCTTTTTATTCATTAAGAAGCATTAAAGTTTTTGGTTTAATGGAAAAGCCTCCTAATCTTCCAAATACTCTTAGGGAACATTTTGGGAAGGGTTTAAATCTTAATTACACTTTAAAATTTGAGTTTGAACATTTCAAGTTGTTAAAATCATATTTTTAAGGGATTGGTTTAATTATATGGCTTAATGGTCAACCAATATAGGTTTAAATTATCAAATTTGATGTAACAAAAGTTTGTAGTAACATTAGTTGATGTGTTTATTTGACCAATATGCCTATTAGTTGACTAGTGTCTCAATGACTACTAAATCTATAAATTGAAAGCACACTAGTCAACCAATATACCTACTGATTAACCAATGTCTCAACAGGTAGTGAATCTGTATATTTAATGAACACTGGTCAACCAATATGTTACACTGGTAGACTGGTACTCTATAACTAGCCATTATAATAGCTAATTGAGTCCCAAAACTTTATAAATACATATTTTTCCCATCAGTACTTGTTTCAAGAAGCATTTGGGTGTCTTTTACTCATATTTCTAAGTGTTTCTCATCATTTGAGCATCATTGTCTCATATTCATACGAGTGAATCACTTTAGAATTATCAACTGATAAAGCGAGGTATTTTGAGTTGTAAGATTTGGTCGAAGCATTATTTTATTATACTAAGGTTCTAACTAGGATTAAGTTTCCTCTTCAATATAAAGCAAGAATGTAAAAGGCCTCTTTTCCCAGAAAAGATTGTACAAAGATTATTTTTCACCTTGAAAGAAGAATTATAGTAGAATTTCAGAAAGAGTCCTGAGAGTGGATGTAGACAAGGGTTGTTGGTCGAACTACTATAAGTTAATTTACATTTTCTCTTTCTTATCATCTTTAAATTATTGTTCAATTGTTTGATTAATTTATATTAAGCTCTTAATCCTTATTTATATTCATTGTTGACAAATTGAGTTAATTAGCTAGAAAAATTGTTGAATTTTATAGACACCAAATTCATCCCCTGTCTTAAGTGCCATTAAGGAATAACATTAATATGATGCTTATGTCTCTCTTAAACCTCATTAATTACACTCATATTGAATTCTAATAGAATTGTGATGTCAAGAACCTATAACTTCTTTTCTTGTTTGATAATAATTCTCAAGTTGTGAAAGTAATTTAAGAAACTATGTCTAGTAAGCATTTTAGCATCCATGATGCTCCTTAGGGACAAATTACTACTCATTTTATCTAACAACCATAAAATATAAATGAATAAATATTATTTTATACTAAAAAGAAAATAAAATAAGAAATTCAATAAATATTCCCACTTTTTTATTCAAAATAATAGCCTTTATTATTATAAAATTTCTCTAATCTCATTAATGAGATACAGTCCTATTCAAATTTAGTTAATCTTAAATTTGCTCAATAGACTAATTAAATTTAAATTTAAATTAGATAGATAACATTGTTATCAATTTTATATCACATTAACTTATAGATTTGTTAGATAATAACTCTTTATCAAAATATATTATTGGTTCCTAATGACACCTAAGATGGAGGTGAATTAGATGTTAGTGACTTCTAAGAAAACTTGAAAAGACCTTTAAAAGAATGTAAAATGAATGATAAAACACAAAATCAATTTGAATAAGCTTAGTCAATCAATTACGTGAAAAACAAAGAGCATAGGGAAAAGAGGTTGCAAATTGATTTTATAGTGGTAAAGCAAAACAAATTTGCCTAAATCTACTCCTTATGTCTTTTTTGGGTTCTCTTCATCTCTCCTTTTAATCAGGTGAGGAGTAGTCTTCATAAAACAATCTTTAATCGTCAGAGAGGAACCTTTGCACAATCTTCCTCAAAGGGTGAAGAGGAATCTTAATGCTTTTTGAAACACCCAACTATAAGAAAACTTACCTCAATTGATGTTCATAACTAAAATAAATATAATCTTGCTTGCTCACTTTAGTGCTTAAGGACTCTCAATCACTTCATGACTAATGAACGAACACTTGTAAATGCTTAAAAACTCTTGTAAATGTGTTATTGTAACCCTTAAATGTCATAAAGATGTCTAACAATCAAAATCATAAATATTTATAACTATACTAACTTAAAAATATCGTTAGACACAAAAAAACCATTTTAATGACTAATAATAGTGATATTGGTTGACCAATCTAGCATATTGGTCGATAGTGTATCATATTGATCTACTAATACTTTAATCAATGTTACATACAAACTCAATGAACATTTTTTTTTAAGTTCCTAATACATTAGTTGACATTACAAATGTCTTCAAAAACAACATATTGGTCAACTAATGTGTATAAAAGCAAGTTTTCAAAGTCTTTTCAAGTTCTTTCAAAGATCAAACCACATTTGTTTTACTAAAACTTGATCAAAAAATATTTAAAAAGTTTTCCAAAGAGCATGTCAAAGATCAAGAGTTTTTAAATCAAAATCTTGGTTCATCTTGATAAATGAAAAGATTTATACATTAAGATCAAAATATGATATGTTTATGCATGAAAAGCCCTTAAAGCATTAAAATGACCAAATATGGGATACAAGGAAGATTACAAATAAATTTGTAAACTTATTGTGATTTAATCATCTTTGATCTTAGTCTTCTTCTTGACTTGAATGCATTTGATCTCTATAAATTATTTCTTAACTTCATTTTGTGTTATTTTCTTTTAAGACATCAAAGAATAAATCACTAGTAGTAACTATATTTTATTATCATCAAAATATAAATTGTAACTTCCCTTAGTTTAACAATCTCTCCCTTTTTTATGATGACAAACCATATTGTAATATTAGAAAGCCAATAATGAGATTAATCACTTAAGCATATACGATCTCTTAATATCAAAGTAACATGAATATTTCACTCCCCTTTAAATCATACATCACAAAAAATCTAAAGTATCAATAATTAGATCATTTATCATTCAAACACTAGTATACTCAAATAAAATAAAACTTAAGTGTATTGTTTTGAAATTTACCACTAATAACAAGTGCAACGTTAATGTACATCTAAAATCAACCACTAAATACAATAACTACCCTTAAATATAACAGTTACTACTCATCAGTGGGTGAAATATTCAAGTGTTGAAATATGAGGATGAGGATGAGGGTATAGGGGATGTGTTGATTCTTTTTCTTAGTACTATTGAATTTGAATATATTGTTCAAAATAACTAAGATGAATACTCTCACTTATTATGACAGTGAAAAGAAAAGAAAAGATCAAAAAAAAGATCACTGTAACCTAGAAAGATAAAGTAGCCACCAAAAGAAACATAGTTATATTGGATGAAAATATGATGAATACAAAGAATGACTTTAAAGCCATGACCATCGTTAGGTTTTCTAATACCTTTTACACTAATACCTAACTTAATATAATATTGACTCTATCAAACACAAAGTGAGGTAGAAGTTGATATTTGTTACGATAACTGTAATAAGTAGGACTTTCAAGTATGTGAGCACTTAAAATCTCATTAATAAGGTCACTAATAAGATGGATCTCTATATTGTGAACCATTAAAAAGAGATGCTTGTCACCACGAATGATATGAGCTCAAAGATTGTAATAGAAAAGTTGTACATTCATAGGACTCACTTGATAGGTCTTTATAAGCAAGGACTTCCACCCTTGATCAATAAATGCTAAAAAATCATACTTAAATTAGTTTGGACGGGTAAGAAAAATCACATAATTTTTGTGCAAGGCATAGGAACCATAATCAGCAAATTAATATGAGTACATGTCAAAATACTATGGGCATGACGATTGAAGGGCCAATAGGCTCTTTAGACGTATAAGAAGGATTTCCTTGACTCTTAACCATGATAATCAAAGGAAATATAGACTAAGGTGTTATAGAAGAAACCTACGAAGACTTTAAGATGGATAAGTAAGAAAGGCACTAATTTTGAGAAGTGTCAAAAGATAACTTGTAGAAAAAGAAACACTTTAATAATCCATAACCATTCTTAACTTCATTAACCACAGTCAATTTTAACTCCATCAACCATAACCAAATTCAACTACATTAATTTCATTCCAAAACCAATTTCATGACTAAAATTCACTATATATAAGATTAGAACATCATAAACTAAGCAAGTTTGACTAGAAATTCAAAATTAAAATAAAATTGATCCAAATCAATAAACTTAGTCAACAAAAAATTTGAATGAACATTCAATAATTCAAAACAAATGGTAAGGAGGTTCAATTTTATAAAAACATACCTATTTTGTGCCTAATTTAAAAAATCCCCAAATCTTGTCATCATGCTTAAGTTGAAATTTTCAATTGAGGCATGAATTGATAATTTTCAATGAAATGGAACATGGGAATAACTCAAATATATTCCCAATTGCAGTAAGCAACTATCAATTTTACTAAAAAATGCATAATTTTGAGTAATTTAAAAAATCCCCAAATTAAAATAGTCAAAAATGCCTAAAAGTAAAATAAAATAAAATAAAGATAATTAGATGCAATTCGAAGTTAAAAAAACCATAATTCAACCTTTATTTGCACTAATAAAGCACCAATTTGAAAAGGTAACAAAAATATGTAAGAAATTGAAAACTCACTAATTTTGAAACTCTGCCTCCACCAATTTGTAATTTGATTCAATCTAACTACAATATCATGAAATTGAATACAAAAAAATGTTTAAAGCATGAAATTAATCAAGAATTGAAAGACAAAAATTAATGAAAATTTGAAAATCCTCGAATTAAAGGAGGTTAGGGTTTATCTCAAGATTAATTTTAATAATTGAGGTTTGGTATTAATAAAATTTAGTTCTAAAGCTATATAAGAGTCTACATGATTTACTAGTATTGCCTTATATTTGCCAAAAAGCGTTAGAGAAGAAAGGAGTTACCAAAAATGGAATAGATATCGCATAAGAAAGCTTTAAAATTATGTTTTTTTAGGAGGACTTTAAGAAGATTAAGTGGAGTGGAGCTCTAAAAGAGTCAAATAGAGAAGAAAAATGTACGGTGGTAAGGAGTTTTGTTTATTAATTTTCAGAGAAAAAGAAAAGAGGTGAGTTTTGTTTTTGAATAGAGAAAGGAGAAAGGGGTTTTTGTTTTAAATTCAATAATATTGATTAACCACTTAACAATATTGATTGACCAATTCTATGTGTTGGTCGACCAATATATACAACCAATCTATTAACAAAATCACTATATAACTAATTTTCTTATACAATGTGATACCAGTTAACCATTTAGTGATATTGGTTGACTATTGTAAATGAGTGGTTGACTATTGTAAACGACCTTGGTCAACCATTAGTATACATTGGTCAACCAATTTAACGTGAAATCACATATTTTGACCAAAATAGCCTATAACCAAATATTAAAAACACATAATAATTCATCAAAACATCAACTGAAGGCAAATATAAACATTTAAAAAGAGCTTAACCAAACAGATTTTCCATCAATCATGTCCATTTATCTCCTAATTGGGACATTCTATGCTTACTCATAAGTTTAGTGAAAATGTTAGCCAATTGATGTAATGTATCAACAAATTCTAACTTAATATCTCCATACTTGCACATGATTTCTAATGAAATGATATTTAATTTCTATGTGTTTATGTCTAGAGTGTTGAATGAGATTCTTTATAAGGAAAATGTCACTAATGTTATCAAACATAATCGAAATCTTTACAAGGTCTATGTCATAATCTCTAAGTTATTATCTAATCTATAAGACTTGTGCACAACAAATATTGTCCACCATATATTTAGCTTCTATGGTATTATTTTGTTTCTTACTAAATTATGAGACTAATGCATTTATTAAGAATTGACAAGTACTAGATCATCATTATCATCATCATCACCTAGTCCGAAATCCCGCAATGAAGCGGGATCTGGGGAGGTCCAGTAGTACGCAGCCTTACCCCTACATAGTAGAGAGGCTGTTTCCGGTGGACTCACATGCATATGAGACAATATATGAATGATGCAGGTTACAGAAAAAAAACATGGAGAAGGTCACAAGATTAAAAACTTAAAAAAAGCTATGCAAATGTGACAAGAAGATTTTAGAAAATAAATAGATAAATAAAAATGTGATAAAATAATTAGATACATAATAAATAAATAAATAAATAACTAGGATAAAGTAATAATACATAAGTAAAATAGAATAATACCACTTACAGAAAAGCTACCAAACTTCATTTGAGAAGATGCAAGTTTAAAAGACAAAATTAGTAAGAAAAAAGTAGGAATAGAAATACCTAACATGCTGCAAAATTTTTCTTATACCTGATATGTTGCAAAGCTTTTTTTACCACTTCTTGAGAGGTGCGTGTCATCCTTGAGCAGGGGTCCTTCTAATTTGCTCTGTAGCATTCTAATTTTATTGGGTGTCCCCCAAAAGGAACAACCAATAATAGTTGTATCCTAATATCTAAAGGCAAATTTTCCACTTTAAGCTAAAAATCAAATAGTATGTTATAAAGAAAACAGACCCACATATACCTAAGCTCAACTAACAGTGGCAACATCAAGGAGAATCTTTTGAGATAATGAATAAAGAAATAAAATTATATTAAATATTTACTATAGATAAATAGTTACACAGGCAGAAGGCAATCAGAAAAAGAAGGCCTGTAAAAAAATAGTAGAAAAGCCGAAAATCAGATGGGGTCCACCATATCAAGGACCTATAATTTTGTTTGGTTTCATAGACAAGGAATAGCATATAAGGCAAAAAGACTAACTGCAAAAGCAACTCAAAAAAAGAAGCAATTAATATACACACATATGATAGAGACAGGTGTATATACTAATATATAGTACACAGAAAGAGAATTGTTCTCTCTTATAAATTAATTTAATTATTTGAATGAAATTAATCAGAATATATTTATAATTTCAAAACACTTATAATTTAAAGATAAAACAACAGAGAACATGTATTAAAAGAAATTTGCTACTTTTTAAAGTTTAAACTAAAATCAAATTATTTGATTCAATTATAACTTTAAGATACCTACAATCATATGATAAAACAAACATGCCAATATTAAATTGTATTGTATCACATGAAAATGTTGCTAAAAACAGTCCTAAACACCAAAAAGATTAGGATTTTGCTTTTCAACATATTACTAATTACGAATGTAGCTTAAGTGTTATTTTCTAAGGCGATTGAGAGGTTGCTCAAATGGTATCTATGGTCAGAAAATAGGAATAAGCTAGCCAGAGCTAAGGCACTTGATCTAATTTAGGCAAACCAAAGAAGCAAGGAGGCTTGGGCCTATTCAATCAAACTCACCAATTTAGTCCTACTAACTAAAAAGTTTTGGAGATTAATTTAAGGCAAATAGACATTATGGTTTAGGAGCATTCATATCTATTAACATCAAAGAGCAAACCTTCTAGAATGATAAGCTCACTCGTAATGCTTCAACTTTAGTGAAGTTCTTGCTCAAATTGAGGGACAAGATTAAAAACTCATGTATAAGCATTGTAGATAATGATAGTATTACCTCTTTTTGTGCGATCATTGGGCCCCATCAAGGCCTTCAAAGCTGTATGGAGGAATCAATTCACAAAGAGCAAATTTTAACCCAAGTGTTATAGTAGCTTAATCACTCTTAATCAAAAAACAAGTTCATCTCTCTCCTTGTAATAGCTCTCTCATCCTCTATATTAAACTTTAGGCTGGATAGCAATAAAGAAGACATAATTATGTATAATCACTCACCTTTATATGAATTCACCAATAAATCATGTTGGAAATTATTTAATGGTATGAGTGCTAAATTCTCTTAGCACAAGCTTGTGTGGTATTAAAATAATTTGCCTCGAGCCTTTCGTATGCTGTGGTTAGCAATAAGGAATAGACTTCCTACTTTAGATAGAGAAAAAAGCTTTTCAAACATACCAAATTAGTGTGCTCTTTATAGATCTTCTCTAGAAAACATTAATCACTTGTTCTTTTAATGTCATTATAGTAACAATGCTTGGAATGGATTTTTCAAACCATGTAGTATTGAAAGCTACATTTGAAGGAGATATGTAGATATATAGGGTGGCTCTATGATACTTAGTATCCAACTTATAGGATGAAAGGAACAAAATGATCTTCACTAATTAAGGTACCAATATAAAAGTTTTCTTGAACCTATTACACAATAAAATATGATCCCACATTTTAGCATTAAAGGAGAAGCATAAATTTAGTTTCACCATTAGCCTCAATTGGAGCATTTTATTAAAAAAAAATTGTCTAATACATCAACTGTTGTTAAGTAGTAAATAGTCTAAGATGTATTAACCATACAAATGTAATTAGTTTGTGATCTCTTAGTCTCCAATAGCTTACTGTTTTGCATGCCTTTTATGTCAATAAAACACCATTTATCTATTCAAAAAATAGCCCAAGAATATCAAGCAAACCCTTAAAACCCTTCCAATCATATGAGTAATCTCAAACAACTCTAAAACACCCAAAATAGTGGATTTCTACACCTATTTTCCTAAAATCTACTCAATAAATTAAGGAAAAGTGAAAAAGCATAAAAACATACCTTGAATTGATGAAATTTCAAGAGAAATAGGTTAGATGATGATTTTCATGCAAGGAAGAGGTGAGGGAGCATTGCCCAGATGAGAAAAATGAGAGAGAAGGTGAAAAATAGGCTGCGTAATGCAACTTAAAGTAGATTTTGCTCAGCAAGGGCAACAACATGAACATAAAGGTTCCTTTTTTTGAACAAATTAGGAATCATTTTTAAAGAGCATAGGATGTTAGGCTGAAAAATAGCATTATAGGGTTTTTACATGGGCATGTATCTTAAACTTGTTATAATAGTGTACTATACTCTAAAACACTATCGTTTATTTAGGCTATATTAAAATAAAAATAAGACAATAACTTAAACGGACATATTGGGACTTAATATGACCTTATTGAAACTAAAATTAGAACACTTGAAATCTACATAGTCACTTAAAGTCTAAAGGATGAAAATAGCACCCATATAACCATAAACTAAGTGAAAATTTACTATACCATAAAGTTAACATAGATATAAGTTAAAATACAAAAACTAAAACATAAAAACTATAATAAAATTAACTAAAAATTACCAACTTAAAAACTTAGGTTGCCTTTTAAGAAGCACTTATTTAAAGTCATTAACTTAATGTTCCCACTTCAGCTTACTCTATTATGATTTTAGATATTAAACTCCTATCCTTAGACTAGACATAACTCCAACTAGTTATTACTCATAATTTCTTAAAAAATGTCTGTTATTGCAAAATCAACCACATTAGGGGAGTAATAATTGGCATCTTATTCAAGATAATGTCCTAAAACTTTAGATATTTTGAAATTAACCTCTTTATCTCCCACTCTAAACATTAGTTTACCATCACTTATATCAATTACTGCCCTAGTAGTGGCTAAAAAGGAAGAACCTAATATAAGAGGTACTTTAATGTCGTCATCTATATATAATATGACAAAACCATATAGGAATGTGAAAATTTCAATTTTAACCAACACTTCTTTTATAATACCTTTAGGGTAATTAATTGACCTATCAACTAGTTTTATACTCATCATTGTTCCTAATCCTTATCTCTTAAATAACTTATAGGGCATTAAGTTAATGATAGCCCCTATGACATCTAATGTCTTTTCAATTGATAAATAAGTAAGGGACTATGAAACTCCCTGGATCCTTAAGCTTTTTAGGGTGTTTGTTTTAAAGGATGGATGACCACTCCTTGCTAAATGTCACTGTAAATAATTCCTCCATCTTTCTTTTGATCGATAGTAGCTCCTTTAGAAATTTAGAATAATTTGACATATGATAAAGAGCCTTAACAAAAGGTAAGTTATTATGTAATTATTTAAAAAAATTCTAGGAACTTACTGAACTATTCATCCATATAATCCCTTTTTAGATTCATCAGACTCGAGATGTTAGGCTTTAACTCCTTCACCAACTTAGGTTACTTGCCTTCTCTATATTCTTCATTATTCTTCTCCTTTTTCTCAGTCTTCTCCTTTTTAACTTATTTCTTTCAATATTTAACTCCCTCCCACTTTTAAGACTGACTGCCTTCATATGCTCCTTCGGGTTTATCTCAGTCTTGCTACATAGGCCCTCCTTTTTATCTCCTAGAAATCAACTGACAACTATACTATTGATTCGATAACTTATGGATAAAAGTCTCTTAGTCTTAGTAAAGATTCAGTATCTTAACAGTGAATTTTAGATGCCTGAATAAATTTATTAATGATATCTTTTATGTTAGCCTTCTTCTCTTGTAGATGATGTTGTTGGTAAATCTAAGTGTATAGTTCTGTCTTTGTTACCAATTCCCTTAGGAAAAATTTGAGTGGTTCTTCCATCTTAGGTTCTAAGTGTTGCTCTATGGGTTATTTTGTAGTTAAGGCACATTACCTATATAGTCAACATGTGTGGCTGATTTTGTTGTAGCCTTAATGGGCCTACATTTCCTCCTCCATATAACTCACACGACATCGTTTAAGCTAGCTATTGTATGACTAATAATCCACCTATCTTTTTACTTAGAGCTTTAACCTGAACTGCTAGAGCTATAATTATATCTACATCTTAATCTCCAACCTACTTATTAGATTTAGCTTTTGTTAAATTCCACTAATAGTTATACATAGCCATCTCTTTGACCAAATTTTGAGCCACTTTAGGTGTTTTACTATATTTGAGTTCATCTGGCTATGAAATAGGATTTGGAGAATTGACAGGAGTGTCATAATGCTAGTCAAAATAAAATAAGTAGACTACTGCTGTAGCAGTGGTGAGTGTAGGTCGATCCTATAGGGAGTGTTTACCTAGCTTATGAAATGAAATTAATTGATGTTTAGGTAATGGAGGGGGGGGGTTTGGATTTAATAAGAAAATAAAATAAAATAAACATAATGAAAACAAATTAAAGAAAACATGCAAAAAATGATAAAGTTGGGGAATTCGATAAGGATTCGATTCTTTGGTTCAATCTCGGCCTACACCCTAGTTAAGCATAATTTATTGATTTGTTATTCTTTTATCTCTCTTAGCAATTATCAGTCGTAGATTAACAACAAGCTCTGATCTCGATTTTTCCTTAGATCCTAGTTAATTACGAAGTGCTTGTTAATTAACCCTATCTATCAGGAAACCTAGAATAAGCTCTCTAAGTTTATCCGTACAACTGCCTTACTAATCAGAAAAATAGACCAATCTAGGTAATAATCACACAAGCTCGGATTATTTAACCTATGTTATGTTATCTCTAATGACTTAGAACTATTAGTTGCTACATATGAATTGGGAATATAATGATTACATATTACATTCGACTCTAGCAATGGGTATTCATGAAAAATATTCAATAAAGTATTAAAATCATTATCATTTAAATACCCAATCAATCTATGTAAGAAAACATAATCAATTTCTAATGAGAAAAAGAAACAACAAAATAATAAAAATACGCTTAACCCGTGTAACATCCCATTATCCCATGATCAAGGTTAGCACCCTATGATATTGTACACGAGAGTTTATTGAGAATTTAGAAGTACATTTCATGCATCATATGGCATACTCATAAACGTGAATAATGTCGACACTCATTAAAATAATTGTACATGCATTCATTGATATTTTCCGGGTATAAGTGATTTTAATGCGGTTAAAATATGAATTGTGGATTATTTTCCTTGAAAATTGAATTGATGTGTATTAGAATTGATTTAGCATTTTGGTGACATTTCGGAAATTTCTAAAAATTTGAGATTTTTGGACTAGGAAAAATGTGGAAATAAGAGACAAATGGAAGTGTGACATTTGGTAGCTTAGATGATGGAAAAATGAAAGACATGCATTGGTGACTTGTGCAATCACAATATTAAGACACCTAATCACTTAGGAATTTTGGTTATGTAAGGAAATTTTTACATGTTCTTCACCGAAACTCTCTTTCCTTGTTCCCCATCACCGAACCACCATACGTTTTTCATTCTTGTGTATTTAGTTTATATGCTTGATTCTCAAATCACCGTTACACCTTGCAAAGTATGAGCTAAATTACTTCAGCCATTTGTGGTTTTCTGTTGTCTTTCTCTATCCTTGCTTCTCTCCACCGAAAACTCATTTTCTTAACTTCTGGAATTTTGCTGAATCAAGTAAGTTGTGCCTTCATTTTCATGGTAATAATAATGATAAATGATAAAGAGATGATGTATTCATGTTTGTGGATTGTTGCATGCGTGAGTGGTGTAGGAAAAAGCAATTTTGGTGATACAAGCAAAGTAGAAATGTGCAGAAAGTGTGATAAAGGATTGTGATAATTGGAGTTAAATGAAGATTAGTGAAGTGCAGAAAATGTAATATAGAAAAATATGGAAATAGGTTCTGTTTTTGAGTTATGATCATTCATGAATTTTTGAATTGTGAATAGAGAATACTGAACTGAAATTGAGGTATAACTGAAGAAATCATCAACTTGAAATGATAGAGAGATGATAGAATTTTGGCAATAAAGTGTGCTATAGTATGTTATATAGAGTGTTTTTACTGAACATATATCTGTATTTTGGCCATATCTTGATATGTAGATAATCCAAATTGGATGGATTTTAATTTAGATTAAACTAGAGACATATGGATACATTTTCTGTGAGGGAATTGAATTTGAATTTTGTCTTTAAAGGTCTTGAAATTTAGCTTAAAGTTGAGTTCTGGCATAGGCTGTAGCACTACCCTTGACAGAAATCGTGTCCTGTTATTATCAAATAAACTGTATTGATTTAGGCTGAATCAGACAAAGTTGTCTTTATAATAGTTGTAATTTTTGGATGTCATAATTGAGAGATATGAGCTTTACAAGTTTGAGTGCACATCAGGGGTGCACGATCGTGCACGCATCCTTCAATTATGCAAGATTGTGCACAAGCACGATTGTGCACCAAAATTTTAAGCATGAGAATGCACGATTGTGCACAAGCATGATCGTGCACTCATCCTTCAATTATGTGCATGATCATGTACCAGCCCTTCATACAATTGGGCACAGCCTGCATTATTTTGGGTATAACTCATGGAATACTGAACCAAATTGAATGATTTTTCTTTCATTTGAAACTTAATACATAGAGAAACATTTATTTAGAATAACTTATTGTCTAAAAACATCAGTTTCTAGGTCAAAATAACCATACAAATCTGCCCCAAAATCTGCCTGAGAAAATCTGGAAAAAGTGCAGGAAAAGTATCGTGGGCAGTGATTTTTGTTCATGAAAATGTTTTGATGATGCAATGTTTAGACTTAATAATGCTAGGATATTTCCATATGAGTTATTAAGCTTAAATGAATTTAGTCGATGTTGAATGAAAGGATTAAGATGAGTAAAGTGTATTTTGGAGTAAAGAATGCTTGGAAGGTGTTGTAAATTGTTTATAAAGTGTATTAAAGAAACATACCCGAGAATTTGTCATTGAA
>JAOTAY010000003.1:8760484-8787511 GCA_025629805.1 Erythroxylum baracoense | reverse complement strand
CTTCAATTTAACCTGAAATTATTTCTTAACCAATTCTTTAAATTTTATTATTATCAAAACATAGAAAGATTTAATTTATCAACCTCCATTGGTCCAACACTTTATGTCCTTAGACATATGTAATTATATAAATGGTATTTATTTTATTATTGAGTATGTTGAATGTTGACTGTTACGGATTGGATTTCAGAATGATTCATTTGACTTTTTAACATTTCAATTCCATATTCAAATTATTTCCTCTACATTAGTAAATAATTTTAACATATGTCTTTATTTATATTTATAGATAAATGGAGGGAAGTTTAAATGCATTTTTTCTCGAGTTAATCTTCTCAATATTGGAATTGTCCATTTCGATATATAAAAAACAATCAATTTGAAAATGTATTTCCACGGTGCTTGTTTTTCCAATTATGAAGTAATTCAGCCTTTTTAAGTTCAAGAAGATTCAATGATCTAGTTTGGGCTCATGCTAGATTGGTTCTTAGTATTAAGAACCCTACTATTTGTTTATATCGCAAAACACATTTGAAAGATGGAGGAATCTCCAAATTAAAGAAGCATTTAACTGAGATCAAAGGTGATATAAAACCTTGTAAGAAAATTAGACGTGAAGTGAAATGGCAAATAAAAATTTTGTTTAAAAAGTATTAGCATGAGAAAGACAAAAGGCAAAGACTAAACTATGAAATTAAAAGCAGAAGTTCTTTTTGTGGTGGTCAAGATGATATTGGGTATGTTGAAGGTGGTATTCTTACTTAATAAGAAGAGATTGTTCCACCTAATGTGAGGAAGAGAAGGAGACAAGTGTTTAACTTTTTTGCATCACGAATAACTCTTAGATCTCAACCTTCAATTTGGAATGCCTTATAGTCTAAAGAAGCAGCTTATAATGTGGACATGGCAATGGCTAGATGGTGGTATGATGTAAGTTTTTCATTCAATGCTGCTCAGTCTTATTATTACCAGCCTATGGTGGATGTTATTTTTTCTTATGGCCCGAGATATAAAGCTCCTTTCATTGATGACTATAGAGGTAATCTTTTAAGCACCTTTGTTTCTTAAATAAAAAGTTATTTAGATAAAAGAACAATGACTTAGACAATATATAGGTATGTGTGACAATGGACAAATAGAAAATATGAGCCTATTATCATTTTTTTGGTTTATTCTACTAAGTGGACAATACTTTTGAAGTCTATTAATGCATCTAGCCTTGTTAAAAATATCGATATTATATTTAAGATATTTGATGAAGTTATGCTGTTTAAGATATTTGATAAAGTTGTGAACGAAGTTGGGCTTGAAAACATTGTATAATTCATCACTGACAATGATTCTACTTCCAAAGTACCTAGAAAAAGATTGCAAAGCAAGTATAACTCTTTTTATTAGACTCCTTGTATTGCACAATGCATTGACTTAATGTTGGAAAATATATGGGATCGTAGATACCTTTCTATCATTGATGAAACTATGTAAAAAGTAAGAAAAGTGACCAAGTTCATTTATAATCATATATGGGTTATAAATTTGACGAGAAAGGGTTTCACCAATTATAAGAATTGTCTTATCCTACCATTACAATATTTGCAACTAATGTCTTATCATTTCAAAGCTTTGTTCTATTGAAGAAGGAGCTAACATAAATGTCTAAAAGTGATAAATGTGACACATCTCAGTATGCCAATTATAATGCTGGAATAGAGGTTCCAAAATTACACTTAAAGATCATAAATTTTGGTCTCAAAGTCAATTTGTCATATGAGTTTGTGAGAATTTGGTAATAGTACTTTATCTGGATGATAGTGATGAGAACAAAATAATGGGTTATTTTTATGATGCCATAGATAGGGCGAAAGAAGCAATCAAGGACTATGTGAAAGATAAGCCTTATTTGTATACACATTATCTTGCAGTCACTGATGAAAGATAGGAAAGAAAAGTTTACTCTTTGTTATTTTCTGTTCAGGTGTTTCTATTTTAGAACAAATTTTACAAAGAAATTTGTAAAATGCTATTAACTATCACAATAATTGTTGCAAATGAGATGATACAAGATCTTTTTTGCTCATATATAAAGGTATACAAGGATGCATAGGGTGATTTCGGGATGCCCATTACAAATTTTCAAAGAGCCAAGCTTAATCTAGGCATATATTTCTTCACTATTTTTTACTTGTTCAAAATTAATCATAACTTTATTTTGTTTATAAAGTTACTTTTATTGTCTTATTATTGCTTGGTAGGACCAATTTGAAAGTGTTATTCTAGAATTACAAAGGTCTACAAATCAAATTTTGAATCAATATGTGAATGCAAATGGGTGTAAAAGAAATTGAAGCACATTTGAATGCATCCATTCCAAGAAAAGAAATAGATTAGAACACAAAAGATTAAATGATTTGGTCTTTGTTTGATACAACTAAAAGCTTTGAAAAAGGTAAGTTATTAGCATTATTAAGTTTAATATTTAAATTATTTTATTTTATTTGTTTACTAAGACCCCCAATAGGACAAATAGTACTATAGATATAATTTGCCTTAACCATATTAATCTTTTAGCAGATTGGGTTTTTGAGGAACCAACTTTCATAAATAAAAATGACTTAGAAGATAATCTTGGATCAGAAAGTATTAACATACTATCTAGTGCAATGAATTTGAATTATAGTGATAATGAAACTTCTCTTATAATGATGAAGATTTTGTACTAAATGAAAATTATGATAAATGCAATTTGAGGAATTATTCCATTAAATGAAATTCTAGTTTTTTTCATTTCATTTCTATTCTTTTAATTTTACTTGTATTTGATGCAAATGTTAAATTCTATATATATTATATAAACATAAATATATATCTTTTAACTATAAATGTCTTTATTTCTTGGCAAAAACTCTTGTTATAATATTTATAGTCACAGACCTATATTATTCTTACTATATGATATTTTGATGTAATTATTATTTATTCTATAATGTAAATTATAAAATTTTAAGTGCTTTACATTATTCTTAGTTTTATATCTATATGATAATTAAATTATCTGTTTTTTATATTAATTACGGTTATTGTTTATATAGAAATACGTGAAAAGTAATAGTTGTTCTTTCAAATTTATATTGTTATGATTTTTTGAGACATAGTTGATGTAAAATTAAAAATCATAGAGCACAATATATTGAGAGACTATTTTGCAGTTTTACAAAATTTAGATAATATTTTGTAATTTTAAAAAGTTACTCAAAACGGTACCCAATATTAACTGATGCTAGTACTAAAACAATATTCATAACATTGATTTAAATTAATTTGATCTTAATATAAGAAAACTAAGTTAAGTAAAGATAAAGTATTTAAAATTTTAAAAAATGGGGAGAGACTTTATGGAACGTGTAGTGGACACACCAATATTTTGTTTAAAGTGCATGCAAATGCATCAGTCAAGTTCTCTCCCATCAAGCATGTGTTCTTATATGTGCACTATTTTTTTTAATTAGGGTTTCTGGTTCTTCAACCTACCACCATTGCTACCACTGCTTCTTATCTCTGTCAACTAATGATGGTCTAAGGAGCAAGTTAGTCACGTCTCACTTGCTAGTAACATCTCCTTCTTGCCAATAGTAACTCTAATGGGCATTGTCATCACCCTACTAATGGTGACTATCTCCATTGGCCGCCTCATTCCCTCTGGTGATAGTGATTTCCCTGGTGGCAAGCATCAGAAAGCCCATCTACAGTGATGGACACCAGTGTCATTATCGGGATTCAACAAATAATAATGTTTAAAAACCTAATCTCCATTAGACAAAATCTAGAAACAGAAAGGAAGCGTCAATGTTTTTTCAGAAATAAGAACTATAGGGGGCACACTTCGAGGTTTTTTCAGAAGAAAATTGATGCCAAAAGTCATGCTTCAATCATTTTTTAGAAATGCTATAGGACATGAATTAATATTTTTAAACCTTAATATTTATCAAATCAATATCAATCAAGCAACATAATTAAATTAAACAATTAAAAGAGACTATGATATAAACTATTAGAAATAAATAGCGATCAAATCATGGGTACAACAAAATAATTTTTACAATTTCCTGTTGAATCTCTTCAATAAAATAACTTAAAACATGAATCAAAAAACAAAGTCGTTGAAGACAAGCCTGATTCGGTGTCTTATGCGAAACTTTCTTTTCTAATGAAGTCATCAACTATAAGTTGTTCAAATATGCAACCTCTAGGAGTACTTATATAAGAGAACTCAATCATTAAGAGGGATTGGCAAAAGTATAACTAAAATTAAACTCTTTATTATAATTAAAGTATAACTCTAATTATAATTAAATTTTAATCTTAATAAATCAAATATCTAATATTTAATCTATGAAGTTTCTTAAATTTCATAATTAAGTGTAATTTAATTTAAATTAAATTTTATCTCTTTAATTGCTCTTTATATATGACCTACTAGGTTTTCAATATATTAGCAATGGTCATAAATTATAATTAATTCATAATTAGAGTTAGATTAATTAAATTTTAATTTATCTTTATTCTTTAGTACAATAATTTATAATCATAGATCAAGGTAAATATATCAAAATGGTTTGACTTAATCTGTCCATACATAGTTATAACATATAATTAGATTATTTCTTCATCTAATGTTCTAAATAGAGAATGTGAAACTAGTGTTTACTCTATTTGAGTCATGTTATGTTCATATTTATAATTAATATTTGAAAACAACTTTTTCATTCTTAATTCACCATAACCAAAGAATTCCTTAAATTACTACCAATTAAAAACAATGAATCATTCTCTCTAATTATTTTAGAGTGAAAAATCATTTATTAACTTATTCAACTATCTTGATATAGTCAATATTGTACAAGTACTACAAAATGAGCTATCATCAATAAGATATGTCATAAGTAACGTCAAGACATATTAATTTTCGTGTGAAATAATTTAGTAATCTCAAGTATAAGGATAAATTATACAACTATCATAATGAGGATAATCACAAAAACACAAGGAATGTTCCATTAAAGATTCTCATAGCAGAAACAGTTCAGTGAACTCATTCTTTAATAAACATTAACACATTTTTTTAAGAATCTCCTTTCTTTAATTTATAAGATTAATTAATTTTTCATAAGAAATAAATATAACATGTACTAATTTTATTATTCTACTATAAGTAGAAACAATTTAAAAATAATACTTAATTATAATTTGAATTTCATAATTATGATTTTATCATAATTTTTATCACATAATAATTAGCAAAATACATAAAGATAGATAATATGATTATTAAATAAATAATGTCATTGTCTCAACAGCTAAGCTCATTTGACAATTTGTATGGAGAAAATCTAGTTAATTGTATCAGTGATGATATGTTTGTGGAACTTGAAATAAAATTTACTATTCCTATAAATTTAACTATTCCCTTCTTGGACAAGAACCTCTTCCCTATGTCATAAATTAGTACAGTTTATTGCCATATGTTAATAGTTATTTTTATTGTTACCAGTTTTTTTTCCTGTTACTATTTTTAGGAGTCTGTTGGTAGAAAAATAAGGAGCACATCATCTTTTTTTAGTCAAGTTGGTTGAAATTTTAGTATAAATGGAAGAGTTTGTTCATAACTTTTATATAGCATTTTAGTTCTCTTTGAAGTCGTTTCCATTTCTTTGTTTAAGCAATTAAATTGGTCTTATTTAAAATGTTCTTTAGAACACATTTTTTCTTTAGTTTTCTTGTTACATGGTATCAGGGTCAGGTTGCTCACCAAGCGTTTGATATTATTACTCAAAAAAAGATGAGTGGCGGAAGTGCTCCTCTTCAAGCCTCTGTTAACAAGCTTATTAGTAATTATTATAACTATTAGAAGAAGTGCATGATTGTTATCTTATCCGTGGTCTGTACAAAGAGTTTATACCTTTTATATCCTTAATACAAGGATAGGCTAATCAACCTTTAATTTTTAAGCAAGAAAATTTACTTTTAAATCAAGAAGCCTTGTTGAAATGAGTGACAAATAACAACAAGCTTCCTCCTCAAACATTTTCCACTAAGGACTAAAAGAAATGAAGTTATCCTTTAAAGTCTTCAACGAGTAAAACCCAGTCCAAAAATAAAGAGCAGTCCAAAGGTAGTTCAATATCTTATTATCGATGCGGAAAGATGGACACATCAAACATAATTTTTGAGTAAAAGTGACGTGTGATTAATATGGAAATTTAGGCCATATCAAGTCAAATTATCGTGTAAAATTAGAGATAGGAGCAAATGTTTCACATGAACATAGTGACTCTGAACACCAAATTAGGAGGAGTGTTTTCCTATTGAGGTTATTAGTTAATCAATAAATGCGATTTCTATTGTGCACCAGAGCAATAAACTCACAAATGTTAATGCTCTTGTTAACTATAAGAAGTGGATTGTTGATTTTAGTTGTTCTCAGCAAATGACAAGGAATTTTTCTTTGTTGTTTGATGTTCATTCACATTGTAAAAAAAAAGCTCATTATGACAGTTTATAATTCCTTGAGCCCTGTAATAGAAGAAGGACATTTTAAAGAAGGTAATTTTAGTGATAGAGGCATTTTTATCAAAGATATTTATTATGTTCTAGGCTTAAAAAGGAACCTTGTTTCAGTTTCTCAAAGAACTGATTCAGGAAGGTATGTTCTCTTTGGCCTAAATGATGGATGAGTTCTTTCAAATGTGATTCATATTAGGGCCAATATTTTGTTTACTAATAAGATGTCATTTTGATATATTAATTAGAATTATCTCTTTTATTTCAAATATATGTTGGTGCTTAAATAGGAAAATTAATTTTTGTTTTGTTTTAGGAGATAAAAAGTAAAGATTACATCAAATTTGAGCATTATTGGTAAAAATCACAAATTTAGGAAAAAGTGGATAGATTATTACAGTAGATAAGGCAAGATAATACTTAATGTCAGATTCACTTAAAGAGTTGAAGTTTAATTAGGAAACTTTTTCCCATCCCTATTATGTAGGGATTTTGATTTATTTTATATAGGAATCTTTGCAAGATAGAACTAGACTAGGGTTTAAGTAAGAAAGAAAGAGGGAGAGACATCTTTCAGCTCTCCAACCTTCTATTTTTCATTTCTTTTGATTTTTCTATCAATCTTTCATCTTTCTTCTATTTGTGGTGTTGAAACTTAAGACATGTGTGGCTAAATTCACATATTCTGATTCAAAGGGATTCAAAACTCTAGTTGTAACGTTGAGAGGTTTTGTTCTAAACTTATATTCATGTTTGAATTCAATTATTCATTTCTTATATTTGATGAATAATTAATATTGATTTATCTACAAATTAATTTAATGTCTATTATTCTATAGCTATCCAAGAATTCAATGATTCATAATTGTCATGAAGGATTAATACAAGTAGCAAATAAGTTATTTATGAATTTGCATAATTTAATTATGAGAAACAAGAAAACTAAGTTGAATAGTTGTAGCTATCTCAATTATTTAATTTAGGGTCTAGTCTTTTTCACTAAGCTTATTGCTATCATTTAATTGATATGGAATGGTATCATACTCAGTCAATTGATGATAAGTTTTGGTTTGGATGCTAACTTTGAATCAATTAATTTAGGAAAATTTGAGACTTATTATAGCTTTCCTAATATGTTTCGGAGCAACTACTTGAATTGTAACAATTATTCTTTTTAGACCAATGATCAATGTTACAATTAGATGAGATATTTCCCTTAGATTGGAGTTAAGTACTTTTGAATTTCTCACTTTTATATTCAATTGATTTATTTTGATTTCTTATTAATTTTAGTTAATTAGTTCATTAATCGAAAACCTCCTATTTTATTTTATTGATTGAAATTAAGAAACTAATGTTTAGTTCTCTTAGAATTTGACCTCATTCCACAACTATTATAAGAAGTTGGAGAATTAGAATTAATTTTGAGGGCTTCAATAACTTGATCATTTACTAGAAAAAAGAAAGAATCATTATTTACATTATCTATAAGTGATGCATATGTTGTCAAGACAAGTCAACATAAGAGCTCAAATCTTTAGCATGCTCGTCTTAGACATATTGGTTACTAATTGTTGCAAAAAATCTCCAAGAAGAAACTTCTTGATTGCATTCATGTTTTAAAGGATATTCATTATAATGATGTTTGTCCTAACTTTCAATATGGAAAGTCTCATCGCCTTCCTTTTCTAAATTATGAGCATAGAATGATTGTTGTATTATAGTTAGCTCAAATAGTTCTATTAAGGTCAATAAAAACACCTAGCTACACTGGTTTCCATTATATAATGATTGTAGTGGATGATTTTTCTCAATTCACTTGAGTTTATTTATTGAAACATAAAATTGATATTTTTTTTCAAATTTTTCCAATTCAAACATGATGCAAAGAAAGAATTTAAGCTACCAATAAAGTGTTTACACATCGATAATGAAGGTGAATTCATGTCAAATCAATTTTAAATTTTTTATGGAGAACATGGGATTTAACATCAAATAATTTGTCAAAAAACTCCACAATAAAATAGGGTTGAGCACAAGTTAGCTTATTTAACATCTATATGCTTGTCATGGATCCATGCAAAGAATCTTCTAAGAGAATTATGGGCTGTTGCGTTTCATATTGCTACATATATTATAAATCATTTTCTTTTATGATCAAGAAAAAATTTATCTCCTTTTGAATTATTATATCATTGCAAATCTAGTATGAGTTATTTTTTAGTTTTTGGGTCCATTTGTTACATTCATATATTGAAACATAATCAAACTAAGCTTGACCCAAAGGCCAAGCAATTCATTTTTGTTAGTTATGACACTCAAAAGAAAGGATGGAGATGTATGAATCCAGAAATAAAGAAGGTTATCATTTCTCGTGATGTCGTGTTCAATGAAGTATCATCTTATAAGTTTGATGCAATTAAAGACAATGTAACAATTGAACTTACACTTTCTCCTAATGATTTGCAGTCAATAATAAAGGGAGCAATATTACTTCATTTGATGGAAACATTCAAGTAGAAGAAGATATCAAGGCTATCATAAGAAAATTGATGAGATAAAAAAAGTGACCTGGTTATCTTAGTGAATATGAAGTAAATAATTCTTCTATTCTATCTTATTTTTTTCACAGGAGATTTATATGAAAAAGACACTAACTCTTATAATGAAGTAAAAGGGATTCCTGAATGGTAAGATGTAGTGCAAGAAGAAATTTTAGTTTTAAATAAAAATGGCACATGGGAGCTTGTATCGAAACCAATGGGTGTCGATTTAGTAACCTATAAATGGGTTTAAAATTTGAAAAAAAAAAGTTGATGGTACAATCGATAAGTACAAAGCTCATTTTGTTGATCATAGATTCTCTCAACAATATGATCAAGATTATGACGAAAGTTTGCTAAAATGGTAACAATTCGAACAATTATTTCTTTGGTTGCTAGTAGAGACTAGAAACTAGATGTAAAAAAAATACTTTTCTTTATGGAAAGTTGAATCATGATATCTTTATGGAAAACATAAGGATTTATTTTCAAAGAATTTCTTGACTATATGTGTCAGCTCAAAAAGGCATTATATGGTCTCAAACAAGCTCTACATATTTGGTATGATAAGATTATTCAATATCTTATTTTCGTGGTTCTAAGTCTTCAACTGCTAATCCAAGTTTAGTTATTAAAAAACATCTACAGTATGCACTCTGCTACATCTTTATGTGGATGACATGATCATTACGGGAGATAATGATGAAAAAATCAACTATCTTCAAGATGCTTTGTCTGTTCGTTTTAAAATGAAGAGCTTGGGTGAAGCATAAACATTTTTTGGGGGGAAATTAAAAGATTAAATGGTTGTTTTGTTTCTTAAAAAGGATATGTAGCAAGCAATTAGAATATGCAACTGTTCTCCAACAAATTGATGGTGGTTTATTCTATTTATCTATTACAAGACCCAATATTGTGTTCTCTAATAGAGTCATTTCTTAGTCTATGGATAGACCATGTGATAGCCATCTGATTGTAGCAAAGAGGATCCTATGCTTATGTAAACGACACCTTAAGTTATGGATTGACGTACAAGCATAGAATTTTTATTTCTTTAAGCAATTTTGTAGATGCAAATTGGGGCAGGTGATATGAATGACAAAAGTTCCACAACAGGTTATTGTTTTATTGCAAGGACAACTGCAACATCCTAGTGTAGTAGGAAACAATCTATTTTAGGTCTTTCAAGCTATAAGGCAGAGCATGTAACAACTACTATGGCCACCCAGGAGTGTATTTGGCTTAAACGGCTTATTTAGGAAATAGTTTATACTGTCAATTATTCAATTCCTATTTATTTGGAAATCTAGTGTTTCATGCAAGTTTAAAACACATTGAAATTCATTTTGTTCAAGAGAAGGTGTTAACTCAAGACATTAAGTTGTAGAAAATAGGATTAAAGATCAAGTTGCATATATGTTCACTTCAGCACTTGTCGAAGTCAAATTTGAAATTTTTCAAAAAGCGTTTACGTCTATTGATAATAAGTTTGCACTAACCGGGAATATCACAAATTAGTTCAACTTACTACCATGTGTTGCAAGTTATTTTTGTTATTACTATTTTTGGGGAGTAGAAAAATAAGGAACATGTCAACTCTTTTAGTGAAATTTTTGGTATAAATAGAAGGGTTTTTTTTCATTAATTTTATTTGGCAGTTCAATTCTCTTTTAAGTTATTGCCATTTCGTTGGATGAGTAATATAATAAAATTGTTCTTCTGTAACACATTTTTCTTAGTTTCTTTGTTACACCCTAATCATGCTGCGGCTCAAGAAGAATGTAAAAATTAGCTTATGTGGAGCAAGTTCCTTTCTTCAAAACAATTGGATCTGCAAGCGGACAAAGAAGCTAGAACACAAGCTTTTATCTGGTTTGCGGAAGTATGATAGTGGCAAGAGGATGTGCCAGCAGAATCAGCATATTGCGAAAATGTGTTGGATGGGCTTTACTTCTTTCTTCGGGACTTTGATTTTAACAATCAAGGATATAAAAGAGGAAATCATATCTTTCTCTATTACCTTACGTGTCCTAAGTCCAAACCTCGGTTTCATCTAATCGAATGGAGGAAACTACTATACTAGAAGCAGCCGGCCATGTCCATCCTGTCAATGAATAAATATGTAAAGTGAGCACAATGCTCCCAGGCATTTTCTACCAGTATTTTTTTATTTTTATCAGGATGAAACGCTTGGATCCGAAAGCTTCTCATTCCCAGCTATGCTGAAGGTCTGCGCTAAGTTGTTACGCCTAAATCGGGACAGCAGGAAAGACGCTATAAAGAAAAAGGAATTAGAAGGAGCTTCGATATCACTGGACTTATGCCGATCGTCAAAGGATTTTTCCGTCAGGATAATTCATGCTGGTGGAAGAGTGGAGAGATACCAGCATGCTCTTCCTGCATCTCAGTTAATGGAAAAGTATCCAGGAATGTGTATTGCCCGGCCAGATGTTTTCAAAGATCCCGACGGATCCCTGTTAAAGCCAAACGAAGATCTTTTGCCTGGTCTCAAGTATCTTATGATTCCATCTAGCACCGCAAGAAAACTGAAGCATAAACACAAGGAGAAAGACGAGAAATTGAAAGGACCTGCTGATGATATGTTAGATGTGAATATCACCTGGAATGATAACAAGGATTTGTCAGATGAATCTTTTTGTTCTGCGAAAGATTTTTATGCCTCCAAAGACGGATGGCCAAGATGTTCAGTGAAAAAGCGAGTTAGAACCAAGAAGCCTTTTGTACCGCCTCTTCCCAAGACAAGGATTTTCCGCGGATCAGGCTGGGAGCCTAGCCTGACTTCCGTAGAAGAACTTTCTCCAGAACCTTGTTAGACACCTGACATGACATGCCTACACATGTTGGTACTGATCCTTGCATGCAGTTATTGTTCCTCAATTTTTAACAGGTCCCAATCCCAATCAATTCTTTTTCTGCTGTCCGAGGTTTTTGCCAGAGAACATGGTCCAAAATAATAGACTGTAATTGCGCTTTTAAGTGCCATTTCTTCTGAGGACCTAATTTCTAGGTTGAATTTATAACTAATTCCTCCAATTTCTACGGTTTTTGTCCATCAACAATTGTTACAGCTTCAGTTTCTTTTTCTCAGGCAAAACACTACTACAAGAACCTGCTCACACAGTTCCTAGATCGAGGATAGGTGATTCCTTAACCATGCAGTTTTCTTGTTCAAAACCTCTACAACTGTTCGATAAGACAACGTAAAAAGAGAAAAACACAAAAAAAGGGGGCAATACAAGTTAGGTTTCTTTCAGGATTGATCTCTCTGTATTACAGAATTTAGAACAGCCATCAAAGCGTGAATTTGCATCATATTTCCGTGAAGAGAGCAGTTTCAGAAGATTGACTGATATCCCCAATATTTCCTTTTTCATGTTTGCTTCTTGCATGGCAGGCTTGAGAACTATCCTACGTGCAGCTTGTATTAAGTAATAAAATGCAAGAACAAAGGGCACTAAACATGATAAGAATATATGTCCATTTTGATTTGTCTCCTAGGAAGGATGTGACTTCCATTCAAAAGGAAATCACATTAGCTCAAAAAGACGCCATCATTCCACAAATTTTTCAGAGGCAGCATGGTGATTTTGATCAATCACATACATCAATCTGTTCATTTTCATCTTGCAAAATGTATACTCACAATATATATGACAAAAGCTTGGTCAAGATCCACGCGTAAAAAACTGAAAATGCTGCACCAACTGGGATAGTTACCACCCATGAAGCTATTATCTCTTTCACGGTTTCTGATCTTACACTCTTTAGACCTCTTGCAAAACCTACTCCCATAACGGAACCCACCAAAGTATGCGTTGCCGATATCGGAAGTCCCAGCTTTGATGCAACTAGAACCACAGACGCTGCGGCAAACTCAGCTGCAAATCCTCTGGTTGGTGTCAGTTCTGTTATCTTCTTCCCAATTGTTGCTATCACTCTATACCCCCACATCATTAGCCCGGCTATTATACCAAACCCACCCCATGCAAGAATATCATTTGGAATTTTAACGACGACCCCTGATCCAGTGGCACCACCTTGAAGGATAGACAATGCAGCAGCCAAAGGACCAATAGCATTGGAGACATCGTTACCTCCATGGGCAAATGACATGAAGCAGGCTGAGAGGATCTGCATATATCCAAAAACCCCATAAACTATCTCCAGCTGGGTACCCTTTGGCCCCGCAAAATCGGAGAGAAAGCCTATCTGTTTATTCTGGATTGCAGTCTCTTTTGGTTCAGGTTGTGATGTAGTAGCTTTCACAAGTAAATGACCGAGATGTTTCCGGATGATTTGGTTAACAAGGACTGCACCAATTGCACCACAGGCTATAGCCTGCGCCAGGGCCAAAGGAAAGGACTTGCTTAAAGGAAATGCTGCAAAAGATATTCCGGTCACACCCAGAAAGACAGCAATCGGTGCAGCTGCAGCTGCAGCTTGTCCCGGGTTTGGAGCACTGTACACAAACTGCAGCAAGTGAAAATATTCAGAGCAGTATTTTGAAATTGGAGACTAACACACTAGCTTTGTGATTTAGATGAAACAGTAGACACTTTAAACGATTTTGGAAAGCGTTTAAGCAGTAATTCCCCCTTTACAGACAAGCCAATAATTTTCTCCACACAAGACAATTGAGTATATTTCAAGATTGACAACTTCAAGTCTGAAAGACAGACCATACCCTACGAATGCATTTATAGACGAGGAAGGAGACCAGTGCTCCCATTACTGGTGAGATAACCCATGATAATGTTACTCTTGCTAGCGACCCCCAGAAGACAGCATCTGCACCTCCATAGACAAGACCAAATCCAACCATTGATCCCACTATACAGTGTGTAGTAGAGACAGGCCAACCATAATAAGATGCTACCTAGAAACGTCAAGAACAGTACAGATTAGCAGAAATCACATTGAAGAGCTGCCTGTCAACGAAAATGGACAAAGAAACAAATTCAATCACCATAAGAGGAGATAGGACTATAATGCTTAAGATAAACCTTGTAGCCTTTACTGTTACTGGCCATAAAAGGCATCTGTCTATCATATCCGAAATTTCAGATTTCCTGGATTGTTAATTTCAGATTAATTATCCGTAGTTACATATACTTGGCAAAATTTTATGAGTAAGAGGTAGCTTTTGACAGACTTCTCTGATCTTTTCCTTACTTTTATTGGATCTATTATAATAAATGACAGACCTTTTCCTTTGTTGATACTTGCAAGACTTTCTCTCAGTAACCTCATGCATAGACACTTACTGTTATCTCCGTCTCTTTTGTCTCGTGTGGCATAAGTTGGAACTAATGAGTAGTGACAGACAACATATGCTCTAGCACCAACCCAATAAGTTCTACCAAGTGCATTTAGATACCCCATCAGTCCACTCGAGGTTTAGGTAACGACTCTATTGGAAAGGGAGCAAGTACAAAAACGACAGACTTTGAGAAACTGTTAAATAGAGATTCATGACTTCCATAAAGAGATCTAATAAATAGAGAGATTGATGCCAAAAAAAAAAAAAAAAGTAAAGTAGACCTGCAACCAAGTACCAGCAGCGGCCAAAGAAGAGAGCAAACCGGCAAAGAGCAGAGTGTCCTTTCCCTGGAACACACTAGCTACAAGAATTCCCTTCTGCATTGTACTTGTAACATGTGTGCCCATCAACAATGCTCCTGAGAACTCCAAAACAGCCGCAGTTAACACCGCTTGCCGGATCGTCAATGCCCCAGAACCCACAGTAGTCCCCATGGCATTGGCCACATCATTGGCTCCTATATTCCAAGCCATAAAGAAACCAAACAAGAGTGTTGCGTATGATAAGATCTTAGTCTTTATATCCAAACTCTGAACCACAGACTTCATGAAGAATGGAAGACTAAGAGCAGCGAATGCTATGAATATGCATATAGCAGAGGTTGTTCTTGAAGAGATACCGAAGGCCTGAGCCATTCCAGGTAAGTCATTGTCATGGATTTTCACTGTTTCTTGATGTTTCTCTATTTTGATTCCTTCTTTTTTCTCTTCTTCACCTCCAGCTTCAGCAAAAGATGATAGACTAGCAAAAGGGTGTTTATATTCAGAGATCTTGAGTCTCAAAACGGGAAGAAAAGGCTTGATTTGTGTCTGCTGAGGCTTGAAGATAGGGGACTCTGTTTTGATCTCATATGAGCGTTTTCTAGCTAGATAGAAGTGAGGATTATGAAGCAGCACAGTTTCTGGTGTGACAGCATTTCTTACAGAAGGTAGACAGCAAGAAGAAGTCATGCTTTGGAGAGAATACAACAGAAGAGGTAAAATAGAGATATGGATATGGAATTACTCAGGAAGATTCCTGTCCATGGAAGAATATGGCGGAGGCAGAAAAAAGGGAGTAGGTGGGGGTAGAGGAAGAATGGAGGAGTGTGCACATTGGAGACTTTTGGAGACCATTTTCTGAGTTTTGTGATTACAGGTAGGTGAGAGGTGATTTGGCCTTCAGCTTTGGTGGCTTCAAATGAATGGTGCTTGTGCTTCTTGAGAAGCTCTCAGAGTCTTGCACCCACAAATTTAGCAGTCAATATTTAAGAGAAAACAAAATCTATTTTAGAACCCTTTTATCCAAAAGGAGCATTAGTGCCGTACTGACCACCAAAATAACCTTTTCTTTTCTTTTCGTTTCCACTCATTACAAGTCAAAATAAATTATTTATCTATCCCCTCCCAAAACAAAATTTGCATAAAGCCCATAAATCAAAGAGCTTTTCAATAGTTCTCTAATTTTATGCTAATTAACTTTTTTAATCAAAAATTGATTGTACTAATTATTAATTAATTTGTAAACAAATTTGGAATTGTACGATTTTATAGTCATAATTCTAAATCCTTCATTGAAATTTTATTTAAATACAATTCTAATATTATTGTTAATATGTTCCATTTGTATTTTTGGCATTGTCAATAAATATCAAATAAGAGTAGTGTTTTTTAATTGATAAAAGAGAAATTTTTTATCTAAATTATGGTGAGCTAGCAAAAGCTCGAACTTTTCTATACTTGTTTTAGAAGCAAAAAGGTTGAATCTTTGCATTTGCTCAACAACATCAGGCGTAGAGTGATTGTTCCGGTTTCGTGCCACCCAATGGATGGATGGTTTTGAGCACAAAATGGCACACGAAAACAGGAACAGAAGAATTGATCCCAACAACATCATATGAGCTATATAAATGAGCACCATCCTTTTCATTACTTGTATATGCATTTGAAGTGAGATTCAAATGCTCCTTTTTATTGTAGATCCGATCCAAACTTACGATTAGCTTATAATGGTCACCATAACAATACATAAGAAGTTATGTTATCATTTAGATAGTCTAATTGGGACACCATTTTTTATTTCCAAGTTTAAGGAATTTCACTGTAATAAGTGCATTTGTGCACTTGACTGTGGTCTCCGCTGTGAGTCAAAGATTTACTGGAGAATGGAGCATCCATGTCACACAATGTTATGTGCGTAGAAGTTAGAGCCTATCCATATTTGCAAGCTCGCGTCTTTTGACTAACCTAACCCAATCTATTAAATGTAAAGTTAGACGTTCTAGCTGATTTTTTAGCAGTAGAGTGAATGATTGGCGAATGGAGTAAGGATTAGGGACGAATAATGAGAATTTGACTCCAACCGACAGAGATGATAAAATCTTTAATTTATTTGGGTTTAAAGAAGTTGTTTCCTTTATCCAAAAACATTTTAAGTAATCAGAAATTTTTCGTTTATATGTAATTTATTAAGATAAAAAGCAGTTTTTTGGTACTAAAAGCAGTCTGAAAGTTCTTCTCAAAGTAGACTCCAAAACCAAAGCCCGGAACTCATATCAGGCCCAAGTCAATATATGTGTTGCAGGAAGCAACTTCAAACAAAGATTCTCCTGAATGGGGATTGGTAAATGAAACTTGGACTGAAATTGTACGTGTGCTTCCTTAATTTCTAACACTACTGAGGTTGTTCATTACTGCCTATTCGAAGTGTTGGAGGAAGATGCTTAGCTTCCCCAGACTAAGAGTTCGACGAAGAATACAAGTTTTTGACGAACCATCAGCTAATATTAGCTAAAAGATTTATTGATGACAATTAACAAACTAACAATAAATCCTTCAATAGTTACTCTAAAATTTTGTACCAATTGTATTGAATTCTAAATATTTGGACCTTCAAATAATTACTTGGTTAAAAAGTTAGATTTTTTTATAAAAGAATTTGGAAATGTCTTCAATTTTAGTGAATAGTCAAATTACAAAAATTATCTGACATCGAATAAAGACATAAGAACAATGTTAAACTCATATTGATCAAAAATATTGAGGAGTCGGAAGCAAAATAACGCCAATGTCAAAGTAGAATAGGCACCAAACTTAGTGCATAAAATCTAAAGATAGGAGGAAATAGAATCTCACAAACCTTAAGACTTCTGTACAAATAAAATTTTGGTAACCTTAGGTATCTATGAAAATAGAATTATATTATCCTTAGACTTCTTGCATGTAGTTGTAGCCTATAAATACCTTGATAAAGGTTGTATAATGAAGGTGGTTATTATACTATTCTTCTTATATTGTCTTTCTCTCATTAATAAAAAAAAAAGTCTATCTGCTCACTCATAGATGTAAGACTTATATTGGTCGAACCATAAATATTATGTAATGTGATTCATTTACTTTCTTTTTGTATAGCTTTTGTTTGCACAATAATTAGTATCAAAATCTACAATTTGTTATCAAGTGTCTCTTTAGAAGTTCAATAGTAAGAAATTCAATGAATTGAATTGATTTTACTTTAAGGAAGGTAAAGATGAGAGTGGCTCTTAGCTCAATAAGGATGTGCAGCAACATTAAAAGGAAAAGAAAGCTTGTCAAAAAATTTGGAGGTGTTGGAAAAGGAAGAGATTCCATAAAAGGCACACAATGCAATACTACTGAGTTTGGAAGAAGAGGTTATGAGAGAGGTGGTTGATGAACCAATTATTGTTAAACGACTTAAAAGTAAGTATTAAAAGAGACCAATAACAAATCAGTTATATAAAGAGCAACATTTGTACACTTCGACGTTGACAGAAAGTACACAAGTGAAAAGATTACATTGATAATTTTAATCGAATCCTTTTGGATTTACAAGGTATTAGGGTTTAAATTGATGAAGAAAATCAAGTCATAATTCTTTTGTATTAATTCCTTACCTAATTCTTATGAAGAAAATTTAATATTATGTTGTATGGTATATAGACTATTTTTTTAGTGATGTAAAAGATGTTATACAATCCAAAGAATTAAAGAAAAATGTCTCTAGCATATATAAATATAGATCAGATTTGGATTTGAATGTTAACAAAGGTAAGAACAAGGAAAGGGATTACGTAAATTGGAGTAAGTCATGCTCTAAATTGAAGGATAAAATTGTTCGATGCTTTAACTGTAAAGGAAGTTGACACTTTAAAAGAGACTATCTATAAGGGAGAAAAGAAAAATTAAAAAGAAAATAGATGACAAAGCAAGTATTGTTGTAGTCTATAAAAGGTTCCAATGAATAGGATGGAAGAGGCAATGATATTTTGATTTTAAGCAAATCTGATTTAAAAAATTGGTGGGTGATAGATAGTGGCACGTTTGATCATATGACTTACTTTTAGTAAAGATTGGTTTTGATCTTTTAAATCATGGAATGATACTATCAGATTGGATGGTAATAGAGAGTATGTTGTTAAAGGAAATGGTTTAGTACAGATCAAAATGCATAATGAAGTCATTAGAATATTAAATGCCTAGCATATTCTTGAGATTCAATAAATTTTGATTTCTATGGGTACTCTTGATAGTTAAGGGTATAAGTTTTATGGTAACAATTAGTAGCTTAAGGTAGTAAAGGGTGTGTCGAATGTAATGAAATAAAAATTACAACATGACATTTATATCTTAATGGAAAATTACAATAATATGATCAGTGATTGTCTCTCAATCTTTAGGATAGAAAAATAATAGTATCAAGATATGGTGTATGTAGCTGGGTTATCTCAGTGAGCGAGAGATGAAATTACTTCACAAGGAGAGCTTATTGAAGGGTGACAAATATGAGAAAGTAGATTTTCATAAATTTCATGTACTTGATAAAAAGTCTAAAGTAATCTTCAAGGACAATAGTACTGTGATATGACACATATAATTAGGTCATTTTAGTAAGTGAGAGATGATGAAATTTCAAAAAAAAAAAAGGGCTTATTGAAAGGTGACAAATATGAAAATGTCTGACTTTTATAAGTTTTGTACGCTTGGTAAAATTCTAGGATAACCTTCAATAATATAGTATTTAGAAAATGATGTATATTAGGGAAAATATATGGAAATGCTGTGTCAACATCAACAGTGAGTAGTATAGAACTAGAATAGTTTGGAGTAGATCCTAAGAGTAAAAAAATTCTAATTCTTGAAATAAAATAATATAAAAAAGAAAGCATCAACACTGTATAGTTAAGAATAGAGCAAGATGACTTAAATCTTTTTCTTAAGTCACGATCTTAAGTGATTTTACGCATAAACAGTTAATACTAAATAATTAATTTTATAAAACATCTTTAAATAAACAATCAATATTATTCGCTGATCAAATCAGTTAGTTAACACCTAATGTAATATACTGATTGCCAAATAAGGCATTAATGAATATTTGCATAATTTAAAACACTGGAGTTACTATGATAAAGAACGGTTACTAGTTAGACGTTAGAGATTTCAATTTAAGGTGAAAAATTGTGTGATATACATACTGAAATAACAAAAGTCAATCACGTTGAACAGGGATATAGGAATGGCACCGGACTCGTACTGCCAAAAACATTGAGGTCTCATTTTATAACCAATAATGAAGGAATCATGAGAAAAATATATATAAATGGAAATGGAAAGTGGAAATTAGAATAGGAATCAAATTACTGACTATAAGTGTTTGGTATAATATTAAACAAAGTTAACAGTTATGTTAATATTCGGTGTTAAATATTAAAAACAATAATGAGAATTTTATATCCATATTTAGTTATTATATGATTTATTTTGTAAATAAATAATTAAAATATTTTATATTTTATAAATTAAAAATAAAAATTTGAATGATTTATAAAATTATTAATTTTTAAATAATTATTAATGATTTTTACTATAAGAATAAAATTATCAATGAATCAAAATAAATTAATTATTAAATAAATTAATATAAAATATCATAATATGTTATATTGGTAATAATATTATGATAAGAATCAATATCTGGACAATATCTTGATAATAACTTAATAATATTCTAATAATATCTGTTATCCCTTATTTATATTCACACAATAAAAATCTAGGATTATTTAGAATTCATTCTAATTTTGTGATTCTTTATTTTATCTATTACCAATAATCAAACAACTTAAATTAGGGAATAAAATTTGCATTATTGTTAGTTACTAAGCAGGACTAGTGATGGCAATAATGGCCCGATCAGGTCCATTTTAGTCGGAATTGACCGGACTACGAGCTGGCTATGGTTTATTCGGATCGAGCCACGGGCCAACTATGGTTTGCCCGCACGGGCCTGTGACTTGCCCAATTTTTCCGAAACAACATCTCTTTGAAATCTTTTCTTTTAAAAAATAGATAAAAACTGAACCAAAATGATGTTGTTTTGAATTTTTTTCTTAAAAAAAATGAAGGAAAATTGGACCCGCGTTAGAAGCAGACCACTCAAGTGTTAAGAGTAAATCATGTCTCGTATACAAAATTTGAGGATGAACGAAAATAAAGTTCATTGGTATTAAGCTTTTGTGAAAATAGAATTTCATTAACTTTAGATATATTGAGAAATAGAATTGTAATGTCGTTAGACATCTTACATATAACTCTGACTCTATAAATACGTTGGTAAGAGTTATGGAACAGAAGTGTTTGTCATACTGTTTTATTTTTATTGTCTTTTTCTCGTAATCATAAAAAAAAAACCTTTACTTATAGAGGTAGGTCATACATTGATAAAACTTTGTAAATTTTATATTTTATATTTTATTAATTTTTTATAACATTTATTTAAGCAATAGAAACCAATTATAGTCATTATATAGTTATTATTAATATTTATTATTTTAAAAAAATATTATTAAAATAATGTTTTTAATTTATGATTCCCTAATTATAAATAGAATCATAAATTTTTTTTGGGGTCATAAATTGATTTCATTTTATTTGATTTCTTGCGTAGAAGATCACGAATCATGTAAATATACACACACATATATGTATATATATATATATATACTGAAGAAACAGTTTAACTCGTGCGATTCTTCAACGAATATTAGGAACAAACATGAGGAATCAAATCCGCGTTGTAATATACATTTATCCCTGAAATATTTCAGCATCTGAAACCACCAATCCCAGATTCCACGAGGCGAATTTGTGAATAAAACATTGTCATTCTACGTTTTCAGTTGTAATCAGTCCATTAATGTGATTCCGTCCGTTACACATCATACTGTATAGTTGCAGGCATCTTATTTGAAACCGTTTTGGTCCAAGTTTTCGACTTTCAATGCATATAACATAATTCAGAGCAGGTCATTGGCAGAACCGTCGTAGATTCTCATCAACCACGAAAAGGGACCACCATTTAGACTGACCTCTCTGTGTTGGTCCCCTTTTAAAATGGAGCAGTAGTATTGTAAGTTAAGGCCTCAGGACTTGGAGAGGGTCAATCTTTCCAGGCCTCACAAATAATAGCAGGTTCCTCGACTTTGACCAGCAAGAAATGAATACCTATTCAAGGTTATACAAGTCACTAATAAATTTCTAATCAAGTGTAACCAATTTGACTTGTACTCTTTTCTTATTTGTCGTTTATGATATGACTCGACTAAATAAACTTTATATATGTTCTATACTTATTTTTACTAATAAAATAAGGTGTAACCAATAGAATTTTTATTTATCTTTCTTAACTAAAATCTCTAATCCATCTAATGAATCGATATTAGAAAGAATAAAAATTATTCAATTTTTAAAATTTAAAAATTATAACAGTATTAGATATTTTAATTTTTCAATCAAATTATTCAATTTTTAAAATTTAAAAATTATAACAGTATTAGATATTTAATTTTTCAATCAAATTCTATATAAAATTTAACAGTTAAATTTTCTTTAATTTAAAAATAATAACAATATAAATAGAGATATAAAACATTTTCCTATTTGATTTATACTTTATCTTATTTTTAACAGAAGAATAAGAAAAATTTGTAGCTCCAATTTTATTAATAAAAACTTTGCTGTTCGAAATACCGTTATGATCGGTGGGCCTACAGACAGAAGGCCGAGAGAGCCGGCATTGAGGTACGTGGTCCCAGTGCGGCCATTATGTGGTGATTATCATAATCGGACGACCAAGAAAACCAGATATACCAAAGGTCTAGTTGTGCATAAAAAACACAATAGACTTAACACCGCAGGATGGGGTCCCAAGATTGTGTCCCAGAAAGATTCCACAAGAAGAAGTCTGGTCTGGTGAGGGCTGCCATTTTTGGCCGACTTTGGGTGGTTCCAAGTTGGACAGATGAAGACCCTCCCCTCCTGTACTTCTTCGATAACAAGTGGCATATTGGGTGAAGTGCTACGCGTACTTCAGATTCCATGACATGATTTTTAAGTTTTCCACTTTGCTAGGCGTTATCTGGGAACATTTTTTCCTATACAAATTTATAAAAAAAGATATTTATCAATTTAAATAAAATAATTTGGGCTAACACAAAAAGAAAAATAAATCGTTAATTTTAAAATAGAATAGGAACAACAACAAAGAACATTAGATTCTTTGTTTATAAAAAATAATAAAAAATGCCTCGTCACCAAATATTATTGAAGTTAAATATGCAAATTCAAATATTTTTTCATTGTTAGAACAAATATTTCAAAGAAATATAATTTGTGGATGCAACCATAATGATGCGTGATTATGTGTTGCTGATGGAAGAAAAGCAAAAAACTCTATAAGGTTGTGCAGGCTGAGAGAACATACATGTTATTTTTAATATATTATAATTGCATTATAAACTTAAAGAAATATTTAGTGTGGATTATTTAACTTTGTCGACTTATAGTTTTAGTATTATTTGGTCACGGAAAAAGATGTTAACTTTCCGTATGATGTGTTATTAAATACTTGTATTAATGATTGGAAATTGTTAGATATTCTTTTGTAGTGTCTAGATAAATATAAATTTCAAACTTAATTATACTACATTGGTAATTTAATCCTACATATCATAAGTGCTATGTTTTCTACCAATGGCATTATTCTATAGCAATCTTTTATTTTTATTAATTTTAATATATAAATATTGATTATATCGAGTCCTTACATTAACTCAAAGTTTATTATCAAAAATTAAATTCCTAATTCGATGTTGACCTTATTTTAAAAATCCACAACAATTTAGATTTGAATAGATCAATCGTAGTAATTATAATCAAACTTTATTTTGTAATTATGATGCCTCTGTGAACATAAATTATTTTAATAAGACTGTCACATAACTCTTCAATTAGAATGATATATCTTATACTTCAACTTTTCAAATTATAATAATAAAAATTTTATAAGTACTCATTATTTGGCTGCATCAAAAAGACTATAAAAATTACTAAAGACTTTCAAGATTGCAGATAAGATTGCCATAATTACAAGAAACTTGGAGCCCTATGTAAATAGTAGCAAGCTAACATTTATAACAAGATATGATACAATTTATTCATGAAAATTATTTTGTTTTTATTCTCTTATATCTAAGGTGAATTTCATATTTTAAATAGTTTTTGCAATTGAACTAAGCTAGGGTTGAACATGTTAATCCCAATGTTATAATATCACATTAACAATATTAGTTAATTCTTTTTCAGCTTGGCTTTTAGACTAATTTTTACCTATTTGGGTATGGACTTAAGTCTCAAAACCTGATTCTTACCTAAATCACCCTTCTTCTTCCTCCTCTGATCGCCTCTACATCCTCTCACCTCCCCGAACTTTTCCATTTGGATGGTTTCCTTCCTCTACCAACTCTTGATTCAGCTAATAGACCTCAGCCTCTAACATCTTTCAAGCTTCCTACCCTTGCCTCTTCTATTCATTTCTTGACCCTTACCATAGTTAAAATTGGATCTTTTTCACCCATTCTCGATCGTCCTTTTCTCCTAACAAACCATGTTACCACTCATATTACCTCAAAAACCAAATCAATCCCCTCCGCCCTGCCTCTACTTGGATCAGACCTCAGTAATCTCTCTTTTAAACCCTAGATCTTCTCCTTCAATTCATCCCAAGGCTTCAAACTTGGTAGTAAGTGATGGTGAACCTTATGTTAAAATTTAAAAAAATCCTTAAATCCTTCTATTGTAATCTCCCCTCCATTGGAAATCCTTCAAGCAAGAGCTCCTCATTTATTTCAATAAAACCATGGGTAGCAACACTTTAGATTAAAAATGGGTAGGAACAAGTACTTACTATAGAGGAGGACCACTTTCTATTTAAGTTTAGAGGTGCTAAAAGGATGAGAATGGTAATGGAAATGGGTCTATAGCACTATAGAGGTAAACTAATGTTTATAAGGAAATAGAGTCTAGGTATGTTCTTAGATAAAGACTATCTAAAGACTATACCTTTACATATTTACTTTTATAATATTCCATTGGAGTACGGGATCACTATGGGTTTGAGCTATATGGTAAGTGTAATAGGGAAATCTCTTAGATTGGATGAGCAAATAGTATAAATGAAAAAAAATTGGTCTCATTAAGGTGTGTGTGGCAATAGATAAAAAAATAAAGCTCCCGACCTCTCTAACAGTTCAGAGACTAGAAGAAGGAGATTCCCTTACCACTGAAATTTTTGTAACTTATCCTTAGAAACTAGACCAACTAGTTAAAAAGGTATGAAAATCGAAAATTCCCTCCCCTAATAACGATTTTCTGCCCCAATCGATCCAATCACTTGAACAACCTAAACAAAGTCTACCATCTAAACCCACTGCTCCTAGTGGCTTTTCAGCAAATCACCATAAGACAACACCACCTCAAAATCCTCAAGATACACTTATAACTTCAGCTCTCAAAATCAATTCACTTGTTAAGGATTCCATTAATGAAGTTCAACCCTTATGTTTCTACGATCACCCCGCAAAACTCAGAAGACTCCAACTCCACATCCAAAGACTCCTTCGTTGGTAATTTTCCCATAACACAAAATCAAAAATGAAGGAATTCAATATTGCTTAAAGCTCAAGAAGGAAATCTAGTAGGAAGCCAAAGGGTAAAGGCTTGACAAGCCCTATTAAAGCATGATCATTTCTTAGAACATAAAGGGCCTTAACTGCTTTAGAAAATGGTAAGCAACGAGGGACTTTAAAAGGATTAAAAATCCTTTTATAAGTGGCTAGTTGGAGACAAAAATCAAACATGAGTCTTTAATAAAAACATATAGTTCATAGGAGATCAATGGATTACTCTTACTAATCAAGTCTATCACAGATTGAGATGGATAATTATAGCTTACAACCAAAGGAAGTTTAGGTACTAAGCTCTAAAAAATCTGACCATTTCATTCACATGGAAATTTTTGCAAAGCCACTTCAAGAAAAAATCCAAATCTTTTTTATTTAGTCAGCTAACTTTGCATTTCAAATGAGCAATCCTTGGAAAGACATAGAAGAAATAGTCAAAGTAGCCCAAAATCTATGAATGGTACTTAAAAATTTGTATTGTATAGTACATTCCTATAAACCAAAAGGTCTAAGAAATAGAGGGGGAAGTGGACAAAGGACTTAGAAATTTTCTAAGTAAATCAGGCCTAATTAGCCTTAACTTCAGAGGTAATTTATTTACCTGGTCAAATAAGCTTGAAGGGTACTAACATATTAGGAAGAAGTTAGATAGGGGTCTGGTAAACTCAGAATGGATGGCAAAATTCCCTAATTCACTGGATTGATTTAATAATCTAGGTATTTTCGACCACTCCTCCTTAGAAATCAAAATGAATCATCATGAAAAAAACTAAAAACATCCTTCAAAATTTTAAACTTTCTCGCTGAAATGGGAATGTATGAGGACATCATCAAAAACAGGTTGAATACCACAATAGAAGGATTTAAAGCCTATAAATTGGTTTCCAAAGTAAAGATCATCCAAGAAGATCTAAAGAAACTTTGTAAGGAACGCTGTAAAAGTGATTTTGTTAAGGAAGTGGAGTAATACAAAGGTGAACTAAAAATGATGCAAATAAACCTATAAAATGATCCAGTGAATCAAGAGCTAAGAAAGAAAGAGAAAGAAAAATTGCAATCAAAGCTTTTTGCTTTGGGAACTTATAACTCCCTGCTAAGGAAAAAAGTTAGAACTAATTGGTTCAAAGAAGGGTATTCAAATAATGCCTTCTTTTACAGATGCATTCATAATAGGATAAATTAAAATAAGATTACAAGAATTTTGGACTCTTTTAAAAAATAATGCTTTAAACAGGAAAGGCTAAAAGATCTTGCCTATACATATTTCAGAAATTTCCTAGGCACCAAGTCCAATACCTCAAATTCCCTTGCTCATCTCTTAAAATTTATTTCTCCTTCCTTGACTCAAGGCTACACTGATCTTCTTTCTGGCCCAGTGACCAATTTAGAAATTAGGAATGCAATCTTCAACCTTTATCCTAACAAATCTCTAGGCCCTGATGGACTCAATTGTTTTTTTTCCCAAAATTCTTGGCATCTTTAGAATCTCATGTGTTGGACCCCACACCCGCCCTTAGGTCGGCGGCGTGTGTTTGCGGGACATACCGCGGCATCCAACCTTACTCAGT
>JAOTAY010000003.1:8750048-8760384 GCA_025629805.1 Erythroxylum baracoense | reverse complement strand
ATGATGAAATTGTATTATTGTAATATTTTAAATACTTTGTATTATTCTTAATTTTATATTTGTATGATGATGATTGTGTTTTTCATATTAATTGTAGTTATTATTTATATGTGTAATATTTAAAAATTATTGTTATTATATATTAATTGTTATTATTATTTATTATTATAATTTTTAGAGACAGAATTGATGTAAACTTATAAAATATATAGTACAACTGTACAATATACTAATGAATTATTTTGTAAATTTTAAAAAATTTAAGGATCATTTCATAAATTTAAAAAATTATCTAAAATGATACCTAATATTGACCAATACTAATATAATATTATACCAAAATCTAATTCGATACTAATTATAGTACGTTATTCGCAACTTTAGTTACTCTGCTTAGCATATCCTATCGTACGTTTACGTGTTGCTTTGGTACAACCACCTTCTCCCACCCATCAAATTTTTGTGAGAAGCTGAAACAGCTGACATCAGCTACTCATAAATGCTTCCAACCTGTTCCTGATTGCAGCAACTGTATTATAACTCTGGCTAATACTCAGTACTTATTTCCCAACGAATAGAATTTCCACCAATCATTTGTATCTTCTTGTATAAGGGAAGCAACAAAGACCGGTCACGACGTCCAACTGTTTGCTTTAAGTAGAAGTGCAGGGGATGAGAACAAATGGTCCAATCAGGTCCATATTTCTCTGCAATGATTAATCACCTTTAATTACAAAGAACCAATGGTATAAACATTTACTGTGCCGCGAAATTAATGTCAATTATCCAATTCCTCAAGGTTAGTGACAGCTTAGGTAATCCACACTTTCCGTACAATTTGCAACCATGGACGACGAAGCACCTGATTTCCATAATGTTGGTTAAGGCTATCTTTACTAGAGAATTTGTGACTGACAAGCTAAACTGATTTAGAAGACGTAGGATTGCTTTAATTACAGTAAATGCAAGCGAAGCGTCCTTTTTTGGTAAAAGAAATAAGATCTAAATAGACAGAAAATTCTTGAAAAGCTTGGGCGTTTTATACGTATAACTGAGCGTGTGATACCTGATGCATAAAAGGACCTTCCAATGCATTAGCAAAGTTCAATACCATATGTCAGATCTTGAGTTCGCATCACTCACCATATACACTTCGATCAATACTTTACATGAATGTTCATGGCTTTTTTCATGATTTTCCAATAAGAAGATTAAAAGATTTTTAAATGAGTTAAAAAGAAAACTAATCAATAGAAGAAATAATTCAAAAGCAACGATAAGGTTACATCCATGTAGGGAACATCTGCGCAATGCTATAATCCTTTTTTCTTTACAATTATGTTTGCGTTTTGACTCTAGATTCCAACATTATCCAACTAAACTCTTGATCTATAGGTGGCCCCTGTTCCTTTTTCATGTAGACTCGTATAACTATAGTCTTTCATTTGATATAATTAAAATTAGTAACAACTGACAAACCTTATACCTCTAAGGTCTCTGTATTCAAGTGCCTTAACAACCACCTTCTTTTTTGTATAACGGTTACGTGTCCACAATTAACACGATTAGGCGGTTGGCACCTATTGTTAATGTTTTGTTTACTTTGATAAGAAGTCTGAGTGGCAATAGAGAAGCTAAAAGGCCGCTTGGACAATGGGAAAGCAACCATAAATCAATCATGGTCATTATTACCCCACTTTATGTACCATCTGCTGAAATAAGCCTAAGGAAGTATCAAGGTTGTGACAGTCCCACTTAAAAAAAAATCTAATTCTTCTATTTAATTAAACACTAGTAAATTAATCAACTTCCATGCATCAATACAAAAGAGATGATGTAAAGTTTAATTTTTAAGATGATCAATTATTCGATGTGTTATTACTTGGATTCCATTAAATAAGATAACTATAATCTGGATATGTCAACGGACGTAACTGAATTACTTAGTGCAACGAACAAGCTATGATATGCAAAGAAGTTGGTACAATAGGTTATTGCCCAATAGAATAAATAAATAAAACAAATATAAAGAATTAATTAGTCTGTTAACCTATCAAAAGGAAGGAAGACACGTTTAGTAAACTTAAATATAAATTAATGATGACAAGTAGGAGTGGCCCAATGGGTTTTAACTCTTCACTTAAGTTTTTTTTTGTAGAAGGTCTTGAGTTCGAGTTACCAAAAGGGGGAGAGGGAGAATTTTCCTTGTTGATAATCCTCTAACCTCCTGGAAATGCTCCTTGGCCGGATCAATTACGGACGTCTCGTTTCTAAAGGCAGTGTGGGAGTGTAGAACTACTAGGAACCTGGGGCTAATGGGAACCTGATGCTGACTGGGGAAGCAGTGATCAATCAGCAGCCGACCAATCAGTATGTGACGACTCCTTGTGCGTAAAAGTGTACAAGCTATGTAGGAACCTGAGAGACCTTGAGGTTCCAAATTTACCTCTTCTAAGACTCTGGGGTGGGGTCTTAGGGATTTAGGATTAGTCCAGCAAAGCTGGGATACCTAATGTGTACATATATATATATATATATATATATATATGCTTGCCATTATAATCCATAATCTATCAATTTGAAACGGTATCAAGATACACGTGTACGACAATTTTGCCCATGAAGGCAATTTTGTAATTTTCCCTTAAAGTAAAAAGTTATTAATTGTAATTATAGTTTTTCAATAAACTACCAGTTAAATTAAGTAATTTGATTCAGATAAGGGTAATAAAGTTATCCAATAAATGATCTAGATTAATGAGTCAAATTTCAGGTAGAAAATGGATCCATTTTAGTATGGAACTGGTCTATAGCAGCCTTGTAATGGGGAAGTTTGATATGGACGCTATATAAATAGGTTATGGTCTCTTACAGTTGCTCATATCAATCGCGAGCATACAAAATCTCTGACCCATTAAGAGAGCTTGCGTGTGGAGAAAACTGTAGAAAGGTCTAGATCACGTGCCGGTGAACACTTTCCATAAAAGTCTTGAGAGATTGGAGCTCATTTGGAGACCGAAAACTGCTTCGGAACACAGGATGGAACTGAAATCAGGTATTCCGCATTCCTTCGGAACCAAATGCTACCGCGTATCTTCATGCGGAGCGCGATGCGTGTCACGCATGCGTCGCACGCGTAGGACACGGCCATGGGCGTGGGTATGCCAGTGCGTGTGACGCACACGCCCATCCAAGTCGTACACGTGGCAAAGGCGGATGCGGGACACTTGTCAGCACATGCAACACAGTAGTTGTGCGTCTGCGCATAGGAGCATGTGATCTGCAGGCGTCAGATCGCATTGGTTCATGTGTGTGCAACACATGCGCAGTTCCTGTGCACGCTCAGTAACGTGTCGTCAAACGTCAGCGGATGACGTCATACTGACATAAGCCGTACGAAAGTGCTACAATAACCCAAAAAAAGGAAAATTCTAGAAATTCCCATAAATTATCCCAAGTCTTTTTGGGTTCAGTTTTCAAGTCGGGGAATTTTTTTAAATGTTTTTTAAATTTTTCTGGATTTATTACATTGATAATTAGATTCCAGAAAAGTTTTTAAAGTTTTTTTAAAGCCGATTTTGAGTGCATTTTCATACTCCGAACAACATATAAGGGAGACACTTAAAGTTTTATGTTTCTTGTGATAGGTTCGGTATTTGAAAAAGTACGATGGACACTCTTATTGAAAATTTTTAAATAAAAACCTCAACTAAAATTAAAGACAATGTTTTCAGTTTTTGTATCTGTTTATTTGACTGTGCATTTAGTTTTTGCATTTATGATTAATTTTCACATACATTATGCCCATATAGAATGTGAGGATGACATATAGTTGTATCTCTTGTGTTAGTGGACTTTTTGGGATACTGATGAGAATGTAGTCACCAAAGTGACCTTTCAAGTCAGTATTTTGGATTGTTCTACTTACATGTTGGGGGATGCTTTTGACTTTATGTTTGGTTATTCTGCCCAAAGGTGTTGGCCTTACATAAAGTTTTGAGATGTTCATAAAGGCATTAGATGGAAGAAATTTATTGCTTAAATGATCTATTCACCCAAAGGTGGTAGTGTCATGAGAGTTAATAGCTTGTACTCTGTTCGCTTTTATGCGAGTGTCTAATTACAGATATTGTGTATTCAGCCCAAAGGTTTTTTCTAATATGTGTGATCGGATTCCCGGTATAGATACTTTTTAATGCTTTAAAGTATCGCTGTTATCCTGCATTTATAGTAATTTTGACATTGTCTTTTCTATTTTTCGATCACCTTTTCGGTCAACAACAATGTTGTCACCATTGAAACCTTGAATTGTTTCAACTTCAGGAAGTGGAAGAAGGACGTGGAGTTCACATTGGAGATGGCGGACGTCAACACGACCATGCATATCGAACGACCTTCCCCACTTACAGATATCAGCTCAGAAGCTGACAGAGCAACTATGACGACTTGGGAAAGGTCAAATAGGATGTGTTATTAGACCATTAAGAGGTCGATACCAGATCATCTGTTGAGTGGACTAGTAGACACGACCGTAGCACGAGAGTTCATGGAAAACATATGCCAGAGATATAGGGTCTCTTTTCATGCTGAGCAGAGTGCCTTGATCAATGAGCTATTCTCCATGAGGTACACTGGAGAGGGAGGTGTACGAGAGTATATCATTCGGATGGTGCACCTTCAAAGTAGGTTGAAGGCACTAGATATACCAATCACTAACTCGCTAATAGTGCATCAAGCACTGAGCACTCTTCCTCAGGAGTTTGAGATGTTGGCCACTTCCTATATCTCACAGGATGAGAACTGGGACATCAATGCCTTGATTTCCCGGTGTGCTGCAGCAGAGGAGAAGATCAAGAGCTCTCCTTATTCACCTATGTTTGCAGCTGCGAAGGGCGAGGGGAAGGCTAAACTCCAATAGCCTAAGGCTAAGGGTAAGGGTAAGTTACCCAAATCCTCTCCTCATATTCAGAGTGGGCAGTTGAGCATTGCAAAGCCCCTATATGACCTTAAGAGTATGAGATGCTTCTTCTGTAAGAAGAAGGGGCATAGGAAGTCTGACTGCCCGACGTACAAGCTTTGGAAGGTCAAATAGGAGCTGTCAGGTAACTCTTCGGCCTTTATGATTCATGAATCCAATGTGGCTATAACCACATCAAGTTCTTGGTGGTTAGATAGTGGAGCTTCTAACCATATTGATTCTACGATGCAGGAGTTCATATCCAGGAGAAGGCCGACTAGAGGGGAGCAGAAGCTGATGGTCGGGAACAATGAGGAGGTGGACATTTTACATATAGGAGATGTAGGATTAAACCTCGATACGAGGTTTGTTTTGTATCTATGAGATACATTTTATATACCAATCTGATATCTGTATCAGTTTTGGATAAGGAAGGTTATCGTTTTATATTTGATAATGCAGTTGTAAATATTTCTATCAATACAAGACATATCAGTACTGCCTTCTTATCCTACGGACTATATAGTATATGTCTTACTCCTAATGAAATATATGTCTCTTCTTATGATGTCGAACCTGTTACTTGAAAGAGAATCTCTATAAAGGACACACTGTACATGTTGTGGTATAAACGCCTTGGCCACATTTTCAGAAAAAGGGTTGAGAGATTGATAAAGGATAACATTCTCCTAACTCTAGACTTCAGTAATCTGGAGACATGTGTAGATTGTTGCAAGGGCAAGTTGACCAAGATCAAGAAGAAGGGGTCAACTTGTGCTTTAGGCTTATTGGACCTTATACATACGGATGTTAGTGGTCCCTATACGGTTACATTGTGCAATGCCAAATACTTCCTGACATTTATAGATGATTATTCCTAATATGGTTATGTGTTCTTACTTAAAAAGAAGTTTGAAGTTCTTGATAAATTCAAGATCTTCAAGACTGAAGTTGAGAACTAATTGGGAAGATCAATAAAGATTGTCAGATCTGATAGAGGAGGGAAATACTATGGCAGACATGGGATTGCAAGACAAGAAAAAGGGTTCGTTTTCCAGATATTTGGATTCAGTTGGAATAGTGGCTCAGTTCACTATGTCAGGTAGTCTTGAGCAAAATGGTATGGCCGAAAGGCATAATCGCACCCTAAAGGACATGATGAGGTTAATGCAGAGTTGAAATAACCTATCCGAATACCTTTGGGGTGAAGCCATCAAGACAACATTATATATCTTGAATAGAGTCCTGAGCAAGTCAGTGTCAAAGACGCCTTTTGAGCTTTGAGTTGGAAGGAAGTCAAGCCTTGCACACATTCATATATGGGGCTACCTTGATGAGGTGAGGTTGTATAATCATAATAAGAGTAAATTGCAACCTCGTTCTACTCGTTGCTATTTAGTGGGTTATCCTGACTACTCTAAGGGCTATAGATTTTACTGTAGAGAGGGAGGCCTAGAATAGTGGAATCACAGATGGCGAAGTTCCTGTAAAATAATGTCTTTGATAAGGGAGGATCCTTACATCTTCAAGAAGTTAGCAGGATGGATACTATGATTATTTTGTATCCACCTCTCATACAGTTAGCTCCGATGGATGAAGGTCCGAGTACCATGCCTGAGCAGGAAGAGGAATCTACTCCTATTCAGGAAGAGGATTTTGAGGTACAAGAGCCTGTGCAGTTACGCAGATCCACCAGAGAGAGGTGACCTACTATCTCATCAGATTACATAGTCTATCTGGGTTAGCAAGACTATGATATAAGACATGTTGTGGATCCAGTTACTTTTTCAAAGGCCATTTCTGGACCCCATGTAGATAGGTGGTAGGAAGCAATAAAGGAAAAGATGCAATCTATGAGGTATAATAAAGTATGGGATCTCGTTGATTTACCTCAACATTGCAGGTTTGTTAATTAGTTGCAAGTGGTTATTTAAGACCAAGAAGGACACACAGGGTCAGGTTGAGTGGTTTAAAGTGCGTCTAGTTGCTAGGGAATTCACTCAGAGAGAAGGAGATGACTTTAATGTTGCCTTCTCTCCTGTATTCTCGAAGGATGCATTTAGAGTGATTATGGTATTAGTAGCTCATTATGATATGGAGCTACATCAGATGGATGTTAAGACTGCTTTCCTGAATGGTGACTTTTATGAGGAGGTCTATATGGAGCAGCCTGAAGGATTTCAGGATCAGGATGCAACTGACAAGGTATGCAAGTTGAGTAAACCAATATATGGTTTAAAGCAAGCTTCCAGACAATGGTACCTAAAGTTTGATGAGGTTTTGACCTCATTTGGCTTTGTGGAGAACAAAGTCGAAAGATGCTTATACTATAAGGTCAGGGAGAGCAAGGTCATCTTCATACTACTATATGTCGATGATATCTTACTCATATCAAATGATTTGACCATGTTGCATAAAGTTAAGCAACTTTTGGCCAAACATTTTGACATGAAGGATTTGAGCGAAGCATCTTTTGTCCTCAGTATACAGATTCATCAGGACAGATCTCAACATTAAGTTGAGCCTCTCGTAAAGCGCATACATTGAGCGTTTGATACAAAGGTTTAATATGGCTTAATATAGACCTGTTGTAGCACCTATTTCTCACGAAGAGAGATTGTCTTTGGCACAGTGTCCAAAGAATGAGGTTGAGAGATAGGCAATGAGGAATTTTCCGTATTCTAGTGCTATTAGTAACTTGATGTATGCCTAGGTGTGTACCAGACCGGACATTGCATTTACTATTGGACTGCTAGGTCGATATTTGGCTAACCCAAGTGTGGACTATTGGAATGCAGTCAAACGGGTGTTGAGATACCTAAAGAGTACCAAGGATTATACGTTGACATACAGGAAAGTCAACGATTTGAACCTCGCAGGGTATACGGACTCCAATTTTGCTATGTGTCCAAATGATTGCAAGTCCACTTTAGGATACATTTTCATATTGGCAGAAGGAACGGTATCGTGGAAGAGTGTCAAGCAGACACTGATTACTTCCTTAACCATGCATGCAGAGTTTATTGCATGTTATAGAGCTACTATATAGGCAGTTTGGTTCATAAACTTGATTTATGAATTATCTGTGGTGGCTTCGATTGCTAGACTCATACGATTGTTTTGTGATAATCTTGCTGCAGTATTGTTTAGTAACAACAATAAGAGTATCACGGGGTCTAAGCATTTAGAAGTCAAGTATTTGACCATAAAGTAGCTTATCCAGAAGGGTGACGTTGAAGTGGAGCACATCAGGACTGAGGAGATGTTAGCTGATCCGCTGACTAAAGGACTTCGCCCACTAGTGTTTACTAGACATGTATCTAGTATGGACATGTGGAAGTCCTTAGGCAGCAGTAGTTAGGGATCTCTATACTTTGCTTCTTAAATGTTTGTATATTTTGTTGTAATATGACATTATGATCATTTATTAATAAAGATTATCATATTTTTCCTCAGTAATAGTTGTTTTGCGTATAGTCATAATACATGTAGAAGTCTTAAGATTTGTGTTGATCTTTAGCATTTTAGAGGTCATTGGGCATTTATAAAGATTGACCTTGAGCCTATGTCAATAAACACATAAAGTTTATATGGATATCCTTAAAGTTTCATATGACATAAGTGGATATAAGTTTTTAATCTCATAAAGGTTCTTTAATGCTGTTTAACATTTGGCTGGAAAACATAAAGGTTTTCTCTAATACTGTTTAGCATCTGATGAGACGAAACAAGTTTTCTCTAATGTTATTTAACATTCAGTGAAAGAAAACGGAGTTTCTCTGCTGTAGTTTGGCAAATGTAGTTTAGCATAAAGTTAGAGAAATCAAGATCTATTGACGAAGATGATACATATTAGATCATAAAGGTATCATTGTAGTCTACCATACTCCATTTTTCCATTCATGTTAGTGAGGTATTAGGTATTTGTGATTATATTGGACCTGTGTCACACATGACAAATGTGTCTGATATTTTCCGATATCGAAAGCCTTGCAGGATGCCAGGACACACTACAAGAAAACAACACTATTGGTGACATTTAAAAAACGTCACAGAATCTCAAAAAAAGTCATAAAATACCATTTGCGAAGTTTTAAAAAACGTCACAAAAAATGTCATGGAATTTGGTGTAGGCAAAAGGTTTCTGCGACGTTTTTGAAAAAACGTCACAGAAAACACTGACATTTCGCGACGTTTTTTAAAATGTCACTGAAAGATTGGACATTTCGCGACGTTTTCAAAAATGTCACGAAATGTGTGACATTCTGCGACATTTTTGGGAACGTCGCACAAAGTCACATTTCGCGACGTTTTTTAAAACGTCGCGGAAAGCATTCTGCAACGTTTTTGACGTAAAATAAACAGGTGCTTTCTGTGACGTTTTTGGCGCAAAATAAACATGCCACACGTCTCTCTTATCTCCAGCTTCGTCATTAATTATCTGTTTAATGGTCGCTCTGGCATTAAAACTCCGTTAGGCCTTTAACGATTTCTGTTTCACTTTTAAACCTTTCAGTCGTGATTAAAAGGCCAAACCGTAACCTTGTCTTAACACAATTTCCTTTGCCTTTTTCTTCTTTGGCACACAGTAACACAAAGTAGCAACTACAAGATACAAACTTTTCTAGGTTGTTTGATTGATTTCTTATAGGTGTTGAGTTAAAGTCGCATAATTTCTTTTCTTTAGTTGGGCTTTGGTTTTGAATATTCAAGTTTCTCTCAGGATTCATTCATTTCCTTCTTCTATGTACTCTTCACTCACGCTTCTTGCACTATAAAGTTTCAAGTTCATAGTGTTTTTTGTTTTGATTTGGACTCCTCCTTATTGTCGAGGTTTGTAGCCTTCTCATCTTTTTCTTATACTCATTGATATCAACTATGATTGAGTTGCTGGAGTCTTTGGTTCTTTGTTTTCCAAAAACTGGTAATAATCGTTGAGCAGAAAGAGAATCGTCCCGAGTTTCTAGATGAGAGAGAGTGAGGGATTTTAGAGAGATAAAATAAGAGAGCCACACTACAACATTAAAGGTAAAAGTCGAAACGGAAAAACTCAAACCAACAGTCATGGAGCGATCTATTCACACTACTCACCTCTGATTACATAGTTGTTCACCTTCTTTTCAGTTCCATACCTGATTAAAAAATTACAACAGAAGATTGATGTAATTATTTCCATCTGTGCTTAAAAAGAACAATCACGTAGAGATCTTACTAATCGTGCATGAATATGATACTCATTTCTTTATCTTCCTCCATTTATAACGGTTGACCAGACATAGAGTCGTCGACGATGCTTGTTCAAGAGATTGAAATTTTAGAATAATCTAGAGTAAGAAGTACGTAAAAATAAATGAATAATAACGAAGTGATTATACTTAC
>JAOTAY010000003.1:8735390-8749948 GCA_025629805.1 Erythroxylum baracoense | reverse complement strand
TGCGTGTGTGTGTGTGTGTTTGTGTTTCTTGAAATTATACATTTCAATTCAAAATTATATTTATATATAATTCGAATAACATGATTTTGTATATTTAAAATACCTACTTTAAAATTTTCAATACATTTCTCATAGTATATAAATGTATAGAATAATTATAACAACCTTTAAAAAACAATAACGTCCTAGTAAAAATTCTGTTGAAATGCAAGATCTGAATAGATAGTAAAAATTATGTTGAATTGCAGGATCAGAATAGATATAGAAGTACATAATATTACTCTTAACTAGTAAATTGATGTTAATTTTTTGGATTTATATGATATTTTAATTATTATATTTAAAATTTAATAACTACTAGTTTAAAATCAAATTAAGTTGTTTATAATACGTGCATATGAATAATAGTTACAATAAGTATATAATTATTAATAAATGTAATAACTTTCTTATAAATACTTATCATATTTTAATTACGATAAAATATGTTAACTTGTAATAAAATAATAGTTATCCTCGTTATAATATACAGTATATGCATATTTTATAATAAGAGTTACTTTTATATTCTTCTAAACATTGAAACATTAGAATTAATAAAAGAAATTAATTTTTTTCATAATTTTAAATATATTTATATATAATTTATGCATATAATAAATATATAATTAATGAATATTCATTATATGTCTAATTTATGCAAATAGTAAATATATAATTAATGAGACATGATTTTAAAATAAATGTGAATTAATATATAAAGTATGTTTGAGGTTAAATTTAATTTTTAAAACTATACCACTTTTTTTTATTTTCATATTATATACTAGTTGTTATAATAAAGTATACTATTTTTATAAGATGTACTTTTAACATGTGAAACAGTTAACTTTCTGAGATATTGATAAAATACTTATACATTTTAAATAAAATTATATTAAATATCTAAAAATTATTAAAATTTTTGTCAGTTAAATATTATGTTGTTAGATAATTAAAAATTTTACTGTATCTATCAATTACAATATAATAAACAACTTTATTATATATATAAAAAGTATAGCCACTATATATTTAGATATATAGAAGATTATCGTAATTGGCATAATAACTCTTAACTACTCATTCACAATATAAAATTTTAGGTGGTCCTAAAATTGTTAACCACATTGTTAAGCTTACTACGTTTTAGTATCCTACCATTTTGATGATAGTCAAGTCATGTACATATTTAATTGCTGTTTGGATGAATACACAAAGAATGTCAAACTAAATCAGGGTATTAAATATGATAATTCTCATTATTACTCCAAAACTTACTTGAAGGCCATGTAGACTTGAAGAAATGTTCTTCTCGTAACATGCATGCCCTTTTTCTTGATATAACTTGTAAAAGTAGATTAAAATTGGTCTTACTCATACCTCACGCAATAAAGTGAGAAAAAGAACAGAGAAAAGCGAAGAAAGTATCTTAAATTCTCGGAATTTAATGCACACAAAGTCAACAGTGGGACGGGCAGCCGTAATAGAACCCGCATGCATGAGTAGCCTATCGATTGCACCAGAGCTAAAAAGTGGAACCAGATTTAGAGGCGTCTTTGACTTTTCCTTTAGGAATTATAACCAACCGTGAAAATAGTTGGAAGATACAGTACACACGTTCCATGTACAATTGTCTTTGGTTTAATTACCGGAGACAAAATGATGATGTATGACAGTAAATGTTTGAACCTACTTGAGAGCAACCTTCCAATGCCTTTGCTCCGACATGGCTTAAATTTCGCTCTCTGAGAGCTTTTAACATCTTGTTGTTCAACATTTCTCACTCAATTTAAGACAATTGTGTTATATTATGTTCCGTATATATATATTGAGAATACTATCTCAAAACCTTATATTACGGTCAACTAATCTTCAATTTTTTAAAAGGCGAGTAATCTCCCTAGTTTAACAAATTTACTGTAAATCTCTGGCTTTTAATTAACTTGGGGGATGAATTGATAAATTGAAATATACACAATAGTTATTTGAATATCATAAACTACTAAGTGGAAACAAATGTTACTTAATTGATAGTTATATTGCATGTACCAGTACAAATATAGAATTTAGCTTAGTGGCACTAATTATTGTTGGTCGAAAGTTAAAAGATTATCGATTTGATCACAAATGTTTAAGGTGAACAATTGGCCATGAGATTAACTTAAGCATCTAAACTTTAATGATTAATACACATATGACATAATTCCGGTAGCAATTGTTAACCTCGTAAAGTTTTTGTGGGCAGTTAAAACTGAATAAAAAAATGTAAAATGGTAACGGGGAACTCTTCTCGTCTCCGCAGGCCTATATGGATAGTGACAATTGGAGATATTCCATCAATAATCCTGTTTTCTTTTACCTTTTGTGTTAGTTAACTAAGCAAGTTGGCCAAAGCATATGTATGGAGGTGACAGGACTGGTCGTGAAGGGTACGAGTATCAGGTATGGAATGATGGATCATGCATGGAAAGGCAAGCGCATATATATATATATGCATGCATGAGTCAATATGTATGTTTCTTTTACGCGCCAGAAGAGGAAAAAGCTAGACCTACACATGAGCAGGGACTAATTTTCTAGCAGATAGGATGAAGTTGTATAAAGCAAGAGGGCACAGATTGTAGACAAGATTGTCTAGGGAACAAATTGATCAGAAAAAGCCTGCCACAACTGTGAGTTACGAATAGGCTGTTGAGAATGTGATCAAGTGCTTCTCTTCCCCTTAGTTCTGTCGTGACCAGAAAACAACAATCCTGCAGTCTTAACCTTGTTTAAGTAGCCAAATGGCAGCAAGAAGAGTTGGACCGTGATCTTTAGCTCCACAATCCTACATTAACGAAAATAGTAGAATTCGCCAAACCATAGGGCATGAAAAGCGTACATTCAGATCTCTATGGAACTACACTTTATATGGTTGTCCAAATTTTAACATTTCAATTATGAAAAACTATTTAACAACAATATAGACTGCAAATCCAATTCTCTCTATTTAATTAGAATTCAATTTAGACTATTTAGATATTCAAAACTTCATGCATTTCAATTAAACATGATTAACTAATGGCTCTTTAATTACTCTTGCAGTCTCCCCGTTTTAAGTCATTCTCGCAAGTGATAATTGAACTTCAAATTTGTTGAGTTCAAAGTTAATGATTAACGGAATAAATGAGAACCACAAGCTCCAAATTTTAAATAGAACTATTTATATACTCGTGCTTTGAAACAATTTGCAAACAGTATCTTATTTAAAATTTTGAAAATAAGTATTACATCTTTATAAATTTATAACTACTAATATAATTAATGACAAAATTTTAACTAAATGATATTTTTATTCAATATATGATTTTATTTATATTACACTAATAAAGTTTTTTTGAATTTGTACAAACTAATCAACTTTTAATTAGGGTTAATTACAAAAAAACTCAAACTTTCATCAATTTTTCCAATTATAGCCCGAACTTTAAAAAGTAGCAATAAAACGCCTAAACTTTTAATTTTTTTAACTATAACTTAAATTTCAAAAAGTAGCAATAAATGCTCAAACTTTCAATTTTTTCAATTCCAGCTCAACATTAGTGTTTCTATTAAGTTTGCTGACGCGGTTTGCCACATGTTTCAGAAATCTTAACTATTAATATATGTTAGCCAAAAATAACACAACAAATAAATATTAATAAAACGATGTTGTTTAATCACATAATTAAAACAACGTTGTTATTTAAAAATGATCTAAAGACATTATACTTTAATTTCAGTTTTTTCCTTCATTTTCAAATTGTTCTCTCGATGCCTTTACCCTTCAATTCTCAGATTATGCAGCCTTGATGCCTTCACACTAAGGGCATCAAAAGAACGAACTAAAAACGAAGAACTTACTGATACAATACGTTGTGATGCGAAAATAGTTTGAAGTGTCAGAAAAACAAACAGAAAATAAAGGGCTAAGGGTTAAGGGAGAACAACAGATAACGATGGGCTAAAATTAAAGAAATTGAAAGTTTGAGCACTTTATTGCTACTTTTTGAAGTTTGGACTATAATTGAAAAAATTGAAATTTTAAGCATTTTATTGTTAATTTTTAAAGTTTGAGCTATGATTGAAAAATTGACGAAAGTTTGGGCTTTTTTGGTAATTAATCCTTTTAATTATGATAAATTAAATACTAAATTTAAAAATTAGTACATGATACATTTATATGTTTTTTAAATATTATGATATGCAGGTAGTGTAAACATTTAATTAGAATTCAAACTTGTAAATTGCTAAATTGTTATTATAACAATTAAAATTAAGAATAAATAAATAAATATACTTATAATAAGTGAAGTTTACTCTAGGTACTATTTTCTCTTATTTAAGAATTTGTTATAACTATCCATGTTGTTGCCGACTGCACCAAAGTTAAAAAGGGTTGTTGCTAACTACATAAAAGTCAAAAAAATGCAGGAAGAAAGAAGAAGAAAAATGAAGGCCAACCTAAATGCATTTGGGAGGCCTATTTTCCCATATCAATTTTCATTCATCCTAAATCTTCTTTTCGTCAGTTCAATATCCATAGTTTAGAAAGTGTTTTTCCTATTTCTTGAGAGAGTTAGTATTTCTCTTTGTAAAATAGAGAGATATTGTAACTCCTAAATTTTTCATAGTAAAGTTTCTTCTTCTTGCCTGTAGTTTTTAACCTAATTTGTTTGGAAAATTTTCACGTAAAAATCTATGTGTTTATTTCTTCATTACTATTTCTTCAATCCTATTTAGCTGTGAATCTACTCTAATCTAGTCAATTTTCACAACAAGTAGTATCAGAGCGTGTTGAGAAAATTGCAACGAATTTTTTGGCACAATCTGTTTAGTTTTCGTGTTAAGATGATGAAAGTTGATGAATAGTAAAATAGTAACTAAGAAAGGTGGCAATCATTCATGACTGTAGCAATCACTGTAGCTAAGCTGTAGCAACTAGCACTATAATAAAAAAATGCTTTAGGCAACAGACAAAAGTGTAGCTATAAATACAATTATCGTTGCCTTTTTATTAAGACAACATAATTTATATCGTTACAAGAAGTGGCGCTGCTATAAGTATAACGCAAAAGAATTTTTTTATTAGGCAACAAAGTAAAAAATATTGCTTTAAGTTTTGACTAAGGCAACATTTTAGTTTCTAACTATAACAACAATGTTAAATAGTTATTGTAACACTTTTAAGTCTTTATAAGGCAAAAAAAGTAAATTTTTTTAGGCAATAATTTGTAAAAATAAAAAGTAATAATTTATTCTTTTGTTACCAATATTATTTAACATAAAATCAATCTCTTATCATTATGTAGGCAACGTACATATACATTGAAAGAAATATATAAATATTAATATACGTCTTAATTGTGTACATACTATCAAATGTAAACAACAAAGTATTTATATATAATACACAGTCCATAAGGACTTGTAATATTCAATCTTTTAACATATTCAAAATAAAAAAGTGAAAAATCATTAGCTAAAATATTCATTTACAATATCGTACTCCATTCCATATGGAATATAAGTGAACTAATCTAAATACTAAACAAAATCAACATGTATGGGCCCTCCAAAATCTTTCACCAGGTATCTTCTTGTCCACTCCTAATCATCACCATCCTACAAAAAAAGAAAGAAAGAAACAAGAAATAGATTAGCATTGTAAAACTACTATATACGCTTACAAACAGGTTGATATATTTGAAAAATGAAATAGTAACTACTTTATTGTGATGTCAATTTAATCAAGACATATAATATAGTCCAAAAACTAACAACAAAATCATTCAGTTCTTTTTATGAATAAATCCAGAAAGCATGAACATAAGCAACTAATCTCAACAAAAAAGATAATAAGATGATATACAAAAACAGTGAATTAAGGAAATTTTTTACCTGATATTCTTCATGTTGATATGTATGGTTTGGAGGAATAGAAGATTCCTTTCTTGATTGAGGTGTAATAAATTTACAAAGCATGTCTATGTTAGTAGCTTGCCCAAGCTGAGATTGAATAAGGTAGAACATTTGTTTCATCATTTCTTCTCTATTAGCTTTATCTTGTTTTAATTGCCTTTTCATTTCGAAGCGTTCAACTTTCTCTTGTTTTAATTCCTTTCTCATTCTCTCCTTTTCAACGTTTACTTTTTGGTTCATCTCTTCTTTTAATGCATTCTTGATGGACTGTAAATACTCATTAGGAACTTTATACAAGGCTTCACTCACCATATTATTAAATCAATTAATGAATAATAGATGCATAAGATACTATTGTTATAAAAAAGATGGATTAAAAATGTAAAAAGTTGTTGATTTAATGAAGAAGTACGTTAACTAGAATAGGTGAGTTACATGATATTCTATTTGTCTTATTAATAGAGTTATCATGATGATTGATACATTAAGGTGCTTCTGCCCATAATAGTAATATGGCACTAGAGAAATAGAAATTGGATCCATAGAAAAGAGAATCTACCCAGATAGTTATCCACTTAGAAAAATCCCAACTCATGACTACCGACTTAATATCCATTGCATCCAGTAAACAATCGTAAAGAAAAAGTATAGAAATTATTCAAAAAGAGATAATTTCTGATTTCACTTTGACTGTTATAGCCTCTGAAACTTAGGAAACTTAGGCAACAATTACATGAAATAATAAGATCAATATAATTATGTCGCAGGAATGGTATGAAGAAGTCAGGCAATTCTGAGTCAAGACGCAAAGAAGAAGGAAAAAAGAACATTAAGGAAATAAGTGAAGAATGACCTAATGAAGACTAATGAGTGCATAGTTCTCAATATGAGGCAGAGTTGAGTAGTGACTCACGGTAATAAATGTACCTCTTTTCTGAACCCAACTCCTTCTGGATATCAGAACCCCAAATGAATCATCAATCTTCACATTTAAATGATTGCGTGGAAACACAAAAACAAAATCAAATAAGCATACTAGTAAGAAAGCTCAACTTAAATCATAATCATATGATCAGAAATTAGGGTTGCTACTAGTAATAAGTATGAACATGGCTCGTAGAAACATCCAAAGCAAGTCCTCAACTTTCTTAACAATATGAGAAATGTGTCTGATTCATCTTCAAATAAAGCAGTGACTTTGAATGGCTATAACACGCACTACAATACCCTCGTTTGTTTCAAAACAATGAGGATGTTGTAAAGAAAAGGACACTAAGACCTACTTACCCATTTACCCAGAAAGAAGCTACATCGTCATCTGGAAACCTAAGTCTATAACCCTACTAATCGAACCTAAAACTATGGCCTCAGCCACAGAACATATACAACACAAATAAACCCGAAAACAACCAAAACTCATATTTCAGCTAAGAAACTAAAATCTTTCAATAATAACATGAATATTATAACAAAGTTCTAATAAGAAATGCTTTAAAATATTATCAAAATTTGACCCAAAATGGTCAAAACCTAACGATATTCTGATCAAATAATTGAACCCCATTTTCAACTACTACACTCATGAACTCTCTCATAAGAATAGAGCAACATACCTCCATCTTCCCAAAAGAAAAGACCTAAATCATATTTAGAAAAGATTCTCACAACTGAAAATAACCAAACCTTTCCCCATTGTAGAAGACCATTACTTGTTGCAATTACCACTAATTTCAAATGCCCTAAAAGCATATATCAACTAAAGCCTAAAAACTGATTTAAAAAATATCATCAAAAACACACATCCAGAAAGAAAAACCCTTATTGCAAGCCAAAGAAAGATCTAGTCTTTGAGCATACCCATAACACAGACTTTGGGTATTAACATGAAAGATTGAAGCCAAATGAACCGTGATCACAGAAAGATGAGGAAGCATTTTTCACAGAATTCCCAAATAGATTCTTTCGATTTATAAGAAACATAATGAATTTTTAAAGAGATTGGACCATGAACGAAGGGGTTAAAGTTTGATTATGTAATCTCTTAGAGGGTAGGAAAGGACGACACCAGTCATATTTTAGTTCATTGTTTATTATGTGCTTTGTTCATATAAGTATCAATTTAAGTATTATCATTATTATAAATTTTGTAATTAATGGAAGTAAAGTGCCTGAAATTGACTAATAATTTCTATTTTGAGATTTTCATTAAATCGTCATAAAATCGGCTAAAGATTAAATAAAATTTAAATTTTAAAATATGATTGAAAAAGATTGTACTTAACTATTGAATAATTTAAAATTTAATTGAAAAAAGAGACTGTTGAATAAAAATTAATTAATTAATTTTATTTTATAAGAACTTATTAATTTACAAAAATTAGCCGACTAATTAATAAATCAATTTGATCCAACCTGGTTCAAAGTTTACAAAATGCTATTTTTTATATTTAAAATGTTATTTTTTATATTTACAAAATAAATAATAATTTTTTATCGAGTTTGGTTAGACTCGATTGTGTTCGAGCTCAGGTCTGGTTTGAGCCTAAGTGTTTCTAGGTCCAAGGCTCCTTATTGTAAACCTTAATTATTGTTTAAAGTTGCAACAGATTTAATTGATGCTTATATAAAATTTTATAGCAACGAAATTTTAATTTTGTTTCCTTTTAAAATATATGGCAACAAATTACTATTAACATTGCGTATTAATATTACTAAAGGCCACGCTTTAAAAACGTTGCATTAGATTAATTTTAAGCAACACATTTTAAATTGTTACAAATTTAACGTTGCCTAAAGCATTTTTGCTATAATGTAGGTATTATTCACGTATACAGTACTATTCATCTGTATTATTCACATGAAATAGTGGGAGATAAGTTTTGTTTGTGATTGAAGAAATGGAAAAAAAATTTGAGATTGAGAAGTTCCATGAGAGTAATTTCTCATTATGGAAGTTAAAGATAAAGGTTGCATTGAGAAAAAATAATTGTTTAGCAACCATCAATAAAAGGTTGACAACATTCACAAATGATAATAAGTAGAACGAGATAGATGGGAATGCTATGGCAAATCTTCACCTTGCATTAGCAGATAAGGTGTTATCAAACATAGAGGGGAAGAAGATGACAAAGGAGATCTGGGATCATCTCACTAAGTTGTACGAGGCCAAAATACTCTATAACAAGATTTTCCTTAAGAGAAAATTGTATACTCTTCGGATATCAAAATCTACTTCAGTGACAGAGCATATTAACACCTTGAACACTCTATTTTCCCAACTTACATCATTGGATGATAAAATAGAGTCTTAAGAATGTACTGAACTTTTACTTGAAAGTATATCAGATTCGTATGATCAACTCATCATAAATTTAACAAATAATGTCCGTGTGGACCACCTAATCTTTGATGATTTTGCAACTATTATTCTTGAAGAAGAAAATTGTAGCAAGAACAAGGAACATAGGTAAGCAACTGTACAATAAGCGAAGGCATTGATGGTGATGAGAGGAAGATCAACGGAATGTGGCCAAAGTGAGAACTACAATCATGGTAGGGGAAATTCAAGAAGGAAGAAGAATTTAAGATGCTATAATTGTGGCAAAAAGGGTCAAATGAAGAAAGGATTGTTGGAATAAGATAAATTTCAATCCTTAAGGAAATATGGCAAACATTTCAAAAGAAGGTAATGTCCTATGTTGTGAGGCAATGACAGCAAATAAAAGTAGAAAAAGATCTACTGGTGTATGGCTTTTCGACTAGGGAGCTACTTTTCATATGACCTCTCGGAGAGAATGGTTCTATCATTATGAACATGTCTCAGGAGGATTTGTGTACAATTGTCATGATCATGCCTCAAAGATCATTGGTGTAGGAACCATCAAGCTGAAGTTGTATGATGGTATAATTTGTACTCTCCAAGGAGTGCGACATGTGGAGGGCCTAAAGAAGAACTTGTTATCTTTAGGACAATTGGATAATCTTGTGTAACACCCCACTCTCATCTTACATGTACCTGTATGTCCATCAAACATTCGTGCACATGCTCGATGGAAGTAGTGCGTTAGAACAATCACATCACTTATCATGGCATCAATAATTAAAACACAAATACTCAATATCAAAAACTCAACTTCTCATTCTCACTTCATAAAACATAATATACATTGTAGCATTACATACAACGTCCATATATGTACAGAATCGAAAGCTTATCAAAGACTACAGCTCTGTTTACAAAATATGCTACATTAATGAGGAATTATACAAAACTATATCTATCACTTCAGTCTCAGCTGACCGACCTTTGAGCCATTTCTTCTATCAAAAAAAGTAAGAACTATGTTTCTTCTAGAGCATCTTAGCAACTAAGTCTTCTTTCTCGTACTTAAAAAGCCACGTTTCACTTTTTATGAGTTTTGCGAACTCAGTGAGCTACCTATTATCAATGGCTCACTCATAGCAAACATAGCATAATTCACGATTCACATTCAATTTGTAGATAAGTAATAGCACATGTTGCACATCACTTCACCAATCATCATATACATCAAATATCACTTTGTTCTCTTATTTCAAATTTCACATTTAGAATAGTTCAAACAATTTATTTCGATCATTTAAAACATACATATCAAATATATATGCAAGGCTCTTGAGACTCACTTTTAATTATTACGTTATTGTGACCAAGTGCCTTTTTCATTGTCCTGTATCCATTGTGGTTATCGGGCTTATTAATAATTGTCCTGTATCTATTGAGGATACTGGGTTTATTATACATAGTGAGCTAGAGGTTCTTACCACATTTTGAACTTTAAGCTCTTTTTCACTAGCGACTCCGGTTATAACTATCTTTATCTGTTCATGCATATTATGTAATGAATGCATCACGCCTCATATGTTCAATCAGTCACTTTGTTTCAATATCCATATTCACTTTCACATATCATCAAACCTAAGTCTAGCATTCAACAATTATGTTGAGTACACTTATGTCAGTCAAATTCACATACAATGAGCACTTCTAATGTGATTTTCATGCATCAAATGCCTCAGATAATCAATGTTTGGAATTAACACATTCACATTAATAACAATTCAACACAAAATTTTATACAAAACAATTAATTAATGTGAAACCATCTAGGTTACTCACAGGATGCACCAGATAGCTATTGCCTCGACATCCCGGCAATGTCTGGAAGCAGTTGCTCTATTTGCGCTTCTATATCATGCAATACACATTTACACACATTACTAATATGCACAATCACATTAATACTCATTCATACACATATGTATATGTGTTATGTATAATGCATGCTCAATGACAATCCCAGGTATGCATAACCTTAATCATGTGCCTCAATCATTCAAACATCTTCATTTGTATATATCTAGCTTACTCTTAGGTTAATACCTTAAGCATACTTGATTATTCTTAATTTCCTAAATCAATCATTCACCAAGGTTATTCTAGCATTATAAGATCACATAATATCCAAATTATCTTTTATCTATACTTAATATGCATCATTAATCTCCTTTGAATCACATTAGCCTTCGTAGGATCACTTTCATTCTTATAACATCCCTAAATTTCCAGATTTGAATACTTGATATTTAACAATCCATTCTTAAGTTATCACCTCAGTTATCACCCAACATATCACTCATTTAATCACTTATTTTATCATCAAACTAAGTTCATTTCAAGATTCATTCAAGCCTAAATACATCATAGGAAAGTACCTAACCATTTGTTGTTTCAAACCATAGATAAAAGAAGCATAATTTACATAACAACCATTCCCACGATCGTGGATGGCTTCCCATGATTATGGGATTGCATTATTCCCACGATCGTGGGGTTTCCACATCCGAAAATCCCAGCAATCTTTTTCCTATTTTTCCAGCTTTTTCAACTCCTATAAGTTACATCCAAAACATCTTATGCTTAGTCTATAATTTCTAGCTTAGTTCCTCTTCATTTCCTCTTCATTCTCACCTATATTTCAGCTCAATATCATTCATAAACAAATCATGATCTATAATTGATCATACACACAAAAACAGAACATTCATACATATACATTCATCATCAATGTTTCAACATATATTCAACTCCATTATCACCTTCATTTCATTTCTAAACTATCACCTTAATTTTTTCTCATTTCAAGACACTTCACACTACCCCTTTTCTTTAGCTTTAATCTCATTTTAGTTTGCCTCAATAACAACTACCAAACATTCACATGATTATACATCAAAAACAAAACATGAGTATCTCATCTCTTCATAAAATTTTTGCGTTCTTTCTACACCATTCTAAGGATCATTCTATCTCAAAAACATCCTTACAACATCTTAAAAATTATTAACCATCATATATATAAAACAAGACATGAATATACCCACGTTTCTCATTCATGTTTCAGCATATGCTCTTCACCATTTTATGATCATTTAACCTTTAACTATCATCATAAAATTTGCTATTTAACAAACTATGAAGAATAATGCTTTTCACACTTGTTTAACTTTAAGGTCTTCAAATCACACTTAACCCTAGCTTCCAAGCATTATACGATCATCATCATTCAAGGTGGAAGAGTTAGGTCTTTAGTGACAAAAATGAAGAAGACAACAAAAATGGAAGTAGCAAATGAAAAATGAGAGTAACCACAAGGTTGTGAGGTGAGATGAATATCGTGAATGGAAGAGAAGAAAAATGAAGAAGATGAACTTGTAGAGACAAAATCAAAGATGGTTTATAATGGAGAATGTTGTGGGTTCAATAAGCAAGATAACAATGCTTAGTAAGTGCCATGACAAGTGTCATGACACTTACCTCTTAATTAATAATGTTAACCATAATAATATCTTCTAATGTTGTACCCTCTTTCATTTAATCTCTAGTCCATTTGTCTCCAATTTCTAATCCAGTTGTCTCCCAAATCTCAATGCCATTTGTCATTAAATCCTAAAGTCATGTGCCAAATATTTCTATTGCCATTCGTAACTTATTTCTACTACCATTTATCAATTATCTTGCCACTTGACATTTTTCTAGTCCTAAAATACCCCAAAATTTCATAAAATTTCTAAATCTTCACCAAAAATTCTAAATCAATACTTATACTTACCAAATCAATTTTTAAGACATATAATCCACAATTCACATCATAATAAATTAAAAACCAATTATACCTAGAAAGTGTCAATTAAGTGCACGAATAGTCATCGTAATGTGTGCAAAAATCAAATTCACGTGTATGTATGTTATATTATGGATGAGCATGAAATGTACTTCCTAACTTCTCAATAATGTCTCTCATGTACAGTATTTTAGGATTCTAACCTTTAGCATGGGAAAACGGGATACTACATCTTGGTTGCAAGGTTGAAGTTGAAAACAAAATCATGAAAATAACTCACATTATGCTTGTACTTATGAAGGGAGAAAAGATACTTACAAATTTACATATACTGAAGGGATAGACTTTATAGAGGCAAAAGCATCAGTTATTTCAGGATGTTCAAATGGAATGATATGGCATTAAAAACTTGGACATATATTTGAATAGAGAATGAAGATTCTTGCTGAGGAAAAGCTACTTCTAAGGCTCACAAAGGTATTTCTGCCCTTTTGTAAGCATTATGTTACAAGCAAGTAGCATCGGTTGAAGTTCAACATATCAAATTCTAGAAGTAAATTAGTTTTAATAAAAAATGTATGGAAAAGCATCAGTTCTATCCCTTGGAGAAGCGAAGTACTTTGTGTCCTTCATTGATGATTATTTTAGGAGATGTTGGACATATCCAATCAAGAGGAAGGCAGATGTGTTTCTAATCTTCAAAGTATACAAAACGCGGGTACAACTTGAATCTGGAAAGAAGATCAAGTGTTTGAGGATAGATAATAGAGGAGAATACACTGACAATGAATTTTATCAATTATAAAAGCAAGAAGGCATTAAAAGGTAGTTCACAACAATATACACCCCTTAATAGAATGAAGTGGTAGAGCAGATGAACAGAACTCCGTTAAAGAGAACCAGAGCTATATTGGAAATTACAAGCTTAGATAAGACTTTTTGGGCAGAAGCAATCAGTACCGCTTGTTATATAGTAAACCAGACTTCTTCAACTGCAATTGAGTTTAAGACACTAATGTATGATGTGGACTGATAAGCTAGTTGATTATTCAAACCTCCAGATATTTGGAAGTCCTATGTGTGTGATGTACAATACCCAAAAAACTATGAAGTTAGATCCAAAATTTAGAAAATGCTTATTCTTGGGGTAATGCTGATGGAGTGAAGGGGTATCGCTTGTAGGATTCCACTACCCATAAGGTTATTATCACCAGAAATGTAATCTTTGTAGATGAGCTATAAAAGAAAGGAGAAGATGATAATGTTAGAGCAGTGCTCTAAAGGTAATCACTTTTAGCACTTTTATACAAACTTTATTTTGATTAATAAAGCGAATGGCATTTTTCATTAATTTGATATTCGTTTATATATGAATTGATATTGATCTTAAATCAAATTAATGAAGTCTATGAT
>JAOTAY010000003.1:8715409-8735290 GCA_025629805.1 Erythroxylum baracoense | reverse complement strand
AGGGGGGTTTGCAATGTCAATCCTAACTACTTCTTAATATGAACATTTTATCTTATGTTTTGCCAATGAAGCTCACTTAAAGAATGCTAAACTCATAATAACTAGATCATTTAGACCTTACTAAGTTGTAGATTGTATGTTTTGGTGGAAGTAGGTTTGAAGGAGGAGCTGGAGATTATGATTATGAATGTGGAATGGACTTTGTTTTTTTTCTCGATATAACTGGAAACGATTACGAGGAGCTCACCATCAAAGTTCTTTCTACGTGCAAGGTTAAGAGAAATAAAGCTTGGAAGGACACAAATTAGATAACAATGCAAATGTAGGTGGGAGATTGTCAATATCCACTAACTAATTTGGATTGAATTATTGGTTTTATACCCCTAAAAATATGGAATTCAAGCTTTACTAGACCTCTATGATTAACTTTGATGGGCTTGTATTTTTTCCTACCAAAATTTGGCATTGCATATGGCAACACTATATAGATAAATATCCCACTAGAATGAAGACCATCATCAATTACATTATTTACATCAAGTGTTTTCTGCACTATTTATGCTTAAAGGGAGAGTACAAGGGTAATGACCTAATATGGATCAAAGGGCTAGTGATGTAGCATCTCAAGTTGGGGTCTACGATTCGAATGTTTGAGGTCTTCAACTCAAATTCCACAATCAACTTTCAAAAGAGATTCACTTGTGGGTGTTATTAGACCTATGACAAGGGTTAGGATAAAAAGGACGCAAGGGGCTTTGAATAATTTAATTAAAGAAGCCCATTCTCAAACCAAAGTCCAAGTTGCTTCAATTAAAGAGTCTAAGCAAGTCCACTTAATAAGTCTTGGAGAAGTTGGGCCAACCCAAGGTGACAAATAATTCGTAACTGAATTTACTATTAGTAGGTTTCCTTTTTTGTAAGGGACAATTGACCAAATCCTATAAGGCCTATTGTTTCTTAAAAGTTAGTTTCCTAATAGGTTAAGTAATTTAAGATTACTAGGTTTCCTTGACCAAATCCTACAAGGTCTCTTGTTTTTCTAAAAGTTAGTTTCCTAGTAGGTTAAGTAATTATAGATTTAAGGTAATTCTTTTTCCTTAATATTCAGTCAACCTCTGTCCTAGATATAGGGAGGTTTCGCTATCACCAGGGGACACAATTTTATAACATTATTTTGTGAGCTTTATCCTTATTATTATGCTTGCTGAATAATTAGAATGCATTGCATGATTTTCATGCTTTGTATGCTACTTGTCTAATTGATTTTGTTTCATCAATTATTGGCATCTTTTTTTTTGTTATTCTTCTTTCAATCTTGTGTTGTTCAATTCTTTATTTGCTTAATTTGAGGGTACAAATCCCTTGAAACAAACTTTTGTTAGAGCAGTGCTCTAAAGGCAATCACCTTTAGCAATTTTTACAATCTTTATTTTGATTACTAAAGTGAAAGGCAATTTTTCATTAATTTGATATTCATTTATATATGAATTGATATTGATCTTAAATCGAATTAATGAAGTCCATGATACAAAACATAGCATGAAGGAAATCATGATGAGATCATGATAATGAGATTCCTATCATGTGAAATTATGTTAGTATCTAAATTATCCTTAGTCATAGGATTAATAAGACAGGACATTATTAATCCAGACAGACTAGCACATATTATACTCCTTAATTTGATTAAGTAATGGATCTTACAAACTATAAGCATGAGTTGTTTAGAATTAACATGTGGATGCTTACTAAGGGTAGTAAGTACATCGGATGACCCGCTATAAGATTATCATATGGATGATTTATTGAATGTCAATGATTAATCTCATCATAGCAAATGTGTAAATATCCTTAGACTTGAGGTACTCAAGGGTGTCTTAGATATGCTTTGACACCATTCCTTGTTACTTCAAGACAAGGTCTCTCTTAGGGTGGTGATTGGGTACAATTATTTTTATTTGAATGTAATTAGGTAGATCATCACTCCTAATAGAAGGAGATGATAACCACGACCTCTTGTCGGGGTTATTACTCAGGAGTTTCTGGCCAGAGCAATTATAAAGAGAGTCTTCAATGATATATAGAGTAATGAGATCCTAGGACAAGAACTAACAACACTTGGACTAGATATGACATAGTCAGTCTAGTGAGAGTTGACACATAGCCCATACTCTAAACCAAGTGGGGTATAGTATGGTGAAAGGATGAATTGCACAGTAATTGTGTATGGAAATATTCATAAGTTAGATAATTAACTATCGAAGAGTTCGTGTGTTAATCCATTTATATTCCGAAAAATTGGCATCATGAAACCCTTCATGATTTGCTTGAATTAAGAGTTAATTTAAATACCTAAAATAATCGGAAACCTAAGGGTCACAAGCATAAAAGATCGGATGAAAAATATAGTGTGTATGACTAATTTTAAGTAGGCCATGATTGTGGTCGAAGGCGGGCCTATTTTGTACACAAATGAGTATATAAGTGAGTTCTTCACTTATGTACACAAGGTCTTACCACTTCTTACATACTCAAATGAGAGCATAAGGGCTCTAGAAGAGTTCTAGAGTGAGAGAGAAGTATCAAGAGTCTTATTATTGCAATTTATGCAATTGTTACATTAATCTAAGTGCATGCAACAAGCTTCTTGATCTATCTTCTATCATTTTGAGCATCTATTAGAACTCATCTAGTTTGGTGCTCAAATCATCCTTATACATTGTTTCTTCATCTTCTTTGTGTGTTCTTAGGTGATCAAGGAAGGGTTTGGTGTTTGTAACAACACAAACAAGGAGAAGAAACAAGAAAGGAGTAGAAACAAAAGGTAAAAGTTTTATATTTCATGTTCTTATATATATGTCTATGTATGCATGTATGATTATGTTTTTCCGGGTTATCATGGTGTTGGAATCTAGATTCCGACACTTCCGTTGCATTTGCATGCATATGATGCATGCATCAATGGCTAACCCAATAGATAACACATAAAAGGAAGATTTAGAGACTGCTGTTGTTCAGGCAGAAAAGGAATCCCAGACAGATTCTTCTAAAACAACACAAAAGCATGAGGTATAAGAACTAATAAAGTCTGAAACTCCATAGACTCGTCAACCAAATCGCCCAAAAAGGTGGCCAGATTGGCATTTAGACTATATTATAGAGGGCAATATTACATACTGTCTTTTAACTGAGGATAGGGAGCCATCAATTCTCCAAGAGGCAATGAACAGTTTAGATGCATCTCAATGAATGACAGCAATGCAGGAAGAAATTGAAGTTTTTTATAAGAATAAGACTTGAGAACTTATGCCATTACTACAAGAAAGGAAAGCCATTGGAAACAAATGGGTCTATAAGATCGAGCGAAATTGTGATGATCAAGTGGAGCAGTATCGTACAAGATTGGTGGTGAAAGGATATGCTCAGAAGGAAAGGATTGATTTCAATGAAATATTTCCCCTATGGTTTGACTTACTACAGTCCGAGTAGTCCTAGCAATATGTGCTAAGTTTGACTTACATCTAGAATAGTTAGATGTAAAGGCTGCTTTTCTTTGTGGAGATCTTGAAGAATAAATTTAAATGCTTCAACCAGGAGGTTTTGATGAAGCAAGAAAGGAGAACTTGGTTTGCAAGTTAAATAAATCTCTGTATGGTCTAAAGCAGGCGCTGAGGTGTTGGTACAAGAGATTTGATTCCTTCATTATGAGTCTTAGATACAACAAACTAAATGCAGACCTTTATGCATATTTCAAGAGGTTTGGTGACAATGACTTGATTTTGTTGCTGTATGTAGACGACATATTGGCAGCAAAACCCAACAAAGATTGTATCATAAAATTAAAGGCTCAGTTGGTTAGGGAACTTGAAATAAAGGACTCGAGACTAGCAAACAAGATTCTAAGGATGCAAATTTACCGAGACAGAAGTAATAGGAGGATTTGGCTTTCTTAGAAGAATTATCTGAAGAAGATCTTGCGAAGCTTCAACATGAAAAATTGTAAGTCAATTTCTACCCCACTTCCTGTTAGCGTCAAGTTTTCCTCCAATATGAATCTTAGCAGTTAAGATGAGAGGATAAAGATATCTCGAGTATCATATGAATCAGCAATGAGAAGCTTAATGTTCGCTCTGATATATACAAGACCAGATATTGCATATAGAGTAGGAGTAGTTAGACGGTACATGGCAAATCTTGGCAGAAAGCATTGAAATGTTATACATCCTAAGATACATTAAAGAGATCTCAAATGTTGCATTGTGATATGAGGGATCATATTTTGGTGTTGATCCTCTTACGGCTGATGGAGACATAAGAAATATGTAAATGGCAAGGAAGAAAGAATGGTGTGAAGATCTGATTGACTTTCAATCAAATCTTCAAGTGTGAGATTGTTACTGCCGATTGCACCAAAGTTACGAAGGGTTGCTACCGACTACACAAAGTCAAAAAATGCATGAAGAAAAAAGAAGAAAAATGAAGGCCAATCAGTTGTGAACATTTTGTCCACAGTTAGCTAAACACGTTTAGGAGGACTATAAATATGCCTTCCTGTATTACTTTTCATTCATCCAAAATCTTCTCTTCTTCAATTTAATCTCCACATTTTAAAGAGTGTTTTTCTTATTTTTTTGAGAGAGTTGGTGTTTCTTCTCGTAAAATAGAGAGAGATTGTAACTATTAAATTTTTCACAATGAAGTTTCTTCTTCTTACCCGTCGTTTTTACCCTGATTTGTTTGGAGATTTTTCACGTAAAAATCTGTGTTTTTATTTTTTCACCACTATTCTTTCAATCATATTTAGCTGAGAACCTGCTCTAATTCGGTCAATTTTCATAACAAGGTGTAGAAATTTTAAAGTTTAATTAAATACTAAAGTATATAAAGTATAAGGTATATAAACTTTAGAAAATATTTATTAAGTATTTATTATGTTAAATTAATATATTTAATTATGTAACATGGAATATTTTTTTATCAATTCAACTACATAAAATAATTATTATTGGAGATACTTTTACAGTTGTCATTATTTTTTATGTATAAATAATTATTATTTTCTTTATTTTTAAGTAATTATCATTCTTTTTCTTATAGAAATAATTATCATCTCTTTACCTTGAAGTAACTATCATTCTTCCTTTTCTTTATTTTATATACATGTCGCTTATTTTATAAAGACTCATAATTATGAAACTTCTACAAAAAGAATCATATATATATAAGTATCCAATTACAAGTTTGAAGAAATACATTTTTAAATATAAGTATGCGTCTAATAAAAATCTAAGGTAGAACTTTATCTTTGAAATCTGACTTGTGAATAGCAGGAACTTTACAGTTCCTATTTTAAATACTTAAAAAAAAGTTTTAATAATTTAGCAGTATGCCTATACTATGTATTGGTTGAAATTATACATCTTTTTTAGTTGTATTAACTCTTAAATATGTTTATACTTATAAATTTATATCGTTTTATAAAAAATAACAATTTTTATAGAAGATTTGTTATTTGATATAATATATTTATTCCAAAATTATAGTTATTTTATTAAAATTACTGCACTTCAAATTATGGTGAACATAATTTTATTATATATATTATTTACATAAATTTTCATTAAAACTTTTAAAAGTTCTTGTTTTTTTTTGAAAGTTCTTGTTACTTTCACAATAAATTGTCATATAAATTTTGTTGAGTGTGGCCACACATTATATATATAATATTTTAATATATTTTTATATATCTATACATAGACATATATGTACTAACTTTAGATTATATATGCAAACATAATGTATAACTTTATTATTATAGAATGATATTTAATGTACATCAATTTAAAATAATCATTATTAATAATTAATTATCTTTAATGTTTATATATTAATCTTAATTTGATAAATAGACATCTCTCTCTACACATAATGATCTATAAACTTTCTTCAGTAAGAAGTTATATAATTTTACTTTTACATCTCCTTTGTTAATATGTAATAAAGGAATTAAAATAGAAAATAAAAATCATAATAGAAAATAAAAATCATAATAGAAATAAAATTACTATTACGTGTGTTTGGTACGTAATCACTAAAAATGTTATTAAACAAATTAAAAGTTATGTTATATTAGGAATGATGAGAAAATTTTTACTCATATTTAGTTATCATATAATTTTTATAAATAATTAATAAAAATGTTTTATTTTTATAAATACTTAATCAAAATTATTAATTTTTAATAATTATAAATAATTTTATGATAAGAATAAAATTAAAAATCTTAAAACATTTGCTTTACTTGATATATAACTTTAATGAACTAAAATAAAAATATATTAAAAATTAATATAAAAATATATAATTTTGATAATAATATTTCAATAAAAATTAATATCCCGATAATTTTTAATAATATCTTAATAATATCAAAAATACTGATCTATCTTTTTCCTCGTATACTCACACTCTGTTAAAAATAAAAATTTAGAATCATTTAAATTTCATTCTCATTTTATTATTTCTTTCCAAACAAACAAAAACTTAAAAAGTCAAGACTGTGCTTTTCGTTCATTTCATCATAATTGAATCTTATTAAATGCTCAATAAAATAAGTAGGTTAACTCATTGAGGTTACGTCTGGCTAAGTTCAAACTTCTTATATATCGTCATGTAAAGTTAAAAACAGTTGTTTTGTACTATCTTAAGATCACGTTATAGTAATATCTAGCGAAAACAGATCATATAGATATATATTGCTAGTTCCGAGGAACAAGAGCTTAACAGTACATTTCATGGAAAATCTTAGTCACTTTTTTACCGAACTAGTTAGTTCACAAAAATGTTTAAAATGGTTGATTGTGAAAAACATACATTGCTATAGTACTCTATTACAGCTTGCAGCTAGTACAATAGATAGAGACTATTACGATTGCTGGTTTTGTAATTTACATGAAATTGTAATCACAGCCCTGGATCCTAACTTAGTGCTTCTTTTATATTAATGAAGAACCAACCTGACGAATTTATTTAGTATAATCCTGATTCTTGTGAAAATTAAAAATCTATACGCACTGGAAAAGAGCAAGAAAGAGCCAAAGAAGACTGGTAGGATAGGTGCAGTAACTACAAATGTTGGTGCACACCAATCTTAGCTGCAATTAGCTTCCATGCGTGCTCACTTCTTTACACGCACGCACACAAAAGCAGAGTTTGTCTCTCGCAGTCTCGCAGACATGTCCAGGAAAAAAGCTTTATCATTACCATATCAGACACTTTTAGTCTGATTAAGAAGCTGGAAATATAAAGCTAGAAAATCCTTACTAGCATGTGCTCGTGGGTTTTGTGTTTAAAACTTGCATTACAAATGAAACGTACGCCTGTGGTTGGCCCTGGCCCCGAGAAGGAGAGTGAAGCCCCGACAGCCATACTTGATACTAGTCTCGTCCAAAGATTTATCTGGCATGTTAAACAGTGCAACAGCCACGTGTGTACTACACATTGGCTAGAGAGTACGGACATTTACATAATTGTCGTTGTGTATATCAAGTTCCAAGTGGGCAATAACTCATCAACTTCTGCTGATTGTCAGAGTTAGATAGTGTGAGAATTAATACCCCATTATCACCCTTCCAAAGCAGGAGATTTGGCGATATCATTACATTGAATTCTTCTAAGTTTAATTGCATGTATGAGTTTAGACATAGTTTTCTTAGACCTGTAGGGTTTGCCTGGACAATTTTGGATCTTGAAAAGGGTCGGACTAAGATGGATGGCTCTTGGATTAACCTCCTATATCGAGCTGCGGAGGGAATAAAGTTTACTGTTGGTTAAGGGTTGCAATTGCTAGGATTTCCCAAGACTCTATCTATTGACTTGCTCTGCCATGGAGTCCAATCCACTGCTCGTAGGTTCAGGTTGATGAGCTGCCCCTTCAGTTTCCACGTCAAGAAACATGGAATATAATGATAAATCAGATGTAATGTGTGTTTGATAATTAATCCAATGCTTAAGATTTGATTTGAAGCGATCATATCTGCAGAGACTTGGCAATAGTCCCCCATCCCGGAGACTTGGCTTAAGCTCGAGCCTCAAGTGGCATAAAGATTAAAGAAAGAACGTAAAAGCGCATCTTCTGAGCAATTGAAAAGAGAGGATTGAACTGGATATGGCAGTGGTGTACGAACCCTAAGAGAGTTGTTGCTGTGTGGATTTTAATGAAAGTTTGAGAGCTCCTTGGTTACATCCTGCTCATATGTCAGAACTCTACTATTTGGTTGTGTGTAAGGCTGGTGAGCGGAGTCACTGTAGGAACCGTTAGACATTATACATGTTTTCCTCCAAAACGTTAAAGAAATTGGAAAAGAAAGTCTCCAAAAATCTTTAAGCTTTCGCTTCACTAACAAATTAGCCACTTATTTGTGCTTTACGTTTGTATTTCTAACACATTTTAAATTATACTCATTTTTATTAGACATCAACTATGTTTGTATCAATATATTAGGGATATCGACCTGAAAATTGTAAAATTTTTATTTATCTTTGAATATGATAGTGCAAATTAGGAACTTGACATTCAATTAGATCTAAATCCAACTCACATATACTAGATCATTCGTTTTTCTTTTCTTTCATTTCAATGGTTTATTGATTTGTGATTAACATGACTCTTAACTATTTTTATATGCTGACTAAATAGTCTCTACTGATCAAATAAACTTTTTTTATCAAATTTGGAACAAATGTAAAATTGTATATTTGTTCTCTATTCCAAGCATTATATTATCTATATTAAAACAAGTTACTTACAAGATTATTTACAGTTTAATTAGATTTTCTACTAATAATCTTTTTGTTTTCTTTCTATTGTTACTACAAAATTAATAACATCAACCAAGTCAAATGCATATCCTTTCTTTTGTTTTACAAAATCTCTTAACGTAATCGGATGAAACAACTATGAACTGTAAAGAAGAATTTGCCTTTCTCTTCAACCTCTTCGGGCCCATGACCTTTTCTCTTATCAAAAGATACACATTACCCGAGATTGAGTTGTGTCGGCGTTTTATTACAAATAAAGACAAAATCTATTGACGCATTGATCTTCTCGAGAAATTCGGAATTGGAAAAAAGGGTTATTTCGTTTCTCTTCTCACGTCCATGAGGAAAAGATACAGAGACGAGCAGTAGATCCTATACGTTGATATGACATGTATAAAGAGTGTTAAAAGACATTCCCTATTATCCCCTATACTTCTTTGACATATACATACTTTACATTCTCGTGCGTGCCAGCATTTCCACTGGAAAAAAGGAAAAATAACCTGATCGCTGTTCGATCCATTTTCTTCTGACAATATCTCTTCTTGTCGTTAAAAATCTTTGCTGTTTCACTTTCAGCCTTTCTTCAAACTCTTCACCGCCATTTCTCTGTCTCTCTCTCATGTATTATTTTTAGGGTCAACTTTCTTTAAACATGACGACAACTACTAGTTCTATCAAGTCATTGATATATAACTGGATGTTGAAGGAAACTGACTGCTGGGATTCTATCAGATATCCATGCGCGCATGGGCTTGTATGATACTTGCATGTTCTTGATCACGAAATCCTCTGGATATTAGGCTTGGTACGAAAGCCTAAGTGTAGTAATGATCGACTAAAAATATACTTACACTAGCTACTCCTGCTGAAAATTATAAACTTTCATTAGAGTATCTTCTGGTCTTGAAGTAGCAATAAGGTTACCAAAGGAGGGTTGAGTTCTTTTGCTTGATCTGAAGGTATCCCACAGAATGGGCAAAATCTCTGGGAAGGGTGATTTTAAACGTTGTATCTTAAGTATATGTTTTTCTATTTTAGATGCGATTCGCTTATCATTGTATAAATTTATTATGAATAAAAAAAATGGTTGTCAATTCAGTGTATTTCTTAATCTTCAATGCTCTGGATTGCTTTGATTCGGAAAGTAACGGGAGTACCTAAAGAAGACTAGTTAACAGTTGTAATCCAATGATCAAGTTAGAGGAATGAGAATACTTAGAACGAAAAGAAGTATCGAGGTTAGTAGACAAGTTCCTCATTTTTCTCTGACCCAAAAGAGTACACTAGCCAGCAACAACTTTAGTCACCATCTAGCTACCAACAGAACCTATCTAAAACCTCCCATTGATTAAAGACCCACCTATACAACACAGACAAGTCCATGTGAGCATTAAAAAAAACCTTGGTTTCTGAAACCCTAAACCATGACTAATTAACCATTTACAGAAACAGTCATTGAGAGGCCTTACAGAATATGTTCCTACATGAATTAAGTTCAAGAAGTGGCAAAATGAAAAGGGCTAGTAACAGAAACCCAATTGGGAGGAACAACTTCTGAGCGCCGCCAGTGTAATCATTCAGAATGATATGATTTACAAACTACCAGAATAAGAAGAAAGTATGTATGGTATGTCATTCAACTTTCCCTAGACAAAACTGTAGGGAAAGTTTTGTAGGGAAAATTTTTGAAAAGCAAAGCAACTTTTATCTCCTCTGCCTGGAAAGTCTGACTCTTTCTTAATGTTGGGATACGTGGAAAGGGACTTAAAAAGTGAAACGTGCCTTGATTTTTTCTATAATTTCCAAGGAAAGGACGTATGAAAAGAAGGCTATAATTACTCCTTTATCATTAAAATCTTCGATCCACGATGCTCACATCAATCATAACTGCATAAAGCCAAACCACAATCCTTGCCTTTGTATTTTCTACCTCCAACTTCCCCATCTTGATTGCCCTTGGAAATAGCCGAATGCAATTACTCTGCTATAGAGGTCATAGCTGGCAAGAGCATTTGGCTCCTAAAATCATCAATTTCATAGAAAAGCTAAAAGATCTCTTGTTATTCTATCAAGTTAGCAGCCTAACATATCCGAAGAGATGGGGCCTGTGGGTACAAATACAATTCTTCATTTTATTTTGTTTAGACAAAGGTTTGTCGTGGGAGCCATGCTAGATTTTCTTAAAGAACCCATCTTCTTTTTCCTTTACCTTCACCTTTTGAATATGGGAGGATAATTCGGTGGATATTTACAACAATAGACAGCAAGTTTACTAATCCAATTGCTCGAAGTCAATTTTATTTTTGATTTTCGGTTCAAAATGTTCACAAAGAAAATGGACAAAGTTGATTAGCTAAGGAAGGACATGTCACGTTTGGCAACATCCATAAAATAATTCCTTAAAAGATATTTCCATTTGATCCTTCAATTTAGCATATAATTCATTCTAGTCTTAAAATTTTTTAAAGATTTAATTAGATGAAATAATATAGTTCCTCCTTGAATTGACTATTCATTGGATATAACAAAAAATATATAAATTTAGATTAAAATAATAAATGTAAAAGCATTGAAAGAGATCGAAATTATACGTAATTTAATTAAATGTAGATTAATTGTAATTAAGATTGGGAGATAGTTTTGTAACTATGATTCAAGATAATGTGAATAATTTTTATATACTAATTAACAGTTTGTAACAACTAATTTCTATATCTTAGTTAATTTTTTTCAGAAAGTTATAAACTGTGCAATTAAAATAAACTTCAAAGTTTATTTGAATTTGGAAAACTATTAAACTCAAAATTAAATTGTATGGGATTTAAAATTTTACTGGACCCTTCTGAGACTACAAAAAATTAATATGTTAAATTGTATAAAATTTATAATTTCACTTGACTCTTCTAAGGGCAAAATTTCATATGCTGCCATGCTTGCACACTTCACAATGCTGCCGTGCTTGCACAAAGAAATCGAGAATGTTGAAAAGGGAATTAGAACCAAAACAGTAACAACAAGACACCTACTTGTCCCTGTTAAGAAATAGTCTCAATCCTGTGCCGTTGGAGAACTAGTGGCCCGGGGGAAGATCCTAGTCGTTAGCATATATAGTGACACTCTTCTCCATGTTTTGAACACTGTGATGACGGAAACTGTGCATATGTGGGCCATCTTGCATGTCAGTTGCTCTCTAGTGCTCGTCTAAGCCTCTACGGGCTACAAGTGAGGGTTGAGCATCGACTATAAATATACCACACCTCCAGGGCCTAGTGTCAAACCCTGAAAGTCTTTAAAACTGATTTTGTATTCATCTGTTCACTTTTTTCTTGACTTATCGTTCTCAAATGGAAGACGCACTTCGGAGGCTTAATGGGATGTCAACACACGCCCTGGAGGCTAATAACCAGCTTCAGAATCCTATTATTGAGAACCATAAGAAGGGCACGACGACCACCACCACCTCCACCGCTACCAGTGCTACCAACAAGCGCTCACTGAAGGAAAGTGGAGGCAGTATTGGAGTGACAACGACCATGAGGTACCGTGGAGTGCGAAGGAGGCCATGGGGTCGTTACGCAGCTGAGATAAGAGACCCACAGTCCAAAGAAAGGCGTTGGCTTGGCACCTTCGACACTGCTGAGGAAGCTGCTTGTGCCTACGATTGTGCTGCCCGAGCCATGCGTGGTCTCAAAGCTCGAACCAATTTCGTGTACCCAACTTCTCATGACCCTCACTCCACAACTCATGATTCTTATAACCCTCCGTTTAACTTCCCAAAACAATCGCAGCCCTCTATCAGAGACCGTCATTATAGTACTATCTCTTCGAATTGGCCATCTCTGCCATCTTTTGCTAATACCAATAATGTCAGAGACTTCTCTGTTCCACAAAGGAGTACTGCTCTTAACATGCTTCTACTTCAGGATTTTCTCAACGCTTCATCACCAGGCCCGTTGTTGCACAATCAGCATCAACATCATCAACCTTTGTGTGATCAGTTCTCCTATGTCAACGTTTCAGGTTGTAATTCTAGTGGTCCAAATATATCTGACACGTTTACAAGCTCTTCTGCTACATCTCCTCATTTCAAGGAGGATCTTCAGGATCATGCATTTAGGTGCCATGATAAGACAAGTGGCCAAGAGAATTACATGGAGTTTTTCCCGCAAGAACCGGCTGGTTCTGGTTTGTTGCAAGAGATCATTCAAGGGTATTTTCCAAAATCCTCCTCTGAAAACATCAACTCCTCTAAAAGCTCGATTCTTTCTCCCAGAGATTCAATGGTTACACAAGCATCAGATATGTCTGTGAACCAGTCACTACATGGGTTTAGGAGCAATAACAAGAACGAGAAGTTCTTAAAAAATGAGCACTTTGATCAAAGTCTTGACTACTATCGAGAAACAGGACCGTTTGAGAGCTTCAACGGAGGAAGTTCGCATTCGGTCGTGTACAGTAATGAGATGCCAGAAAATGTTCAGGTGGGTCAAGACACCATTTTGGATGATATCTTCCAATACCCAGATCTTGTGCATGCCTATGCATCTGGGTTTCGGAATACCTGAAGCCAACTTTTCATTCAGTTAGAAGTTGTCAAACAAGTCGTGTTTCCAATTTGCTGTAGGTTAATCTAAGTCCAGCTTGCTTTTAGATTTCGTGAGTGATTAATGAATTGCCCAGGTAATTCCACCATTCAAACCAATACATCCTCCCTAGGAAGGGTCAGGAAATACTTGTTGGCCGTTTGATTTATTCACTTACATTTGCTATCGCTCTTGGATTCATACATCTTAATTATGTTTAATGGTAATTCGCTAAATAAATACACGGGCAATTTGTGTGTTGAAATTGAAAAACGCCGCTTAAAGGAAATCTAGAGCCACACCTCTCCACATAATCTCGATGCATGCAAAGACTTGTAATTTGATCATACTATTTACATGGCACGCGAGAGGACACATGTGAGGTGATGTGGATAGCTTAGAATGGAAACGAAATTCCATTGCTTAAAGTGTTGAGTCTTCAATAAATTTATCCTAGTCAGAATGGGTTTATTTTTGTTTGCCTAGTCCAAATACAAGTTTCTTATGTTGGCAAGTAATTAATCATACTTAATTTATGGAAATAGGCTCGATCTGCCGTCTTTTCCATCGAACTTCAATTCCGTCCCATTGTAAAGTAATTAAAGTACTACTTTCTATGGATTGGAATGTTAATAATAATAGCAATTACGTAACAGTCGACTCTATCTTGCAAATTAGTTTTTTTTTTAATTTTGGCACCTTTTTTCCAATCGATTCATATGTCAATTAAGGTATCTTATTTGCTGAAAATTACATAATGGATATCACAATTTTTCTGACCTAAAATTTTTAAAAAATTATGGTATAATGAGCCACCCTATTCCTAATTTTTTTTTCCTACTTAGGATGTATACTCAAATACACCTAACCTCCCTTTTACACCAACGAAAACACATTCACCGATTTGTAATTATCAGCGTAATAACAGCAATATTTCGCACTACAAATATCTCAATTATACATATTACCAATTTTATCACTCTGACCTTAAATCATAAATTTCTCAAATGAAAATACCCAGTTAAGTCTATTTATTTACGTATGACTTTTTTTTTTTTGGGTATGTAGATGACCCATCTTACCATTTTTAACTTAGTAAAAGTTAGATTGATTAGTGAAATTGTAGAAAATTCACTAGTAAAGTAATTCCACGTCAGAAAGAGACATAAGGATAGCTCATAACTTATCGTCTACATAAGGATAGCTCATAACTTATCGTCTTATCGCTTTGAGTTGAGATATAATATCCTAATTGTATATGAATTCACTTAGAATCGGTCTAATTTCTTCTTAGGCTCCCTCAAAATTCTTTATTAGTATCAGAGCTAGGTTGATCAAGTCTAATAAATAGAGATTCATGAATTTTGGTTAGATGATTGGTTGATTCATGAAGTGACTCAAATGGCTTCCTATAAGTGATAGGTTAAGGGAGAGTTGGTCTGATATGAGTGGATCCTCTTGTAAGGGGCCGATGTTAATGCCTTAAAGTTTTATGTTGAGATAAGATTATGTCTTAGTTGTGTATGAGCTAACTTGAATATGATCTAATTTCTCCCCAGTAGCCCCTCAAAACCCTTCAAGTGTTGTCTCTTAATATCATTTTCACTCTGAATTACCTTCTTATTTCTCAATTAGACAATTGTTGATAACCTTTGGACTACTTTAGAAAAGTATTCCCTTCAAAAGTCTACTATATGCTGATCACTACTCCACTTTCGCCTTCATAATGTCGTTAAAGGAGATGTTAATAACTAGTTATCTTGATGGAATCTCTCAAATTGTTTAAGAGTTAGTTGCAATTGGACATTACATTAGAGAAGATCCCATCCTCTTTACACTCAATGTCTTGGCTTCAGAATACGAATCCTTCCTCAGGACTGTTGATCATCTCGCGTTGCACTGACGTTTTCTGATCTCCAATTGGAACTTATAAATCATAAGTAGAGGTTCAAGTCTTCCACGCATCCGCTATTACTAAGTTAGAAATGATCCTCGCTATCACCAACATTCATGGTTAAAACCTTGGATGTCATCACTGTGGCAGTAGAATAGGATATGGAGGCTCTAGACAGACCCAATACCTCAACCCTAATTCAAAAAGTTTGAGAATTTTTCTTCTTAAAATTAGGTCAGGTACTAATCATGGACCAGCTTGCAAGACAACTGGAAATCTAAAACCCTTTTCCACCAAACCCATCTAGCCCTAGTCTTTTTTAGCCGCATATAGATGACTCTTGATAAAATTGACTCAGACTTCCTCCCATTTTCTAAACCTGTAAAAAGTGGGTACGTATCATTGCGTACTATTGATTCAAGTAATCAAATTTTACAAATAGTTAATTTAGTCCCTAAAATGACCAAATACCATCACTGTTGCGTCCTCTCCTATAAATATCCAATCTCAGTTTACCTCCAACAATAATGCTAAATGGCTACTTGACAGCGGTGCAATCTCTCGTACGAATCCTAGTTCACAATTTATAGAGTTTATAACATCATATCAAGGTCCAAATCAAGTGTTCATTGCTAATCGCAATATTTTACCTATCCCTTCTATATAAACACTCACAAAATACCCCAAACCTTTTTGTATTTTTGATATTTAATTATTTCACAGCTATAAGCTAAACATTTATTCATTGCCAAATTTGTTAAAGACTATTCTTGTTTAATATAATTTAACTCGTTTGTATGTAGGACATCAAAACTAAGGTATCACTTCTCGCATAAAGCATCTTGATAATCTTATATCCTTTGAAGATTTTATCATATTTCCACTAATCTTGTCATATTCATAACTCACCATGTTCTTTCTAATCTTTCACATAAACGTTTCGGTCATCTTTGCAACAAAATATTTTATAATTTGTCTTGTCTTTTACCTACATTATTGCAATTCATGGATTTTATAAAAAAGTACTTGTCTTTAATTTTTTTAATTTTTTAATGATATTTGGGGAGCCTTTCTATCTCTCTCTCACTCTGGTTGATGATGTTTTATTATTTATCGACTATTACTGTCTGTATTCTTAAATTATTCCATTCACATAAAATATCAAGTAATTGATCATTCTTGTCAATTTAAAGCAATGACCAAAAATTTATTTTTAACAACTATCAAAACCTTTTAGTGTTGGAACTCAAGAGCTCATCAAAGGCATATTTTAGTTATAACCTCACTTCCTATAACATCTCTTATTATATATTTTTTTCTCTCATACACCTCAATATTAATAAAATAAATTTACTAAACTCAAAATACTTCATATGACTAAAATCAATCTCACTTTGCCTTTTCATGCTTCTCCTGCCAAGTCTTTTTAATTTGAAGTCTTCTCTGTCATTGTTTACCTTATCAATCTCCTTCCCACTAATGTCCTTAATCGCCATCATCATATGGACTTTTATTTTTATTGTTTTACTAAACCTAACCTCTTCATCTCTGAGTGTTTTTTTTTGTACTTGTTTCTCATTCCTTGGTTTATACATTGACAAATTTATCCCTAAATTAACACATTATTTTTTTACAGGTTACTTTCCCATTCACAATGGTTACCATTATTTTGACCGACAAACATCAAAATTTTACATCTCTTGTTATGTCAATTTCTTGAAATTGACCTTCTGTATGCAAAACCCTCCTACTCTAATAATAGTCCATATTTTGCATGTTTGTAGGGGCTAAATTTAGTTATGATTTAGCAACTTTATAACCTGTTTTATATGAAATATATGATGTTTTCCTATATTTGGTTTATTATCTTATAGGTGTTAAAGGGTAACATTGTATACTTCTAGACCTCCCCAGACTCCGCAATCAGCAGGGCTTTCATTAATTAGTTGTTATTGTTGTTGTTGGTGTTATCTTGTAGATGTTGGTTTTGAGGGAAAATCACATATTTGAATGTAATTTTCTTTATAGTTATTCAATTGAGGTGATATTGGATTCATTTGAAAACTATCTTGAAGGACAACTATTTTCTGTTAGGACATCAAATATTGATTCTAGCTTGAAGATGACACAAAAATTATAGAAAAGTGCAAAATTAGGGCAACACAAGATCGATGCATGTTTATGTTGGACCTATATTGGTTGTATTATTTGTACAGAACAAAATTGGTGCTAAATGCAAATTGGAACTGGCACCAGACTCTTTATATTTTCAGTTGTAAAGTTTTAGAACAGAAGTTACACTATTAACAAAGTGTAACATACATTGAACTCATGATTTAAAAGTCAAAGGTGCACATAATTATAAGTTTAACAACCTTAGAACTCTTTTACTTAACCTTAGCTTATAAATACCATTATTAGGACTCCTTGTAAGGGACTCTAAAGGCCAATGAAAAACTTTATCAGTAAGTTATTAGGTTTAGAGTTTTTAAACATCAAAGATTTAGAACAAGATTGGAGGAGCTTGTGACAACTCTTATAGTTCTTTCTTTCTCTTCTTTTTTTTATATGCTAAGATTGTCTTGATTTAATTTGATTTTCGTTATGTCCTGTAGTTGAAATTCTAGTTAAGATTAGGGATGTAGCTTATGATGAATCTTTAAATTATCAAAAGATGATTTGATTATTTGTTGGTTGAATTTATTCTCTTTGATTTTAATATTAGATTTATGTTTGATTAGCATAAATTCAATCTTAGGGATTGTAAGAAGGACTGAAAGGTGAATTATGATCTGTGTACTAAGAAAATAAATACATTAGATCCAGAGGATAAAAGTATCATGGATTATTATGATAACGAAAAGATTAACTAAGATTTATAATTTTGATTATGTTAAATTATATATCGAGAGGTGGTAGTTACCTAATTAGATACACCTGCATATCTTAAGAGAAAATAAATACTTTTAATTAATTGCTATTTTAACCTAGATAATTAATCTTGCATAATGTTTAGAATTTTGCTTAAGTGAATCCTAAAACCCTAATGTTTGATTACATTGATTTTTTGTTCATTATCTTACTTTCATTAGTTTAGCAACTTCATTCTCCTCCACCAGATATTGTTTCTTTAGTTTTATTGTTCAACTAAGATTAATTAATATAGTAGTATAGTCCTCGTGAGATCGATTACTCTAAATTTAATAACTTATTACAATTAATTCTGTACATTTGTAAATAGATTTAACCAAAATTTTGACTTTGTTATCAGGTACTATATATTTACTAGTTTATTAAACTTAGCTTTCTTTTAATTTTATTTGGATTTCCTATATGGCAACTTTAGAATTGACATCATGATAAAGCATTTATATGGTAACATCAAAAGTTGTTGATCTTTTAAATCATATAAAGATGTTAAATTATGTCATGACCTACAAGGAGGTGTGTTATCATTATGGCATGTATGAGCATCTTTTCCATGTATGCATGAATGCGGGGCCTAACCCATGTTAGTACGAGTGTGATAATTTATATAGTTTCCTATGGAAGAATTAGCATGAATGACCTAATTTATATAGTTGCCTATGGGAGAATTAGCATGAATGACTTTGTACAATATTTATAATTTGAGATGGAGAAGCCATCCAAGTTTATTTTGAGATGAGCGAGAAATTTTAGTAAGAATATAAATGGGCTCAATTGGGTAGTAAAAATGACCTCAATTTTGACAAAAACCACCTTCATAAAGCAATGAGATGGAAGACTTGAATAAGATAGAATAGATTCTTAAGTAATTTATATCTTCTGTCAATGCAAAGTTGGATAGATTGGAAAATTTTAAATCTCAAGTGGATCAAGTCGAAGAGATGACTTAATCTAATTATGCATCTATTAACAATTTACAGATCCAAGTGAACTAAATAGCCGAGATGGTAGGCAAAAGAGATTAGAGAAAAATTCTTAGTAATGTAAAGGTCAAACTAATAGATTAAGTATAGCCATTCCACTTAGGAGTGGCAAAATATTTGATGCTAAAAATGTTAAAAAGAAAGAAGTGCGAAGATTAGCCAAGGATAAGGAAATGGACGAGCAGTGATAAATAGAAGCAAATTGATACCGGTCTCATCTTTATCTGACATCAGTCATAGTTTTAAGTTAGAATATGATTTAGACATGAAAAATCAACATCGATCTCTTAGTTTTGAGTCAGAGGATGATTTAGACATAAACAAATCAACATCTGTCTCTTTTATAATAGGCACTATTTTGGAGCAAAAGACACCTTAACCGATTATGACATTGATTCTATAACTGAGCCTATTTGAAATTGATGAAAAGGAAGATAGGTTTGTTCTTATGTACATTCCAAAGAATATCACATATTCTTTCAACAAGAAGAAATTCTAGGAGTAATTGATAGCTAAGTGAAGAGGGCTTCTGTATCCTACAAGGAGAAGAAGGGGAATAAGACAACCTAATCCTAATGGAATGAGGGAGCTAGTGTAACACCCCACTCCTGCAAGACTCGAACCCGACATCGATGGTGATATCCGAGTTCGAGCCCCACAAGGATGGCAT
>JAOTAY010000003.1:8675059-8703448 GCA_025629805.1 Erythroxylum baracoense | reverse complement strand
AAGAGCAGTACCAGGATGGGTGACCTCCTGGGAAGTCCTGCGGAAAAACAAAACCGTGAGAGCGCGAGGCCCGAGAGACCGAGGCTCAAAGCGGACAATATCTACAAGCGGGTGGTCTGGGCTGTTACACTTGGAGAACGATGATTATGGATAGTATCTAGAGTGTTTTATGAGGTCCGATCAAATGAGACTGATGAATATGCAGTAAGGGATATGAAGAGGAGAAGGGAGAGCATCATGGTAAGTCTTTAATGGGAAAGAATTCCTCCCCTCCTTCCCCATCATTCTTGTTTGATCTATTCCCCATTCACAATTCCTTTTTAGCTTTTTCTCCTTACCGATCAACTCTGCCTGAGCAACATTAGCCTCTTCTCTCTAAAGGTTCTCTTTCCATGTTTGTTTAAGGGTACTTTCTACCTAGCTCTTTTTTCCGTCTATTTCCATTACTGCCAGTGAAACGATATTTCAACTTTACCAATGTTTTTCATTTCTCCCCCTTCCTTTTGTAGCAAAATGGTTGAACAATCTCTGGATACTAACCATTGTGCACTCAACAGGATTTTTTGACCTTGCCCCTTTAACCCTACTCAGAACCCATCCCTTCCTTCCTTATCACCTTCCTCCTCCACTCCTTAGCCCTCTCTAGTTATCTCCAACCAACATCTGAAAAACACTATGACCTCTTGGCGTCAAGTTTCCCTTCCTATCGAAGTGCTCAGGGACAGAGCATCTACGTGGGCAAATACTCTCATAGCTTATTTTATTGAAAATAATCCAGTTTTCCTATAATAAAAAATTGGGTTCTCTATTGCTGGAAAATTTTGGGCTGAAAGATGGGCTTCTTGATGAGGGGAATATCTTTTTGTACTCCTTTACCATCGTTGAAGTTACAAAAAGAAAGCGTTAGAAAATTGCCCTTGGAACCTGGCCACCATTCTTATTTATCTACAATTTTTGTTGGAACTATGCCAATTACTCAATCTTTATGTAATAGATTGAACACTTTTGTTTTGTGATTATTAACTTTGTTTAATAACATGGCAAATGATTATATTATCATATTATGTTTATCACTTTTATTATAATATTATAAGTCCTTGATTAAATTTATTCACTTACCATCGTAATGGAGATTATAATAATGAGAGTCAAGTCTTTAGGGTTTAATCTAAAATTGTTCTTGATCATAGGATGATCAAATAAGGACTTTAATGATCCGATTAGATCAATATATATGTAATAGTATCTATTGGATGGATAATAGTAGATCTTATTTACTAAGTTACATATATAGATGATGCATATGGAGATATGAACATTTAACTGATCAAACTGAGAATTCCCAATGGTTAATGTTACCTATGAACTGTTAATTGGGATATTCTCATAAGGATTTAAATGTATATTTTCCTTTGACCTGAGATCATAATAGTAATCAATAGGTCACTTAATATGTTTTGATGTCGAACATCTAGTATGTAAACATACTAGTTGAATGGTCATCAGATATAATTAAGTACCAATCGGACTAGTAGTGAGTCAAGATTGGATCTATCGACTCTAGGTAATGAGTTTGAGTTCTATATTGTCATTGATCTTAATGGTTGTTTCAAGAACTTGGCCAGGCAATTGAATGAATGAGGAAAGGAGTTTCTTAAGTCATTCACCAACCATTAATGATCGACTTGTAACATAGTTGGTTATCTAATAAGGTTTGAAAATTAAACCATACCTTAGGATAATCCGAAGATGTAATGATGGAAAGTAATAATACATTATTCTTAATCAGGCTCCGTCTTTGTAAGGTTGTTACTTCACACTATCCGGTTGTTGAGGGGTGTTATTAGACGCCAACTTTGATTAGTAATTAATTGGATTAATTACTATCGATTTAGTGATAAACCTATATGGTCACATACTTACGAGCGTAATAGTTCTTGTTTATGATTATTTAATTTATTATGAGATAATTTATTAAATAATTTATACGGCATATTATTATATTTTTTGCTAGCATAGAAAATATAATTAATATTGAAAACTCTCTTGTGCAAAATAAATGAATAAAATAAAATAGTGTTATTTTATTTCCTTTTATAAATAATAATAATAATTAAATCAAAACAAAAGAAGCAGTTGGTCGTTTAAGTTTTAAACGTTAAAACTTACGAAGAATATAGAAGGACGCGTCTCTTTGTTTGTTATTCTAACGTTTACATAAAACAAAGAGAATAAAGGCTATATTCTATTATTTTTGTTACGTTTTTATAAAAACATAAAAACAGGGGTTGTTGTCTCTCGTGTTGTTGCAAGGTTTACATAAAAACGAAGAGCAATATAGGAGGTTCTTTTATTCTTCTTTTGTGTTCTTAACATTTAATATAAAACCAAGAGAGAAAGAAACAAAATTGTTTTATTCTATTTTTGAAGAAAAAGTTCTTTAAAATTTAACCATAGTCATTTCAAATGTTGAAAGCGGGACGTATTTTTGGTGGGGAGTGCATAGAGACTTCGGAGTTTCGAAGTTCACTGCTAATTAATCTTCACAAAATTTAGGTATTTATTTTTGCTTATTCTTGCTATTAGTGTGAATATTAAATGTAATAGATCTATATAGGATTGCAATTTTTTATTTCCGCTGCGTATGTGATCCTTCAATTTTGGCATCCAGGACTACCTTTAGAAACTTTGAGGGAAATCCATATCCTATCATGGGTTAACCTTCCTAATATTCCCTTGGAATATTAGTCAACCAGGGCCCAGGGGGATTAGTTACCACTCGAGTTTTCTGGGAAAGTCATTATGCATAGATGAAAACAAAAGTTTAGGCATAGAAAAGTTTGCTTGGCCCTACCCGAGTTGACTTAGCTTCAGGCTGGACATAATTTTGTAAAAGAATTTTGAACTTTGGGTTGACCTCAGACTTGAGATATTTGGTCCAAAATTTTTTTTAAAAAAATAATGTTATTTTTATTTCAAAAAATTAAAAAATATATTAATTAGGCTTGGTTCGAGCCTAAACACAAAATTTTGGACTAGGCATTGCCACCCACAAACATAGCTACATGGAAAAGAGTGGGTTACACCTAGCTATGTATCTTAATGTCTTTTTTAGCATAGAATATTAGGGGAACCAATTCCCTAAAAAGCAAAAAGCCTTTAAGGGATTTATTAAGGAAATAAAACCTATGTTTAAGTTTGGCAAAATTTCGTTCGAACCGATAACCCAATCTTGTCTGATCCAGAAAAAATCAAATATGAGTTAGATTTTTTTGACTGAATTTAAACCAAGTTGACTGATTTTTGTTCGAATGAAAATCAAATCTGGATCCGGGTTGACCTAATCGGACAAAATGTCTGAATTTTTAAAATTGTTCAGCACCGAACATTTAAAACAGATTAAAATTGTCCAATCCTAATTTTAAAAAGGCAAAAAAAATCATTGGATTAAAAGGTATGTACTCTAAAATTCTTAAATCCCATGTACTGTTTGTTCCTTTGTGGCTTCTTGCTATAATTTTGTTGGAGACTTTAAATTTAGTGGTTGTATTTTTGTTTTTTTGAATTTGGTTGTAGACTTATCATTTGTTTGGTTTGAATCTCAACTCGACAACTATAATTTAGCTTTCTTTGCTATAGTTTTTTTTATTGGTTTTACAGAGAAAAAGAGATGGGAAGAAAATGGTGCAATTTAATGGTCCTTTGGTATTAGTTAAAATTGGACAAACCAGATCTGAACTGGGTTGGGTATTTTCTAATCCAGTTTAGTTCCGAGTCAGCTTGGTAAAAAAAAGATGGTTTCAAACCAGTTTAGGGTCATGGAATTTTTACCTTTGTCTGAATTGTCCGAAACCGATTTTTTGCTAGCCCTACCTATCTTTATAGGTATTTGGAGTCTAAAATTAAAGCTGAGAACTATAATAATATAAGGTTTATTGGACAGGAATGGCAGTTGGTTACTAACGACTCATATCATTATAATGGGAGATTTTTTTAGCATATAACAATGAATTAGTACATGTCTCTGTATTACCTTCCTCGAATCAATTCATTTATCTTGAAGTTGTCACTAACCTAATGAATACTAAGTTCTAGATCACAATAGTGTATGGTTCCAATTATGCTTTTCAAAGAAGTCTCTTATGAAATGACAACAAAAGCATACACTCCTCCATAAATGGCTTTGGATGATCTTGGGTGACTCCAACAACATCCTTTACAATTTAGTGCCTCATCGCCATCAAATCACCTTCATTTAACATGCACATTAAATCTTCATTACTCAAGTCTTGCAAGCTAAGCCAGGGTGGGTTTCTCTTTAATCTTTCAAAAGTGGTGACATCATTTTCTTTATCCATCAAAAGGTTAAATCTACTATAAAGCTCTCCAATGAGACCATCACTATCAAGCTTATAAGCAAACAGCGGCAAAAAGTTACCGAAGATTAGAGAAATATAGCAAGGAGCTAACGAGTGGTAACGAACGGATAGATCTAGGAGGCGAGCGTTAGGCCAGTTAGCGAAATATTTGAAAGTTGTAACAATTCTGGGACTGAGGGTTGTGATAAGTTTTTAAAACAACGAATCTGAGAGTTGATGTGTTTATGATGAAAGCAGGAGCTTTGAACAAATCTTGGGGAGCTGGCAATGATGGGAGCAACATCCTTGAATTGGATGATGACAATTTGTCATTTAAGTTTGTGTTAGAGAGTTCTGAGCTAAGAGATAGAGTGAGTCAAAAAAAGGGGAAGGGAGGGAGGCGACGACTACTGCTAGGTTTAGGAAAGAGTTTTTTTTTGTCAATTTAATCTTAAGTTTTTTCAATTGTGTGATTTAATATGATATTAGATCGATATTGTGAATATTGATTAGTACTATATACCGATAAGGTACTATAGATTATTTGTACCATTTTTTGGCTGGCACTAACTAGTACAGTGCAGTAATCTAAACGTTATACCAACTTTCAAAACTAGTTTTTAAAGAAGAATTTGAATAAATGCTTTTTCAGCTTAATCCTATAAAAGCCCAAGTCTTGATGGCAGTAAAGCCCTTTTATTCCAAAAGGCTTAGCCTTCGATAAAGGATGTCATAATAGATTTAATACTTGAATTCTTTTATAATGGATCCATATGGAAAGAGTTTAACATAACCTTTATCACTTTATTTCCCAAAATTTTTAATCGTAGCTTAATGTTATATCTTGTTGCAATACCATAGACAAGATCTTCTCCAAAATGCTTGCTTCTAAACTAAAATTTGTATTAAACGAGGTGATTAATAAAACTCATAGTAGTTTCCTCTATGATAGGCTTATTGGTTATAATATTCTCCTTACTTAGGAGTTCTTTAGATCCTATAAAAGGAAAAAATCCCCTATAAATTATGCAATTAAAGCTAATTTTCACAAATTTGTTCATACCTTGAGCCAGGATTTCATATTGCATATGCTTGAGGCATATGGTTTCCATTTGGATTTTATTAATTGGATCAAACAATATCTTCCTACTACTACTTATTCAGTCTTGGTTAATGGTACCCCCACTTTGTATTTCCAAAGCCCTTTATCCTCCTATATCTCCATTCATTGTATAGAAACACTAAACAAGCTAATCTCATTCAATATCAACAGAGATCTTGGGTTTGAATTCCATAACAGATGTAAGAAACTAAAGCTATTAAATCTATGTTTGTCGGTGATCTATTATTGCTCTACAAAGGGACAAATAAGGCACTAACAATCTTGATAAATTCCCTTCAATTGTTCAAGCTTTTTTCAACACTATCTGTCAACTTAGAGAAGAGTCACATTATTGCTTTTAATAATTGCAAGCATCTATCGGGATGGTTCTCCATAATTACATGTTTGAAGTGCAAAAGCCCATTTCACCTATCTAGGTTTGCCTTTTTCTATAAGGAAATCAAGGTACTATGAATGTTTGCCTCTACTGAAAAAATTCAAAAAAGAATCAATAATTTGAGCCCTAAGGTGTTATAATATATTGGAAGACTTTCTCTCATTAATTTAGTACTCCAATCTTTGCATACATATTTGTTAGCTCATATTTTCCTATCTAAGAAGGTGTTCAAATTGAGAGGCTCTTTAAGAGGTTTTTGTGGAATGGAGCTAACGAATCTAAGGTACATTATAAGGTCAATTGGGAGGAGGTTTGCAAACTTAAGATTGTAGGAGTTCTAGGATTCAAAAACTTGAAAGTCTCAAATAAGGTCCTGTCATGCAAAAGGTTCTTAAGAATTCTCTCAAACAAAGAAACCTTATGGGTCCAATGGATTCATATCTATTTTCTAAAAGGAAAAAGCTTATGGGAATTCCAAAGCAATGCTAGTACTTCATTGTTCATCAAACAATTATTAAACCTGAGGAATACACTATAGAACACCATCACATGCAAGATTGGGGATGGAGCTTCAATGTCTCTATGGTATGATATATCAACGTAAGATCAAAGAGAATCACACTACAGAAATTGAGAAGATCACACCAGAAGATCAAGGATCATAACAATCAATCCACCAAATTTGTAGCTAAAGAAAATATATAGAAATCTTTGTATTTATTTTGATTTATTCACTTGCCTTATTTGGACATCAGCCTTGCACATAAAAACACCTGTACATATCAATACAAGTAACCAAAATTCATTCAGCTCTATTTCAATTATCACGGTATCAGAGATAGGTCTTTATTTCTAGCCTACAGAATTGTTGAGTCATTCTATCAAACACACTATAGACTAGAACAATATCATTACTGTCCAACAACTATTGTTGTCCAAAATTAGATTGCAGCTGTCCAGCATCAGATTACGGTTTCTCTATCATGCTACTATTGCTCTTTCTTTTTCTTTCCATCTTTTTTAGAGCTCAGGTTTGTTTTCGGTAGATTTGCTCTTCTTTCATAACGTCCAGATCTATCCAGATTTATGAACGATTAGCTGCTTTTTTGTTTAATTTGTTATTGCACAATATATTTGTTTCGTTCAGTGTTGGTTAGTGAACCATTCGGATTCTTTGGTGAACTCTTTATTGTGGAACTATTTTTTTTAGACAACTACAACCCAAATTGCTAATATGGATGGAAAAAAATATGAATCTGTATCTATTCAAATTCAATGGAAAAAATTTTGCTCTTTGGGAATTTCAATTTCAGATATTTGTTGAAGGAAAAGGTTACTATGATATTCTTGATGGATCCCAACAAGATGAAGAAACTTCTGAAGCCAAGAATCAATGGAGAACGAGGAATGCTGAAATTATTACTTGGATACTTAATTCAGTTGAACTAGATATCGCACTCAGTCTTTGGTCTTTCAAAACTGCAACAGCTATGTGGAAACATCTTTAGGGAATTTATTCTCAAGTAGATCAATCAAGGCAATTCTAGCTTGAATACAAAATTGCTAACCTCAACCAAGAAGATCGAGACATTCGCAGCTTTTATATTGAAATATTAAAATTATGGATAGAACGGGATATGATTTATTCAAATATTGTCTCGGATGTTGCATATTCGGAGATTAAGAAGGAAAGGGATCGTACAAGAGTAATGTAATTTCTTATAAAACTTCGACCTGAATTTGAAAATGTAAGGGCCATTTTAATTAATCGAGGCGACTTGAATATGGAAGTTGTTCTTGGAAATCTTATTTGTGAAGAAACGCGACTGAATACACAGGATCAACTGGCCATCAAATCTAACTCTGTTGATGCAATTTTTTTGGCCTCACGCGGTAAACAGTTACAACAAAAGAATGGAGATAAAAATAACATTCAACGCAGATATTGCAGTGAACTTGGACATGTGCAGTCTCATTGCAAAAAGCACAATATGTGCAATTATTGCAAAAAATCTGGACACGTCATTCTGAACTGTAGAGTTTTAAAGAATAAACAAGGCCATTTAGCATTTGTTACTATGGGCAATGATGAAGAAAAATCCAATGCTAAGGAGATCCCAATTTCATTACAAGCGATTCAAAAGATGATTCAAGACTCAGTGCAAGCAACTTTTCCAAGTGCTATTTCTTCTGCCGGGGTATCAGGTAAAGGAAAGAAATTTGTTCCTTGGTTCCTTGATTCAGCTGCCTTTAATCATATGACAGGCCAAAAACATGCTTTTTCTAAACTTAAACCTTGTCACTCAAATAGAACAATTACCACAGCCAATGGAAGAAAACTACCCATTAAAGGAATTGACCCTGTTTGCTTACCCACTGAATCCAACAAATCTATTTGTCTACCTAATAGTCTTTATGTTCCTTGCTTAATAGCCAATTTGGTTTCTATTGGACAATTAATAAATAAAAAAATGTTTGGTAAAATTTTCTTCTTTTGGTTGTGATGTACAGGACCTTCAAACGGAACAAGTGATTATGAGGGGGCATAAACATGGACGTTTGTTTCAACTTGATCTAGATTCTCCTATGTGTCTTATAATATCACCATCCAATTTTGTTTCACATGAAAATAAAGTTTGGGACCTATGGCATTGACATTGGCATTGACATCTTGGTCACCCGAAGGTTAGAGTATATATTCCATTCTAATTTTCTTCCAGACAAATTGCATGTTAAATATGATATTTCCAAGAATTGTCAGAGTTGTGCTTGGAAAATTTGCTAAGCTACCTTTTGTTTCCAGTACTACAAAAGTTGATTCACCTTTTCATCTAATATATTGTGACTTATGGGGTCCTTCACCTGTCTTATCTAGAATTGATTATAAATATTTTGTTCTGTTCATTGATCATTTGACACGATTTGCTTGGGTCTATTTCCTTCGAGTTAAAGCCGATCTAACTAATATAACTAAGAATTTTGTTGCTATGATTGAGATACAATTTGGCAAAATCATCAAAATATTTCGTTTAGATTATGGTGGAGAATTTTGTGCACCTAATCTTGTATCCTTTTTTCAAGCAAAAGGCATTATAACTCGATAATCTTGTCCGAGCACACCAGAACAAAATGGAGTTGTGGAGCGTAAAAATCGTCATGTTTTAGAAATTGCTAGAACCGTTTTACTCGAATCACATGTACCATCTCAATTTTGGGTTAAAGCAGTACACACAGTTGTCCATCTCATAAATCGACAACCTTCTCCAATAATTGGTAATCAATCCCCATACTTTACGTTTTATAATAAAATACCCAATTATGCCCATCTCTGTGTTTTTGGTTATGTATGCCTCGTATTACTTCCTTCTCATGAACGAAATAAATTAACTACGAAGGCTGTTAAATGTGTGTTTGTTGGTTATAGTGATAAACAAAAAGGATATGTTTGCTATGATCCACACAGTCATCGCATACGTGTGTGTCGTCCTGTCATTTTTTTTGAAAACATATACTTTTATTCTTTATCCCCTAGTTTTGAAGTCACTCGTCAATTTATTTCCTTTTTGCATGATTTTTTCGATTCCTTTTCCAATCCTAATAACTCTACTGTTGAATCAATGTCAACATTGCCATCAAATGATCCTGTTCCTGAAGGTTCTGTCTCCAACCTCTCCATTGTCCATTCCATACCACATCAATCGTAATTGCGAAGATCTACTCGTGTCAATTTTGATAAACCATCTATAAGGTATGACCCTTTCTATTCTTTCTTTACCAATATAAACTCTATCCAAATTCCTTCTACTTAATACTAGGCAATAGAACAAGAATGTTGGAGGAAAGTAATGGAAGAAGAGCTTCAGGCATTAGAAGTTAATCATACTTAGGATTTAGTTCCTTATTCACCTGACATGTCTGTCATAGGAAGAAATTTGGTTTATATCATTAAAGTCAAACCGAATGGTTCTCTTGATCGATTTAAAGCTCATTTGGTGGCACTAGGATATAAACAAGAACACGAGATTAATTATGACGAAACCTTTACTCTAGTAGCAAAAATGACTACTATTCGTACTCTTCTGGCTGTAGCATCCAACAAGCAATGTTCTTTATATCAATTAGATGTGAAAATGTCTTTCTTTATGGTGATTTGAAAGAAACAGTTTATATGAGATGCCCTGCTAGATATTTTAATACAGATCCTAATATGGTTTGCAAATCTCGCATGTCACTTTATGGATTTAAACAAGCACCTCGGGCATGGTTTAAGAAATTTCAGTCTACTACCTGCTCCACTGGATTTCAACAAATTTCAAATGATCACTTACTTTTTATTCATCATTCTCATGCTAGCATTATTATTCCACTTTTATATGTTGATGATATGATCATTACAGGTAGCGATCAACAAGGCATTATAGAATTTAAGCAATTTCTTACAAACTCCTTTCAGATAAAGGATCTTGGCACTTTTACTTATTTTCTTGGGTTAGAAGTATCGTAGACATCTGATGGCATCCTTCTAACTCAACGAAATATATTGAAGACTTACTCAAATTAGATAATCTTACTGATCAGAAAACTTACTCTACTCCGCTGGAACAAAATCTAAAGTTGGCGCGCGATGATGGTGCACCTCTCTCTAGTCCTACATTGTATTGTCGCTTAGTAGGAAGTCTCATATATCTCACTACTACTCGTCCTGACATTTCATTTGCCATTCAAGTTGTTAGTCAGTTTGTTTCCTAACCGAAGAGGCCACATCTTTCAGCTCTTCATTGCATTCTTCACTATTTAAAGGGAACTTGTGATCGTGGACTCCTTTTTCCCTCCACTTCTTCTCTCACTCTTCTAGCATATAGTGACATAGATTATGCTGGGTGTATTGATACACGATGATCTACTACAGGATGGTGCGTGGTCTTGGGCAACTCTTTGATCTCTTGGAAATGTAAGAAGTAGGAACGTGTCTCTAAATCTTCTATTGAATCTGAGTATCGTTCAATGTCCTCAGTTAGTTCTGAAATTGTATGGCTCCAATGGCTACTCATGGATTTTGGTATTTCTTGTTCTAAACCTGTCACCCATTTTGTCGATAACACAAGTGCTATCAGCATTGCTACAAATCCCATACACCATAAATGCACTAAATACATTGAGGTTGACTATCATTATATTTGGGATTTAGTTCGTGACAATATTATTCACCTTGCCCATGTCTCATCTCAAGATCAACTTGTTGATATATTTATTAAGTCCATGTCTTCTATGTGCCATGCTTATCTTGTGAGCAAATTGATGCTTGTTGTCAACTATCATCAATTTGAGGGGGGATGTCAACGTAAGATCAAAGAGAATCACACTACATAAATTAAGAAGATCACGCCAGAAGATCAAGAATCGTAACAATCAATCCACCAGATTTGTAGCTAAAGAAAATATTTAAAAATCTTTGTATTTATTTTGATTTATTCACTTACCTTGTTTGGACATAAGCCTTGTACATAAATACACCTATACATATGAATACAAGTAACCAAAGTTCATTAAGCTATATTTCAATTATCATGATAATTGGTCGTCAGTAGGACTTTAACTCACCTCACTTCCATCCCCTCTAATTTTAAAGTTGAAGATATCATCACTAATGGAGTGTCGAATTTTGAATTCTTAAGGAACTATAAAATCCTAATTCTTAGAAATATTCCTAACCATGATAAAGAAGATTCCTATGTTTGGGACACATATCACTCAAGAATGTTTACCAATTCATCATGCAGACTACTGCTTAGTCCTCAACTCCCCAAACTAGCATGGTCAAGGATCATATGGAAAAAATGAGTTTTTACCAAAGATCTCCTTCTTTATTTGGATAATGCTAAGTATAAACTCCTATGTCCAGGAGACATAATGCACATCTATTAGAAATATTTAAAAAGAATAGCTTTTTACGGCTAATTATAAACTCCTTACACTGGACAAGCTATTCTTTTTAAATATTGCTAATAGTGTGCATTATTTATTCCTTGGGTAATTCAACTATGATCACAATTTCATCTTAAACAGAATTTCAGTAGCTGGGTCATGCAAGCTTAATTTTGAGTAACTTAATTACCCTAAAAAGCATAATGTACAAAATATAAGAATAGAGGAATTTAATAATTTCTGGAAACCAAAAATCTTCAATATCTCAAGTGATTTAAGGATAAATTAGGCAACAATTATCCCTTCATAACCTCAAGAGTGGCAAAACATATTAACTAATAATTATTAATTTCATTATAGCTTAAACCATTTAGCTCAATATCATATGTTTTGTTACGATACTATGTATAATTACATATAGGTGTAGTTTAGCCCCCTAGCAGGTGGTCGAATTAGTGGAGTAGAGGGCATGAGGTTAAAAGGTCCTGTATTTGAATCTCCCTATCCACGCTTTCTCCATCAAGCTTGTCGTACATGGCTTGCCTAGTGTGGAGTATTCGGTTGACATGATTTGCAGGTTATTGCGTCAATCTGAAGGTTTACCCAATTTGCATCCAAAGGATAACGACTGCGGATTCTTCCGTTTAAAAAAAAGTATAACTTACCGAACTTACATTTTGTACATTGTTGCATCCTTTAATCATTAATTGGGGTTCTACGTACAATTATTTTTTAGAATTCAAATGTTCAATTTTAAACTTAAATTTGAGTTAAAGTTTAATTATATTTTATTTAGTTCTTCGAATTAATAATAATTAATTAAATTAAAAAATTTTGAATCCAAATTATTAAAATAAAATTTGATTAGTTAATTTAATATCAGTCAATCTAGACTTAATTACCACTTGTAAATGTCCTACAAAACAAAAAAAACAAGTAAAGTGGTCCGTTCAAATCTTTTGCTTTTGACCAGCATATTCGTTGTCTTAACGGCTCTTGGCTATAGCGTAATTAATAGTATATTCAATTCAGCCTTTGTTTTCCCTCTTCTTCTACATCTGTACTTTGACCGCTCTCTCAACTTCTACATCCAAAATTTGTATAGCCGTTGTTGCCTTCTTGTACATTACAAGTCCTCTTCTCTGTGTGAAGAAATGGACAACATCCCCATCAAAGGCCTGCCTTTAACTCCTGTTTTATGTTCTTTAAAGCGAAAAAGGCCTCCCCAGATTGAGATCCCCAATGTCTTGCAGGAAATCCAAACTGGACATCTCAAATTCAGGGAACCCGTCCCCCAAGATCAAACCTATTCTTCCAGTGGCATCGGTGTTGGTGTTTTCGCTGTCAAAGGCAAGAAAAAGTTCATGGAAGATACCCACAAGATCGTTTCTTGCTTGCATGGCAACTCCAGCAAAGTAACAATCTTTAATTAGTTATTGTTCTTCTGTTTCCTCGTGTGTTTCCTCGTGAGACCTGTAAACGGTTACTTGGTGTTTTTCAGGGTTTCTTTGGCGTTTATGATGGTCACGGAGGTAAAAAGGCGGCGGAGTTTGTGGCTGAGAACTTGCACACCAACATTCTTAAAACGATGGAGAACTGTGAGGGAAACGTATCCAAAGAGGAAGCCGTTAAAAATGGGTACTTGAAAACAGACGAGGAGTTCTTGAGACAAGTAAACTTCAACTTTGTGTTCCCATCAATTGGCAGATAATCTTTAGCTTTGTTAATTTCTGTAGTCAATATCGATACACAGGTTGAGGGTTAGTTGCAATGAGCTCCTGTATTTGGATTTTTTTTTTCTGTCAGAGAGCATTCATAGTGCTTATGACTTGTGAAGGTATTAACCGGAGCTGTAACAGTGGATGGTCAAAAAGAAGTAGCGATTGTAGAAAGTGAAGGCCTAGTGAGAATAGATGCCCCGGCCCTGGTATTAATTCCTTTATCACTGATTATAATCATGTGGCTATGCAATGCAGGGTTTAGTCAGTGGTTCTTGCTGTGTCACAGCCTTGATTGAAGGGCAGGAGGTAGTCATCTCCAACTTAGGTGATTGCAGGGCCGTTCTCTGTCGAGGAGGAGTAGCTGAAGCCCTTACAAAAGATCATAGAGCAGAAGACGAAGATGAAAGAAATAGAATACTGAACGAGGTGTGCATATAAATATTTCTTAGCAAAATGGCTTAGGGAGGAGCCACGCATAATAGAGATATGTACTTAATGGTTATTTGTTGTACAGGGAGGATTTGTGGAGATCCATAGGGGTGCATGGAGGGTCCATGGGGTACTTTCTGTTTCTAGAAGCATTGGAGATGCACATTTAAAGCAATGGGTATCAGCTGAACCTGAGACAAAGATTTTGCAGCTGACTCCAGATATGGAATTTCTTGTTTTAGCTTCTGATGGACTATGGGAAGAGGTAAGATGACAGTAATCAGCATGTTAATTTGCTTCAACTCTTTTAGTTAGATATTTATGAACTTACACGTTTTGGTCTCCTCCTTTACACTGTTTCTCAAGTTTAACATTGTGTTGGCCCGCCTGCCAGCATTTATGTAATTACCATTGGATCAATGCAATCTAATATGTCTTTAGGAAGAATTAAACAATAAAGTCCTCCTTGTTCATTGCATTCATTCGGTTTTTTAACCGTTCTAGGTTGGGAACCAAGAAGCCGTTGACATTGTGGTTTCTTTCTGTAAGCCTGACAAGAAATGGAGACCTGGGGCAGATATTCAAAAAGATGATGATCTTGATTATGGCCGTGTAAATATTAGCCCTTCAGGTAAGCTTCGGAGGATTTCGCTTGTCAAGCAGCAGAAGGGGCCGAGACAGTCACCGAACCATAAGAAGATTATTGATAGAGATACTGCTATTGAATTCGACTTTCCAATTGAAAATGAAAGTCCTCCATCTAAGTTAAGAAAGATTTCATTAGTGAAGAGAATAAATGTTTTCACTGAGTTTCCTGTTGAACAAAACAGTGGCCACAAGAAGCAACCTGCCACTATGGGCCTTATGGCTGCATGCAAAGAGCTTGCAAATCTTGCTGTGAGTAGGGGTAGTTTGGACGACATCACAGTGATGATAATTGACTTGAATCACTTTAAATGAATCTCTTCAAGTCTTTAATTTGTATCAATTTATGTAGTTTATTCACTGGAATCATATTTCATTATTTTTTGGCTAAACACTGGACCTAGTCCATAACTATGGCATTTGTGGAAGAAGGTACAATGTTAGTTTCTTAGGAACTGGTGGTACGTCAGCGTCCATGTTTCTCATCGTTTTTTAAGGCCTTGCAAATTGGGGATGTCACGACAAAGATGAACCTGAAACCTTGTGGAGTGCAAGTAGTAAAGAAGTCCCGTCATTTTCTGTTTCGGACAAAACTATGAACCAGCGCCTCCAGCACTTGGAGTAAATCCAAAGACCAAACATTAGCAACAACCCACTAGCCAGACGGGCGTAAAATGTGCGGAGGAAAGATCAACGGTGAAAGAGACGTGTTTGGCGTAGCATATGGTTCCATTATGAATGAAACGGACAGAAAAAATGGTCAATACACTTGCTAGGTTGAATAATTCATGGATAATGTTTGTGTTAAATTCAGGCAGGAATGAAAATTTCAGGAACATAAGCGAACCATACAATGTGACAGTTCCAAGAAAAATACAAGTCAATCATAGGGGTGGGTTTGGGTGCCTATGGCAGGCCATGTGCAATGGAACTGGGGGGTCTGAAAATGAACCATTCACAATATGCTCAAAAATCCACTTGTTAGCAGCTTGAGTGTAGTGGACGCCGTCCCAGTTGATCCAAACTGATGGATCTTGACATGGTTTACCGACTACCACATCTTTCCCTCGCACCCTAATCTTTCCTCCACATCCAATGTTCTTGTTGTAGTTATACTTTCCTCCGTGGCCACAGCATGCTCTTAAGGACTCCTTAAACCCTGCAATTCCCATCTCATGATTGTCAACAAAACCTTATCAAACAACAAGATGTATGATAGGTTATATTCATTGACCATTGTACATTTATAGATTTGGTGTACTTGCTTAAGATGGATTATATTCATTCACCATTGTACATTTATAGATGGGGTGTTCTTACCGTTCTTTCTTGTATGAGTGTAGAGGTTGTACTTGAGAGAGTATATATCAACATATGTTAATGCGGCTTTTGGCAATTCCTCCCTCAACTGCTCAACAGTGTTTTTCAATTCATGGTTGAAGAACCTAGCCACCTCATTAAATGGAGACCCACATCCAGCTCTATCTACTCCAGCAGCTAGGAGTGGTAAGCGAGCCAAGACATAGGGTAAGCAACCAAAGGGTCCTGTGCTGTGAATCCAAAAGTTTCTTCCTCCATGGCCATATATATACTGTCATTAACACAAATACCCCCTCTAAACCAACAATCTCTAATGTCAAACATCATCATTGACGATGATAAGAGCTGGTATCACTAACCGTAATGATGTCCTTAAACTGACCGAGTATATCTGGGACGTTTGCTTTAACTTCATTGGAAGACAAGTTTGAGAAATAGCCAGAAGTAAGATCATTCTGACCAATATCGAATGTGTATAAAGCCTGAGAGAATACTTCAGCTTCAGGCAGCAGTTCTCTGTAAATTCTGCCTACACCAAATGATCCATTTAGTCTCTAAATTATACATAGGACAAAAAGTATGGATACGGAGATGTCATGTTTTTTTTTTTTTTGGAGAATAAGGTGAAGTTATGTTACTATTACCTGTGCTGCGCACAATTTGAGACCTATGATGAAAATCATAAAACTCGTACCATTGGACGTTTAAGGAAATGGGACTAAACCCGCTTTGTTGGAGGGTGGTGTTTTGGGGTCTAATGGTTGATCCTGCTGTTGCAAAGTTGGCTCCATGACTGAAGTTGCTTCCAACAGAATCAAGGTATGCGCTCAAGTATGGTAATCCAAGGTGCTCCGCTAAGTATTCATGGCAAAATACTAACTTTAACATATGTGATCAGATCTGATCATCATTAATAATACTGAAATAATTTATTTATGAGTAATCATATTTCAGTTTAGGCCACGTGAAAGATTCAGAATTATCTAGCTGATAATATCACGTTCTGAATAAAAGATCCTACCAGAATATGATTATATTAATAAAAAATATTTTTCAGTATCATCAATGTTTTATGACCAGTAGGCAACAAATTAAGGACAAGTCTTTACTAGCATATAGTTTAATCAACCAAATGCAATTAAAAATGGAGAAGTAGCAAGCATCGAGCTAAGGTTTTCTATGTTATAAGTTCAAGAATTCAGATTGAACGTGCAGCCCCGTACTCTTTTCTGGTATCAGCCTATCAGGCTCAAAGGTGGTGGACCCCCTCTACATCAAAATTTTATTGGAAAGGATGAGATAACCCGTGGAAGACTGCTCTCATAGAAAGAAGAACCTAAGTTTATTTGACTAAGGTGTCGGTGGCTATCGTCAGGATATGGTATAATGCACTGTCACCAATAACGAAAAGACAAGAAAGTTTGGCTCAAGATTCACATGTTCAATTAAGTGATAGGTTAAATGCAGGCTTGTGTTTGTTTTGTATTGTTTCACCATTCAAACCCATGTCTCTTCTCTTCTCTGCCATACTACAGATCTTTTCTTTCCTTTCCAAGACTGATCCTTTTAAACTTCAATCGTTAATTTAGGATGACGAACACCCAGAAATGCCATGGGAAGTGTAGTACTTTTACCTAGTAGGAAAAGGTAGGATAATTTGGAGAGACTATACTGTATTTCAAGATGACCATGTACTCTTGATCTGGTAAAATCAATAGAAGTGCAAAAATTCGACAGAAACTACACTCAATATCAGTTCCATCCATGTTTTTATGAGAAATATGATACGAGTCTTTCTGAAACCAAAAACGAAGACCAGTTCGTGCAAATTTCAAATGTAACATGCAGAAATGATTAAGAATCAAGGCAAATCCACGCATAAAATTAGTAATATACATACCTATGAAGTCAATTAGGAGGCGGCCATCACAATAGCGTCCGGCGGGTCTATGGAAGAACGACTCTCCATGAGGCGGAGGAGCTTGACCAAATACAGCAGATAAGCCACCAGTGTCAGAGTTGGAGTCTCCAAAGTTGAAGATTGCCGGGAAATGACAATGAGAAGTGGCTAACACAGTACAGTACTGTGGTGCCAAACTCACCAAGAAGACAATGATAGAGGCCAAAAAGGTTATGGTCCGTGACCCCATGAGTGAAAGGGATAAGGGTAAAGATTGCTCTTTTAAGCGCGGAGAAAGTAGGAGAGGTTCTGTACACATAACTTGAAGTTCAGGCGCAAGCTTTCATAGAGGGACGAGATTATTCAAATTGTCAGGCGTGCGCGCTCCAACAAATGGACAAAAATGATCAATCAAGTTTATAATTATTACTAACAGTTGTCTGAAACAGTATACTTTAAATTGTATCCGATCATACGATTGATAAGATCGTTTGTATTATCATCAAAAATCGCTACGGGAAGATCTGTAAATTTGGAGGTTTCGGTTAATCTGTTCCTATTTTGTTTCGCACCATTTTATTCACAAATTTTTCTGATTTTACCTAAATTTGTAGATGAGATTATATAAAACATAGTAGGAATCGGTTCACTGAAATAGAAGATCTATTTTTTAATAAATTTGTCACACTAAACCTTACTTCTACTTGAGATCTTTAAATTAAGATTAAATTTTTGTTTCAAGAGAAGATAGGATGGATCGAATTAAATGTGATTATTAATATTAGTTTAAATTAATTGCGTAAAGCATTAAAGCCTTCAACATTTAATATGATTTTACAACTTTTCGTTACGGTCCAAAATTGTACAATTTAGTTTAGTGCAATTTACATAATCATAATTCTTCTGTTTAGTTTGTTTTTATAAGAATTCAATTGAATTAATTTTTAAATAATGTTATTTACGATAAAATTATTAATTTTATTTAAAATAGATGACATTTGCTGGTGATGTACTTTTTGAGATAATTTGTATAGCTATTATTCTAATTTTTCAAAAAACATTTATCTTTATGTGTATTAATCATTTTATCTCTATTTTTGTATGCTTATGCCTACTTTTATTTTATGCTACGCTTTTTATTTTTGTCTTTGTTAAAGTTAATATTATTTTGAAAAGGTAAATAAATCAAGAAGAGGTTCAAGGGCATGCAAAAGTTCCAGCATCTAGAATGACATTACAGCATAGAGGCTTAAGGCCATATAAGGACGTTATAATACTAGGATACGTAGAGATTCGAAGAACCAACTATATCCTATAGATTAACACCAAAGTTCCCCACCACATGTAAGACATCTAAGTGATAGGAGTCGAGTAATATAAGTGTATCTAGTTAAACACTAAAATCTGAGGCATTTGGGATACGAACGCATATCTCTCTAGATAGAATTGGATAACTGTGTAACTTGTCCCACTTATATGGTTGGTTTTTCCAGGTACATCACTTCCACTATGGTCACCGCTGCATATAGTTCTTCCCCTGCATGTTGCGATTGAGACTTCCATCTTTATTTTTTTTTTTAATGTATTCCAGGTAGAGCTCAGGGTTGGAGCTTTGAGGAGCTACTTATATAGTTTTCCTTGGGTTCGCTCTCTTCACATGATTAGCTTCTCCAGTCCGTTTTTGGTATTTCTTTCCTTTTCTTGAGAACACTTAGCTTTCAATTGCACTTATAACTTGTGCATACATCTTTGAAGCATGTAAGGTAGATAGACTGATCTCATTTCATACAAGGAACCATATATGGATTGTCGCATTGCAATGATTCTTCAACTCATATATCCTAGTTTCCCAGACCAATTAGATTTAGCTTATCCTTGGCCATCATCTAATCTCTACGTTTGGGAGACTACTCTCCTACAATATCTGTATTCTTTATTCACCATTAGTTATTCTCTTATCCATGTAAAGAGTTCCAATTTCAATCCGAATATATTGATTTCAAGACCTCTAAGAAATCTAAAAATTGCTCTCCTTCTATATATAGTAGATACAGCGGTTGAAAGTTAATTCTAACACATCTTTATCCCCTCTACTTAAGCTCTTTTCCTACAGAAGCCAGTTTATAAATTTCATATTATTGAGGTCGCTTTTGTCGAATAAGCAGTGGTATAGAGTCTTTTTCCACATTACAAAAGGATATCCTACATTTGAATAATATGTGTTCAGCGGTTTCAGGTTCAACTTTGCAAAGGAAGCATACGTTAGGGGTATTTATCTATTTTAGCCTATCAAATGTAGCCATTACGTGCTTCGTTAGTAGCTACATTAGGAATGAAACCTTTGGCATCAAGTGCGTACTCCGTACCGTCATAGACCAGTATATTACCTGACCTCTTTCCTTGAAGATTTTCTTGCATGAGTTATTAGTGAAACTCAGCTAAAGGGTCTTGCATTCAGATATATTCATTATGCTTATTCTGGTTTTGGATGTAACTTAGTAGCATACTTTGTACTCCAACAGGGGATGTGCTCCATCCATTTAAGTTATTTAGAACCTTTACCTTAACCTTGATAGTAAATCTTTATTCCAATTCTTGCATATGTGTGAAGTTATAAAGGGGAACAATGTTACTTTAATTATCAAAGAGTAAAGAAGTTGTTTCCCTATGATCAATGTGGCATTTAATGCTTGCCTAACTTTATTAATTGTCAAAAAACCTAGAAAAAAGAAGGTATATACATAATTTTCCCAAAGCTCTTTCCTCTCAGGATATACGAGTATATCCACTTGACCCATATAAAGTTTTTATTACGAAGCAGCCTCCATAGGCTCTTTCCTATGAACACCTAATTGCAAACACGAATTAGTGATAGTCCTAAACCCCCTTCCTTGATCGATTTACACACCTCTCTCTAACTTACTTTGCACTATACTTTCCCTCCCTAAAATTGACTTGAGAAATTTTCTCAACATATTTTTTGTTAGCTTATTACTTCTTTATAAAGGAAGAAGTGGGAGGACCAGTAGTTAAGGGAAGAAGTGGGAGTAAATTGAGAATCTACTTAATTGATTGAACTCTCCTATCTGTAGTTAAGGATTTGTTAGAGCGGTTATCCAACCTCTTTTGTAGTTTCTCAATTAAAGGAATAAATTCCCTAAACTCTAATTTCCTTCTGGAGATAGGTAAACCCAAACATTTCAAGGATGGATGCATGTTCCGAAAACCAGTAATTTTAAAATCCATTACGCCATTGAATGAGCACTCTTTGAGATAAGTATCTGGCTTTTATCCATATTTACCTACATACTTGAGATTCCATTGAAAGTTCTAATAAAGGCCATGAGAAGACATTGGTTCATCATGTGCTCTAGAGAATAAGATTAAGTCATCTATAAAGAGTAGAGACAACCACCCATCCTTTTTACGTGTACTATGGAATCTGAAGTTAGGATTACATCTCACTGCATTATTTATTAGCCTAGTGAAGACTTCCATATAAAAGATAAATAGATATGGAGACATTGGAGTGGCTTGTCTCAACCCCTGACACTTTTGAAAAATCATCGAGGGTTCCCATTAATTAACACATTAAAGGAAGTAGAATTGGCACACAACTTTATCTAATCTCTAAAATTATTAGGAAACCTAAAAATTTCTAGTTAAAAATCAATTTTGATTGCACAATTCTTAAGGTCATCCCTTTTTGCATATCTTTTAATAATTTCTTATGCAATAAGCACATTTCCTCTATCATTCTTCCTTTTGGGAAAGCTCCTCCAGAGTTAGTAATAATAGACTTTAATATACTCTTCACCTTATTTGCAATAATTTTAGCCATAATCTTATACAGGAAGTTACAATATGTAATAGATCTAAAGTTATTGAAAGACTTTAGGTTGGGGATTTTAGGTATAAGGCATAGAAAGGCCTTGCTAATCTTTTTTAAAATCTTACCTTGTCAAAAAAAAAAACTCTTGTATTCCTCCACTACAAGGTGCCTAACAAGGGGCCAAGCCTTTCGATAGAATTGGCCATTAAAACCATTAAGTTCTAGGTCACTATTAGGGCTCATTTCAAAGACAATCTTCTCATTTTCTTTTTAACTTATAGGGTTCATTGGGATTTGGATCTCCTCATCTAAGAATTAGTTACTTATAAATGTTCTAAGCATCTGGAGAGTTGGCCTACTCGAAGCTGTGGTCCTAATTGTATTCTTGAAGAGATTAATTTCTGCCTCCTTTAAATATGTCTGGCTAGATTTCAGATCACCTTCCTAATTGAGTAGTGTGCTTATTCTATTATTATTCCTCCTTGCTTACTTTGATCTCCGTCTTCAATCCAATTTGCCCTTTGATTTTTGTCTCCATCATTATATCCATCTCCATCTCAAGTAGAGGCTATGGTAAATTGGATTAGAAATGGAGAAAAAATAATTCATAGGGCAAACCCTAGTGTACAAGGCTCCTCACTTTACGATGGTTGGGGGAGGGTCATCAATTATATGCAGTCTTCCCTTTGTATTTTATAGAAAAGTTGTTTTCATGATTTGAAACTGTGACTTTCTAGTTATAAAGGAATAACTTTACTAGTTGTTCCAAGTCTATCCCTCAAAGTGATCAAATTAAAATTATTCATGTATAAATAAAAATATGAAAATAAACATAAAAATATGACAATATTTTACTTTAATAAGAAGAGTTTTTAAAAATCTTCTAAAGATGTTTTTAAAAGAGGGATGTAACTAAATCCTTTATATCTGCAACTTGTTTTTCTTCCCTTCTTTTTGGTTTTCTCCTTGCTTAAATCTTACTTTTCCTCCCTTTTGTTAGAACCATCTTTGTCTGGCTTGTCAAAAGGAAAAAAACCTTTCCTAATTTTGACCTTAAATTTTAAGGGCAAACTTGTCATTTCTCTTACCTTATTTCTTGCTTTTGTTCTCTCATTTATATTTCTAGTAACATATTTTTGAAATTTCCTAATGTTTACGTTGAATTTTTTATCTTATAGTTTATGGCTTCTGATGTTGCTAAAAAAAAGCCTAACATCTATAAATGAATTATCCTTTTCGTCCTTGCCTTCAAATCCTTCTAGGCACTTTCCTAATTCTCCCTCAGCTTTAGTTCCTCACCTTGCAACAATTTGCCTTAAAGTTAGTTGGAGACAAGTTATAAGGGATAAAAATGGTGGAACTATAAAATACTATTAAATATACACACTCTATCTAAGGAAAGTTAGTATATCAAAATTTATATGAGCATAGATATGGAAAATAGTTGCTTCCTGTTTTGATACTAGGTGATAATGATAAACTTATAGAAGAAACAATCAGTATGGTCTATTAATAGAAACCCTTTCTCAAGGATCAAAGGCAAAATGGGCAGATAATGGTAGAAGGTTTGTTAAAGTTGATTATGTAGAATTCATGGAAACTGATAATCCTACTGAGAATAGCCAATTGGTTAATATGTATAAGGCTAGCCCAAAGGATAAGATGAATATCATGACTAGGTCTTGGGGGAGTAGTGTGCAAAAGGAAAAGGAAAGTCACACTATAGTATATCTTAAAGAAAGCCAAATAAATGAAGTTAGTAAGGAAGGGGATGAAGTGCCTTAAGCAAGATATGAAGATAGAGAGGAAAATGTGGTGGGCCAGTGTAAATAGTAAAGGAAGACATTCCGGATGCATGCAGTCTATCTAAGGATAAGGAAGGAGAAGATAACGCTCGAAGCGGTCATAAATTTTCTTCACCTATATCTACTTAGGCTGAGGTTATTCTGGAAGCTAATAAGAATACAAGATTCATTATAACAAATAAAAAGACATCAAATAGAAAGAGTAGGTCAAGAGGTTTCAAGCTCTTGAACTCATCATTATGTCTATAATCACTTGGAATATTGAAAGACTTTTATACGACTAATAAACTGATATGTGCTTAAATGTTGATTCATTTGATCTACTACATTTAGTGATTAATGTCTTAGAAATGCTTAGGATACTCACTTTAGCTCATAGTTGATCTTAGGTACATTTTGAAAGTAAAGGAGCTAAAGTGACCCCGAAAGCATGTTCATTGAAGTCATCTTCTTAACGTCCATACTATATTGATTTATAGAGCAAGAAGAAGAAGAGATTGAAAGAAGAAGAGACAAAATGTAAAGAAACAAGGTCGAAAACCACTCACAGCCTGCTGGAAAATTGTCATAATTGTGAGTGCAGTCTCAAGACTGTGACAACCAGTTGCATAGGTGTAAGACTTTCTCATACACATTTATGCTTCTTGACAGCCCATTTCTCACGGTGATGTCAGATGCCATACTTCTTTGTTGCCAGCTCTTATCCCATGTTCTCATGCTTTTTGACAGTCCCATGTAACTGTCATGCTCTCATGATGACAGCTCCCAAACATGCATGCCTCTCATCCAACTAACTGCTTCTTACGGTCCTTCTCACACCAACGCCCACATATTCTCATTCCATCTAGTTCCTATGCACTCTTCTCACGGACAGCACCCATGCAAGCCATACTTCTCACAGTTGTGAGAAGCTAGTCCCCTGTGTGACATGTTAAGTCACACTTGTCAGACATTCTCACACCCGTGAGGGGCCACTTACAGCCGTAAGAAGGGCTAGGTGTCCCAAAATTAGCCAAGGTCTCTCATTTAAACCTAGTTTTATTCTATAAAGGGAAATGTTAAATGATGGTAGAAAGAGGAGATATTCAGGACATAACCTAGCTGACATTTTTTCTCATTTCTCTTCGTTTTTCTTTGTTCTTCAACATCGAAAATGGCAATAAAGAGGATGACCGATGGTGAAAGCTTGAAGACAGAGATGGAAGGCTAACTTTTCGATGTCGGTTCAACGGGGATATTGAAGCTAAGTCACGGTTAAGCTATTTCATTATATTAACATTACAATCTCTTTTCAGATTGTTGTGTTGTTTGTGTTGATTGAATCGGTTTTGGATAGATGATCTGAATATGTTATTTTGATTGTTCTATTTCGAACCTATTGTTATAATGATAAATTTAATTCGTAATTATTACATTTATTGTTTGTTAGTAGCATCTAAAAATCTCGTATTGTTAGGAACAACGTAACTTAGGTTAGATAACCCGAACGTGTGAGGTTACTGCCTATATTGATCATTTTCCACTTCATAATGCTGCTGCTAAATTGAATCTAGAGATCATACCCTAGGTTATTCGATAGTTAGGTTTAATTAACTATCGTATCTTAATTAAACCTAATATAAAGGAAAACTAGGATTAATAGAGCATACTGTTAGTCTCAGATCAATAGTCCGAAGAGAGGTGTAAAGATGTTAGGATGATGGAATATGCTTGATCGTGTTTAGACCAAGATTGACCCTAGAACTAGATCTTACTCATATTCAACTCTTTAATCATTCTTGATTTAATTTGTTTTTGATAGTTTACTTTTATTTTATTTTCTAAACTACTAAAAATCTAAAAACCCCCCTTTTATATTTTCCTTACATTAATTAATTTCATTACGGAAATTAATTGAACATTCCCTAACGATTTAATCCTGACTCACGATAACTATAAATTTTAATGTGCAAAGTCAGGTAAATTTTACAGTGCACTTGACTCGTGCTGTCAAATTTTGGCATGAAAAAGTTGTGATTGGTTTTGATAATAACTTTTTTATTATCTAAACACTACATAGTACTGACCAATTAATCTATATGGAGGTCCACTTCATTTGTAACACCCCCTATATAGAACCTACAACCATCCACACAAATAGCAACCAAATTCCTGTACACGCATTCAAGGTATACAATTATATTCAATGCTATACATATACACATTACAAAACTTCCCAATGCTTAATATTATCACTTAATAGTAGTAATAATCTTTACATTTACGTGGTAATCGAAAAGAAAACAACAATTTCCTTTTTTATTACATTTGCAATCATTTGTAACTAAAAACACATTCCAAAAGTACTTTTTCTTCTATCTGTTAGCCTTGGTCCCTGCAGATGTTCCCTGTACCTCACTCTTATGACTTGGACTTACACGGATTAACACCCGTGCTAAACTTGAAAGCTTAGCGAGGAAAATATTTAGTTTGGAAGACCACTCACAACAGCCATCCACCAAACACACACATTTAGAAATATCACAACTCATATATCATAAATTCACATTCATGAACTAAACATTGATATTCAATGCTCATGTAAACAATTATGGTATACTTAAGCAAAGTACGTAATGCAAATATGTTTCAACATATTATCCATATACCAAAAATGCACATTTATAAGACAAATATTAATATTCAATGCTCATTGATACAAATTATAAGTATAATTGCACATCATTACAACCAATACAAATGCACATCAATATGAATTATTAATGCTGTCATGTTGTATTTCTTATTTACGATTGTTAAGTTTCCTTTCTGTGTTAAGCTGCACATTTCTTTGGGTGTAGATAAAGGGTTCTGTAGATATCTGAAGATATCAAACTGTAGATACCCGAAGGAATCAACCTGTAGATACCTGAAGGTATTAAACTGTGGATACCCGAAGGTATCGGACTGTGGACATCAGTGGTGTCAAACTGTAGCAGCTGCATTGTAACCCTATAGGCATGTCTATCTATCCACTACCAAGACAATAGAGCAGACACTGTAATACTTTCTTTAACCATTTTCCAATTTCATAATTCATATATTGACAAGTCATATGATATACATTTTAAGTCATAAAATCTATATTTGCGTTCATACATGCAATTCATGGCTTAACACCATTAGAAGGGTATCAAAATCACACTTTTATAATCGTACTATACACATATAAGTAGTGAATATGCATACAAATAATTTAAGTACATGTAAATTTTCTTTGGAATACATTATGCTCAATTTTATATTCCAATATTCGGTCTCCCAATTCATAAGTGTTAAGTCCTATTTTATTTATTTCTAGGTGTTTGAAAAGTTTCATACGCATTCAAAAAGGTTTAGATAAGATTCGGTAAAAATTAGAAATGAAAACAAACTCAAAAACAGTGCAATTTGAGCTAAACCCCAAAGTGGTCTAAAAATAGGCAAACTATCAGTCCAGGAACAAATCAGATGACAGAGTCTAGTTGTTCCTTAACATTTGTATAGAAAAAGTCAGAATTGGGTTTCGTGGTCTTCTGAAAATTTGTCCATATGTGTCTCTAGTTTCTAAAACACTAAAGATCAGGCCATTTGAACTTCTAACACATGAGCTATAGACCAAATATCACATACTGCTCCAAAATAAGGGCAGCATCAGGTTACTATTTTCTATCCCAATTGTCAACAGCATAAAGCGAGAATTAAGTCAAAGTCTCTTCTCAATATTTTCATTTCTATATCTTAGGTTTCATTTTCAACTAAAATCACACAATTTAGAGGTCTGTAGGTTGAGTTATAACTCAAAAAATGTGACTGACTCAGATAAACCCTAAAAAGAATTCCACTACACGATAATCTCTTGTCATATTCAACAAATTCTATACAAGATAACACCAAAATAGCACAAAGTATCATCCCAACAACCATTCGACATCCAAATGAATCTTTTTACACATTCAAATGTACATAAATTAATACAGAAATCAGCTAAGTGGAGTCCCAACTGATAACTTGCATTTTATGCATGTTAATTGTTTGTGTTCTGTGTTCTTTTGGTAGGCGTTCGTGATATTTTGCTTGTGTTTTTATGGTAATTCGTGTCTTTGTATGTTCTAGGTGATGAAATACAAAGTGATGCAATTTGGAGTGAATTTCGTTAATCTGGAACTGGACAGAATTTCAACATGACCATGTTGAAGGTGACACAGTGCTGACAGATTACTACCTGCGAATTTTGACTTGATTACCTTGGGATTTGGGCCTCAATTGCACAGCCCTTTTTGTGCTGGATTAAGTCAAGATGTCATGTAGTCTTATTTTGACATTTAATTGGGCCCCACTTATTTATTAAAAAGTTTAGACCATAATGGAGGGGCCCACTTCATTTATTGACAAAAAAAGAAGACCTAGACTCACCTTGAAAGAGAAAACGACGGCAGCAATCTTAGGGGAGGTTTTTAACAACTTGACTTTGAGAAGGACTTGGAGACTTACGGGAGTGACGTGTTTTAGAGAAAAGCAACTTGACTTGGAGAGAAAAAAAGAAAACAACGGCAGAAAAGAAAACAAGAAGGGAGTGACGTGTTTTTAGAAGAAAACAAGAAAAGAAGAGAGACTTGCGGCGGCAAACTTTTGGAAAAGAAGAGAATTTTGACAGAGGCACTTGGACAGGGGCGTGTTTCTTGGAGGAGTGGAGACTTGACTTGAGAAAGGAGATAGCGGCAACAACTTGGAGAATTAGGAGACGGCAACGATTTTTTATTTCAGCTGAATACAAGGTGACGACGGCGACAATAGGGAAGAAGAATTTTCACAATCGGCTTTATGTTTTAATTTAGCTATGTGTGGCTAATTTTTAATTCTAGACAAGGTACCTTTCGTTTGATATATGTAGTTCGTGAGACTCCTTGATTTAATTGTTTTCGTTTATTTCTTAT
>JAOTAY010000003.1:8639903-8674959 GCA_025629805.1 Erythroxylum baracoense | reverse complement strand
TTATTTTTATTGTTTTCACACAAATAAACAATTGCTACATTGGTCTCTGTGGTTCGACCCTATTCACCACTTTACTCATTTAAGTGTTCTAGAGTAGGAATTTATTTTTGCTGGTTTGACACTCCACCACCAACCCTTAAAATTAGCGAAGTTGCAACATATCACTCTCATAAAGCATATGCCCGACATACCAAAGGATATTCAAGAACATACCCTACGGGAATGGCATATGAGGACAATTGCATTAACACATTTTAAGGCATCACACATATCATAAGTAAACCAACATTCATTTTATCCCATTTCATTAACAAACATATCCAGTCATAAATGCCATTACATTTCAAAATTTACATGTCCGTTATACAGTAGTTGAAAAATGTTATTCTTGATGAATAATGATTATAGACATCTACAGGAAAAATTGATCCCAACCACTAGCTTATGTATAAATCCAGTAGCTATACTCCAACTCGACTAGCTAGATCTCTTCTGAACTTAAAAAATAATGTTGCAATTTTGATGAGTTTGCGAACTCAGTGAATGAACCATCATCGATGTGCTCACTCCTGTCAAAACACAAAGTCAAGTATATAACCAATTTCAAGAAGTCTAACACATCATCCAACATCAAATCCTATATCATATTTTTCATATTTCATCCGGTACAAGTACAACATTTATACAGACATTTCATAATATTATTTCAGAACATTCCATTAATTCATCCCAATCATTCATATGATACATGTAAAGTTATATATATGCAAATGCACATGTGACTCCATTTTTATTTTACATCATTGTGACTGAGCGCCTATTTACTGTCTCATATCTATTGTGGATAATGGGCTCATTTCATTTACTGTCCCGTATCCTTTGTGGATACTGGGCTCATTATTAAATGAGCCTGTGACTCTTTGTGCATAAATCCTAAGCTTAAAGTTCTTTTTCGTATTGGTCACTCTGGTCATAACTCCTTTATCTGATCATACATATCAATGTAATGGAATACATCAATTCACATAATATGCTATCAATACTTTTCATTCAATGTGCTCATGTCATTTATCACATTCTTCGAACTTGAGTCCAACATTCAACATTCAATTGAGTACACATACAATTTGAAAATACTTCCATGTACAATCCTAAATATCAAACTCCTTAGATCAACAATGTCCAGAATCATAGCAATCACATAAGTAACAGTACATTAACTGAAAGTTAACTAAAAACAATTTAATTATAGTGAGAAACATCTAAGTTAACTCACAGTACGCTCCAAATAAGCTATTGCCTTGATGATCCGGTAATGTCTGAATGTTGATGATCAACTTGTGTATCTATCTTTATGTAATACACACATATTTCACATATCATTAAGCTGTCAATCATATGATTATTTAATCATTCACACACACACACACACACACACACACACACATATATATATATATATATCATGTTTCAATGCATACTTAATTGACCTTCTGGGTATGTATTAATATAAAAAGATCTTGACCATTCAAATATTATAGCTTGTGTGCTGCTATTTTGCAATAAGGTTTATACCTTAAGTAAGCTTGATTTATTCCCATTTCATTATTCACACATTCACCAAACCTTTCTAGCAATATATCTTCACACAATTTACCAATTCTCATTCATTTATACCTAGTATACATTACTCATATCCTTTGGATCGTATTTGCATTCATAAGAACACCTTAACTCTTATGGCAATTCATAATTTCCATATTTGGATACATTGATATCAAAACAATCCATTCTTTAAGTTATGATACCAATTAACAATCTAAACTTATCAAGCTCTTGATCAATTAATCAAGCAACATACTGAGTCTTTTCTTAGCCTTAATTAAGTCCAAATACACCAATTTGGAGTAACTTATCCTCAGTTGGCTTAACAAACACACAAAACTGAGATTATCATTTCAAAGCCTTGCCCATGATCATGGAGGACCTTCCCACAATCGTGGGATGAGTGCCCCTAAGTGAACTATCCAATTTCCCTCAATTCTCCACGAATTTCATCTACTTAGGATCATCATTAACAATTCAAATTTTCTAGAATTCATATTCTCAAAAGCTACTTCAATGCATATTAATATAGCTTTCATCTTGGTTACATAAATCTCACCAAACTCTGCTCATTTGTTTCTTCACCATTCATTTTATAACATCATACATGTAGTCATAACTTTTCCAAACTCAAGAACACTTCAATAACACCTATCTTTAGTATGAATTTACCTTCATTTATACTTCAAACCTCAACCTAATTCACCCATATAACAACCTATAACCTATTGTTTTTCATACATAAAAAACAAAACAAAAATTACCATTCATGCATCATTTTTCCAGCACTCATTTACTCCAATATCACGATCAATCCATCCCCAATTCAGTCATCATTAAGTTCTATTCACATATATCACAAAAAGATCAGTATTTTACTTAATCAGCTCAATTGCCTCCTCAATTATCAAGCTAACCTAGCCTTCCATACATGCAAGTCCATCTCAAGTACAAGGTGACAATGGACAAAACTCAGGCCAAAGTTGAAAGCTATAAGGAAGAAGTGAGTTCTCGATGCTGAGAGGGAGGAGAAGAAGAAAGAAGACAGCAAATGCAGAGTTAAAACAATCTTTTGCAATAGTTTAATTCATTGGATGCAAGGTGTCATTACTCTACAATGACACTCGTCACATGTGTATGCAAGCCACCTGTCCTCTTTATACACTGCCAAATGTCACTCAACTGTTCTGTCATTTGTCACTCAATCTCTAAGTCATTTTTCACTTAATCTCTAAGCCATTTGTCATTCAATTCTACTTCCATGTGTCACTTATTTCATAGGCCTAGTCATCCTATATTTCCACGTGTCAACTTATCTTGCCACTTGACATTTTTCCTAAGCTAAATGTACATATTAACTTATCAATCTCTCAATTGTAACAATTAATTCCAAATTGCTGATTGTAATCCATCAATTCTTGTTATTGGTAAACCAAAGTACAAGACATTGGAAATGCACATTCATGTCACATTCATTTTAGTTTCGTACTTTGGAATATGTCAATTGAGTGCAATTTGTCCAACTCACAATTCATGTGTGTATGCTAATATTATGCATATGAATGCAATCATAAAATCATGTCATAAATGTATCAAATTCATTCTATATGACGCAACTTATAAGACTCAGTAATCTAACACTTTAATCCCTTAACAATTCAATAGACAAGATATATGTCTCTAGCTTCCAAAAAACCAAAGATTAGGCCATTTGAACTTCTAACATATGAGCTATAGACCAAATATCAAACACTGCTTCAAAACATGGGTAACATCAGGTTACCATTTTCTATCCTAATTGCCAACATCATAAAGCTAGAATTAAGTTAGAGTCTCTTCTATATATTTTTATTTCTATGTCTTAAGTTTCATATGCAACTAAAATCACATAATTTGGATGTCTGTAGGCTGAGTTATGACTCAAAAAATGTGACTGACTTAAACAAACCTTAGATAGAATTCCACTACACGATAATCTCTTATCATATTCAACCAATTCTATATAAGATAACACAAAATAGCTCCAAAGTATCATCCCAAAAACCATTCCACATCCAAATGAATCTTTTTACACATTCAAATGTACATAAATTAACTAAGTGGCGTCGCAAACCTTAAAATTGGCAAAGTAGTTCTTCTAATGCTTTTCCTTCCCTTCCTCTTTGGCTTTGCTTAAATCACCAAATGAAAAATGATAGGATGAAGAAGGCAAATTGGAGAGGAGAAAATTCTGAAGTTAAGCCATCAAAGTGTTGTCCATCTTCCCTCTCCATATGCCTTTTCATGAATTTTCTATTCTTAGACACATGTTTCAATCCCAATGGACCATATGTCATAATCCTATTGGACCATGTGTTACAATCTCATTGGACTATCTGTTACAATTATAATAGACCATGTGTTACAATTCTATTGGACACATATGCTTTAATCTTATTGGTCCATGAGTTGACTTTAGGATAATTGCATATTGGTCCTTCTTATTCTTTTAATTCCCACATTGGCCTATAATCTTTATCAATTAATTCCATTCCCCTATGTCTTAATTTTCTAATGGCATAAATTTCATACAATTTGGTTGATTATATCAGGATTTATACCCTAAAAACTACAGGCTGTTTGAAAAAAAGGATAGTGGCCAAAACTCAATTTCAAAACAGAATTCAAAACTTTTAAAGGCAGAATCAGATTTTGGTTCCTTCATGAAAGTTTTAGACTTATGTCTCTATTTTAATCTCCAATTTAAATTTTAAAGGTCTAGAGGCCAAGATATAGCCAAATTACATAAATCTATTTAGTGGAACATATCCATTCAATGAGGTACACATCCCAAATCAACCAACTTTGGTCTTATCATACAAAAGAAACACAAAAATACATTCAATTTAACCAAAAACATCCCATTTACCTATGAAATACTTCTTTTAGCAATTCCCATCACATCATATTCATAAATCCAACCAATCGTATCAAAAATTTCCATACATATTTCACGTCTAAGTATGTATGTTCATACCGAAGCGAATAAATTATCCATTTACCCTTGTTTTTACATTAATTATCATTATATCTCTTACTATACTTAGATGTACTTAATTCATTGTGTTCACTTCTTAATACACCCTAGACATGCTACAATACTTCTAGGGTATATGTTGGGACGTTACATCATTAATGAAATTGTAAAGGCCATTGTCCTTATAGAGTATGGATCAAACTTCTTCTTTCAAAGAAAATGACTATAAAGTACCTTAAAGACTCTTCATGCTCAGATTAAAGACACTTAATATATAAAAGTGCATTAAGAGGATTGAAGTTACTAACTTGAAAATGGAGGGAACATTCTTTACATAAAGCAACAAGAAATCTTCAAAGTGGCACATAGATATAACATTGGTGAGTAGGGCATGGTTATCAAGCTTTTTAGAGAGAAAAGCTATGCTAAAAAATGTATATTCTTTGAACACTCTCTAGGGGTAATTCAGGATATGTATTAAGAAATAGAAGGCACTATCCAGGTGTAAGTTGCTTTCTCTACCAAGGTTGGGTTTGAGTTTATTAAGAAGTTGTATGATAGTGATGTTGATTTTGGACAAGTGTAGCGTACATGTTCTAAGTGTAATATGGCGATTTTTATAAGCACGATAGATTTTTTCAAGAAGGATAAACATTATGTGACTAACTGTTCTATGCGTGAATTGCTTGTTAGGGAGACTCATAAAGGAGTGTTAATAGGGCATTTTGGTATTAAAAAGACCTTAAATATATTACATAAGTATTTTTAGTGGCCCAACATGAAACATGATGTAGAATATGTATGTGATAAATGCATAACCTATCAATCTAAGTTAAAATTAAAGACTCATAGGATGTACTCCTTTACCCGTCCCTAATAGATCCTGGATTGACATATCTATGGATTTTATGTTGGGTTTACCTAGATCTCACAGTGGTAAGGACAATATATTTGTTGTTGTTGAAAAGTTTAGTAAGATGACACATTTTATTGCACATTTGTTGTTCTTTAAAGAGATACAACGTTTGCATGGTTTTGTTAGAAAATTTGTGAGAGATAGAGATGTTAACTTCTTAAGTCATTTTTTATACACTTTGTGGAGTAATCAGGAAATAAACTATTATTTTCTATCATTGTACATCCTCAAATAGATGGAAAAATTGAGATAGTTAATAAGACCCTTACTACATAGTTACATCCCATCATTAAAAAAAAACTTGAAATCATGAGACAAGTATTTACCACTTGTTGAGTTTGCATTTAATAGGGTTGTGAATTCTACTACATCCTATTCACCTTTTAAAATTGTGTATAGATTTAATCTTTGAATCCTTTAGACATTTTACTTTTATCGACTAATGAATGTGTTAATTTTGATGAAAAGAGAAAGGCAAATTTTGTTAGGAATTTGCATCCCAGGATTCGAGCTAATATAGAGATAAAAATGATCATCATACAAAGCAAGACAATAAAGGGCGCATGAAAGTTATCTCTAAGCATAAAGATTGGGTTTGGGCTCATATATGTAAAGAAAGATTTGTTGCCTAAAGGAAATGAAAATTGTAACCTAGAGGAGATGGACATTTCCTAGTGTTTGAGCGAAAAAATGACAAAGCCTACAAGCTCGATTTACAAAGTCATTATGGCAATATTAGTGCTACTTTTAATGTTGCTGAATTATCTTTATTTAATGTAGGTGATTAGAAGACAAATCTTTTTAAGGAGAGAGGGAATGATGGAGATCAACTTGCATCAACACTCATGGATCTGTTATAAGGCTTTGGAGATCTTATAACAAGAGTAAGAACTAAGTGCATGAAGGAGGTTTTGTAATGGTTGATTGTCGACATTCAAGATAATGAGGTTGTTGTCAAAGATTCTAAAACATTACCAAGATTAATTACTTATCTTCAGGTCCAAGATGATAGAAAACGCCTAACGCATGAAACATAATGCTTAGAGCCCAGTATGCAAAGATGACCCATATGTTTGTTTTTAATGAAGCTCAACCTACATATTTACCTGTCGAAAATGTTAAAGATGTGGGATTATACAACAATTTCATGTTTTGACTTCCTTTCATCATTTATTTTTAGTTCTTAAGTTATTTTGGAAGGATTTTAATATCCATTAGTTAAGGGAATCATTCTTTGCCAAATCTATCCTATGTATTTATGTTTAAGAATATTCCGTAAGACATTTCCTTATGGGATTTTCATCATTTGGTGCTAGTTTAAATAGGTAATATGGTGTATTATGAAAATCATCTCATCATCAATAAATTTTGAGTATTTCTCTATTGTGAGAGCTTTCTCTTATTTCTTTAGTTAATAACTAAATCTAGTCTCTTGAAGTTAACTTGAGTGATCAACTTATAACTTTGGTTCCAATCACTAAGTTTGCTCAGGGTCGAGTTCTTTTCTTGATTCAAAAAGAATTATGGAGTTTTCTTTTCTTTAATGATCTCAAATCTTAAGTGTTCCTTCACCAAGGTTCATATAAAATATCTAAAATAAAATTATGAGGTGGCCATCAAGTAGCTTCCCTTAGGTCAATAAAAGAAAGACTATCCAATGTTATCATCAAATGCAATAAACAAGTTATCGCATCAAATTTCAAGTCTACAAAGTTAAAGATTATTGGGAAACGCCAATGAGAAGTGACCAACACAGTCCATTATTAGGCCAAGCTCACCAAAAACACTATGACAAATTCCACAAATGCTATAGAAATTAGGTTTGATTTTTATGCAACAAAAAAAACTTTAAATTGACATAATTGATATGCCTCAATCAACCAACCAAAATTTCGTAACTTTAAGCATGTACAAATTATAAGATTAAGGGATTACCTTTTAAAAGATGATGAAAATTGATAGAAATTCATGATTCTATATTGGTTGCTGCAACATAAGATCAAGCCACAATAGAAAAGTGTAAGGTTCATTGAATCCAATTCACCAACTTCTATCATACACAACCACATAGTTCCTAAATTGACAATTAAAATAATACCATAAGAATAAATTAATTAGGTCAACTTCTCTCATTTGCACAATATAATATTACCATAATGCTTTCACAATAATATTTATAGCTAAAATAATCATGCACAACTAATACATTAATAGATGCATATGTTATATATAATTAAGCACTAGTAATTTTAAATTATAATATTAACATTAATATGGATTCAGTAGAATGAATATCATCAATTTGTCACTCATTATAAATGCAGGGTTACAAAATATCCTAAAAAATGATACAAAAAAAACTCCCACTAAAACAAAGAAAATTAAGTTCTTAATAGTCCCATAGGAGAGATATATTCTTGAAACACACATAGAGGTAAGCCTTTAGTTAGTGGATTCGATAACATGTCACTTATAGGCATGTGTTTAATAGTAGTTAAAGACTCTACAACTTTTTCTTTGTCAAAGTAAAACTTAATATCAATAAGATTTGAGCGAGAAGTACTCCTAGTGTTCTGAAAGAAAGATACAGATAAGGAATTATTACAATATAATTTTAGTGGCCTCAAAATAGAGTCTATAACTTCCAATGTTAAAATAAAGTTCTACAATCATATTTCAAGACAAGTGGCCTCAAAATATGTCATATACTCTACCTCCATAATCAAAGAAGTTATAAGTGATTGTCTAAAACTTTCCTATGAAACATCTCCTTATGTCATTATAAAGATGTACTTATAAGTGAATGTCTTATCATCCACATAACTTGTATAATAAGGGTCATTAAAATTAATCATTTCAAGAGTGTTGGTACAACAATATGTCAATATAAGGTCTTGATATCCTGAAGAATCATCAAAATCTTTTTCCTTGCTAAAATTCCACTTTTACTTTAAAGGCTTTAAAGGTTCAAAGAATTAGACCTCTCATGAATGAGCTCAACAACACTGTAATAGGAAAATTTTGAAAGTAATAAAGTACTTATAGCGACCTATCATTGGAGGAGTAAAAATCCCATAAATATCATTAGAGATTAAGCCAAGTAGTTCTATATCAAATTTAGTATTTCTAACATTGACAATCAACTTTCTTTTTACGTAATCGAAATAAGTGTCAATGTTTGAAAAATCAAAGTCCTGCAGAATCTCATCCTTCATCAACCTTATATTCTTTGTTTAGAAATATGGCCCATTTGCTTGTTCTATAGAATGGAAGATTTCTCTTAATTTAAGGTATATATGTAACTTCATCTAACTCTAAAAAATGTCTTGTAATAAGTTGTGACTTTATTGTCCCTAAAAAATCAACTTTGGTGCTTGTATCGTCTCCCATATATATATGTTATTCATATTATTTGACATCTTTTTGATTGTCATCCTATATAAGGAATTAGTAAAATGGATTGTAGCACCGGTTTCTAATCACCAAGAATTATAAGGTACATTAACAAAATTGGATTCTAAGCAAATCATCATGAAAAGATTATTTTTATTCTAGCCTTAAGCTTTTTTTAATTTACCTGCTTATGCCCAAACTTCTAATAGTAATTGAATTTTCCTTCTGAACCCTCATTTTTAAAAAGATGCTAAGGTTTTTGTTAATGGTACTATTTGGTGTAGGTTTCCTTTTCTAACTACTGTAATTTGAGGTTGTAACTATTTTCATGCTTCTTGCCCTTTATTTCTAAATGTCATCTTCCTCCTTAACAGGAATGGTGGCGATCTCCTTTTTAGTCCATTGCTTTTTTTAACATTGTAACTAAGCCTAATGGAGTCAAATTGAGACAGAAGAGGCCCTATAATAAACCACACAATGTAGTCCTCACCAAACTCCATACTGATCACCTTTATCTTATGATAATAAGCCATAATCTTGTTGATTTGCTGTCTAATCCCACTAAAACCATCATAAATAGTAGAATGCAAAGTGCTCAAGAGCTCATTCTTCTCATTTTTAAAGAAATTATTGTATTTCTTATTGATGGATTTAAGTAAAACTTTAGCATTCTCAGTCTTTGGAATCCTATAATGTATAGGTTCTTCTATGTGATACCTTAAAATCATCAAACAACATTGGTTTAAGTACTCCTAATTGTCATAAATATTCTTATCACTAGCAGAAATCTCAACTGTGAGTTTAACAAAGGAGTTCTCTCTTAAGGCCTTGTCTAATTTCATAATCGTTAAGTTCATCAAAAGAGATCTAACTTATTATTTGTGATTAGTCCCATTAAGCTTCAAAATGAAAAAGAATTGAGGATACTCAAAGCTAAAGAAAAACTACAAAAGCAGCATTAATATGCTTGCAAAAAAGGATCATGATATTTTCTCTTTCTTTAACTTCCTTAAAATGATCCGTAAAAGTGATCATCGAAAGCGAAATGCTAGAATCTATTAAGCATCAAAATATATATTCATTCATAAGCAATAGAAATATATTAAATATCATAACTAAATACATCAATTAACTATCAACAAGATAGCAAAATTGTGTCAATCCATAATATTCAATATATTCTCTTCACTAATCTAAGCATCCTACTGAACACTAAACATTTATATAAGATAATTTCATTACCAACATGAATCTTAGCAAAAAAATTGATCAAATATTGGGAGAAATTAAATTCAACCAAAATATTTGAATGCTTAGACTTATGAGAGGTAAATTCATAAGTATACCATATTCAATTTTATCCAAAGCATGATTTGAAATCAATATAACTAAATGCTATATTAGACAAAAGATAAATAGTCAAAAATAATATGTAAACTATAGTAAACTTATCATATATATCGACGAAATATTCAACAAAGGAAAATTTATAATAAATAAACTATATTAAGACAGAACTTTCAAAACAAGTTATTATTTTAAATTATAAGCAAGAAAGTTGTAAATATACTAAAATAGTATAATTGCAAATAAGTTGAAATTAAATAATTGTAAATAATTAAAGATGGTTAAATGGTTAAATTGTAAATAATTGAAGATGGCATGTTTATAAATAAATGGAGATGACATAATTGTAAACATGCAATGCTACACAATTATAAATATTGTATCTTCAATCTCAAGACGGGTCATACAATCTATGAACAACCTATGACCCGACCCAGTAATAACTCATCGTTAAGGAGGTTGTTTTCGATGATATTATAGGAGTAAAAATTAAGTGATCCATAAAATTAATTTGAACGATAAAACACTCCAAAAAAGAGATCAAATAGTGAAAACATCTCAATATTGAGGAATTTGAAAAAGAACTCTAATTTCAATCACTTTTGTTTGAAGAACCTTGTCGAAAACACATGCAAATACTTGTATGAATGGTATGCCTCTTGGAATTAACATGTCCATGTTTATGAAAATTTCCAAAAATTAAGTGTGAAAAATGAAATTTAAAAAATAAAAGGCATAACATAACTTCATAAACTTATAGATTTGACTCTAATAACAATTATCAAATTTTTACGCATCAAACAGTAACTTTTCATTGAAAAAATCAATGTCTTAATCAACCAATCCCAAATTCCATAGTTTCGAAGTATGTATAAATAATAATATTAGAGACTTATCTCCTAAAGACAAGAGAAACTGATCAGAAATTATGGCTCCACAATAGATTTAGGATTCATTAAATCTAATTCACTAACCTCTACCACACACCACTTCATAATGCTTAAATTGACAATTGAAAAGAAGACCTTAATGATGCATCAATTAGGATAAAATATATTTTGTGAGGAACACAAGTTCAATAGGCAGGTTTGGACAAGATTAGTGAATAAACTCAATTGCCCATAGTAAGGTTAGTAATATAATATTCATTAAGAAAATAACCTAAATGTCACATGCACATAGTTAAAATATTAATTGTCATAATATTATCTTAATTTACATTAATTGATTAACTATTTTGACTGCATAAATGAAGTAAAAAAGGGTTAATATTATTCTGTTAAGTTAATTGTGAGCTTTCAAGAGGGAACGAAGTCGAAGAGGTGTTATGCATAAAGAACGTGAGGTGTGCATTGCATTAAACCAAAAAATAAGAAGGAATATATACATAAAAGCCTCAGTTTTTATCTATATATAACTAACAATTTTTTAAAACCAAACTGGATTGATCTACTTGACTGTAATTAATATGAACCAATTAGCTTTCCGATTCAGTTTGATTTAATAACCTGCTTATATAAAAATTGGCCATCTACCAATGAATCGATCCGTTTATTAGTGAATTGGTTAGCTTTATAAACCATAAATGATGTTTTAGAAATCAAAATCATTCTTGCCTTTAATCTTTGGTCTTTATCATCTTTCCTTCTTATTGCTTCCTTTCCTTGGTAAAGCTCTAGTCTTTTTTAAGTTTCATATCTTTTTCATTTTTTAAAGTTAAAGATGCGATCTTTCTTAAAATAAATGCTTCTTTTGTTGACTGGGGCTCTCTCTCAAAGTTGTAGTGGCCATCAAGATGGGTTTCTTCATGACGTAGTGGTCATCAGGGTTGGGGCTCTCTCTCATAGTTATAGTGGCCATTGGGATGGACTTCTTTACGATTTAGAGGCCATTAAGATTAGGGCTCTCTCTCTTAGAGGTTAGAGCTGTAGTGTCCATCGAGATGGACTTTTTCATGATGTAATGGCCATCAGGATTAGAGCTCCATCTCAGAGCTACAATGGCCATTGCAATGCAGCGACTCTCTCTCAAAGTCCACGACCACAGGTCTTTTCTTAGAAACCTAAGAAGCTTCAAGTACTACACTGAGTTGGCATACTGAGATCAGTTTCTTCACGATGGACAAAAGTTATAGAATGTAGTTTATAATTTTGAGAGGCTTGGTTATTGTGAAGGAGTTAGATGTATTGTAGGTTCGTATGAGGTATAGGATTTTGATGGATAGAGGATCAACCAATCCAAGAGTTGATGAATGGGTTTTGGAGTGAAATGCAAATTTTAATCATCAATCTATGATTCTCCAAAGTTCCAATTTGCTCATGAAATCACTAATCGGTTACTCAAGGTTCAAATATGTTAAGAGATAAACATAAGGCAGTTGATAGCTTCATTAGTTGTCCAATTTAATCTCCAATTTTGGTGTTTATGTTATATATATTCGCGTGGAAGTATCCAATTTGTTGATCGAAAAGCCCAAAACTGAATAACATGGACAATATTCGGGCAAGATTTTACATAAACAATCAACCATTTAAAGTGGAGCAGACCTATCAGAGTTTGGTAATTGATTTGAAGTTAAGCATAGATTAGTGAGTGTGATTTCATTCACCATTTTGTTGATGGGTTATCTAGTATATTTATAGTCATTTTAAGTTTATCTGGGTACAATAGTTATATTTGCTAAATTGACTGTGAAATATTAATAGCTTGTAAAGAGATCTTGCTAATTCATCCTTATTTTTTACTTTTTGCTACCAACTGAAGTATTACTTTTCTTAGTTTCAAAGAGATAATGAGATATATAGACTTATAGGCTATAGTAACAAAATTTTGTAAGAAACACAATTAGCCTCTTTCTTCATCAAGAGATATTATTGTAATGTAGTCTTTTAAAGTTACTTGTTTGTGTGGTAACCCTAAAGAAAAGAGGGGTGAAGGAATAGGTGATGTACTTTTCTTTAATTTTTTGACATGCTTTCAATTTAATCAATAATACTTATAAGTGTTTATGTCCATCTAATTATTTCACTTTATGTTTTTAAATTTTTTCTATAATTTACTTTAACCTTATTTGAATTATAATTTTTAATTGTACCATAATTAAATTTAATTTGATATTACTAGAAGTTATATTGATTCCTTTAATATTTGCAATGAATTTTATTTATTTAAATTAATTTGAAGAAAATAATAACATAGTTATTCATAAAATAACTTGTGAATTGAGTTATATATTGTACTTATCGACATTAATTAATCTTTTTACTATAATATGAGTTATTTAGTATAATCTCTAATTCATTGATTTTACTTTTTCACGATAACGGACTGCTTCTAAATTAATTTTCACAAATTTTATTAGAGTGAATTAATATAAATAGAAATTTTTATTCCTTTTTTATAAATATTCATGTCACATTTATTCTATATTGAATAAAAAGAAAAAGATAATTTAAATCTTTTTTACCAATTTTGGTAGATATTGTGAATTATTTTTTCTACTTTTTACGTTAAAATTAAAATGGAGGATATGAAATTATCATAAAAATATTCGATGAACATATCATCCTCTATCGTAGTAAGTCTGATCGAACATGAGATATTTTTCTTCTTCTCAAATATCTAATGGAAATACCCAATATAATTGCATGTTTTAAGGTATAATATTTAAAGGGCGCGGGGAAAGATTCGGTTGAGATTGTGTGTCTTACAGCTACTAAGTTTGCAACTACATTTTTCCTTTCACATATATGAAATGATATTTTTTTATAAGAAGCAATATCATCCTTATATAAATTATCAAAGGATTGGAAATTATTTGAAGTGACAAAAAAAGGAAAATAAAGAGACTCATAATATATCTATTGGAGATAATGAACCACAACAAGTCTTAGATAAAGGAAAAAGGAAAAATGTTGTTAACATAGATTCTTATTTTCCTCTAGGAACTAATTTTAGTTCTCAACCTAGTTTAAAAAGTATTTTGGTTGATAACGATGTTGTTTTGCAATGTAAACGAGCATGGGCTAGATGGTTTTCATCATTCGTGTATTCTTTTAAATGGTTTGAATTCACCCTATTTTCATGAAACAATAGATGTTACAATGACGATAGTCCAAGATTTAAGACACCTTCTTATTAACGAGATTCGTGTGCCTTTGCTTTAAGATTTGGAAAAAGAATGTCAATTGATTATGGATACATATAAGTCTAGTTCGGAAACAACATGATGCATTATTATAATAGATGGGTGCATTAATCAATGACAAAGAACCTTGACTAATTTCTTAATTTTTTTATATTAAAACAACTTTTATCAAGTTTATTGATGCTTCTGATATGGTAAAAAATGTTCTTGCTTTATCTGAATTAGTTTTTGAAATTTTCGAGTGGGTTGGACCATAAAATGTTATACATTTTATTACAGATAATGCAATTAATTATGTATCAGAAAGGTACTTGCTACAATCAAAGTATGAGCATATTTATTGGCCTCTATATGTTGCTCATCAAATAATCTTATTTTAAAAGATATTAGTGGTATGGACTATATTTCTAGTCTTGCTTTATGTGCATCTAAGATCATAATTTTTGTGTATAATCATATTACATTTTTGTCTTTGTTAAGAAGGTAAAAAGATTCGGTTGAGATCGTGTGTCTTACAGCTACTAGGTTTGCAACTATATTTATTACTTTGAAAGATATTTATGAACATAAACAACTACTTCGTAAATTAATGACAAGTAAGCTAGGCTTGGCAATTAGGCTCAAGCCCAAGTCAGCCTAGCTCGAAGTCAAGAGGTCAGGCCCATCTGGCCTAAGATTCGCTAACTATAAGGAAAAGTACATTATTTTATGAAAAATATTGTCATTTTTATTTTTAATTTTAAAAATAAAATAGGTCAAGCCAAATCGATTTGGACTTCGAACTGCCTAGAAAAAGAAGTTTATGATATTATTCTAGATAATAAATTTGTGATAACTGATTGATCATTGTGAAGATTATGGCTTCACTTATAAGAATTGTTGACTCAGATGAGAAGTCATCTTTGAGGTATATATATGATGGTGTGTATAAAACTCGCAAAACCATTATGAGTCTTTTTAAAGGGAAGGAGAAATTGTAGAAGCCTTATATGGATATTCTTGACCGATGATAGGGACCCACTTAGCAACTTATTATTTCAATCCTTATTGCTTATATAGTAGAGATGTATGTACGAATGATATCATGAGCGGTTTCTTTGATATGATTAAATGCAAAGGTATTTCTCCATTGAAAAGCAATCATAAGCAATAAATGAAATTAAATTGTCTCGTAAAAGTTTAGGGAGTATCACTAGATCATCTGTAAAAAGAGAACTTATGATAAAAACATGCAACCTGACAAGTTTTATAGTTTTAGTTCATCCTTTACTTACTAATAATATTTTTTATTTCCCATAACTATTAATTTAAAATACAAATGTAGTGGAGATTATTTGGTAAAAGTGTTCCAACATTCAGAAAACTTGTTATTAGATTACTTAGTCAAATTGCTTCTGCATTAGGTTATTAACATAATTAGAGTAATTTTTAATGTATTCATACAAAGAAATGAAATCATTTGGAACATCAAAGACTCAATAACCTTATTTATGTTACTTAAAATATGAGAATAAAGAACATGTATTTTTTTATTTGTTTTATTTTTCACTAATTGTATTTTCATTATTAATTTTATAATTTCTCTATTATTTATTCAGAGTGTTTAATAGTAAGAAAACGTGTGATCTAGTTAATATTGATTGTATGGACCATACTAATTTTTTGATCGAAAAAGAATCATCTGATCTTTGATTATAATGAACTTAAAAAGGCAATTTATGAAGAAAATGTATTTTTCACAACGAATAAATTAAGAATATCTACTGATGGTAAATTCATATCACATTTTGATCATATTTAGCTTAAAAGTATAATGTGTTACAATTTTACAATATTATTCTATACGTTACTAATTTGTAATTATTTGAATATAGTAGAAAAAGTTGATGTAGATACTTTGGATAAAAGCATGATTTACAAGTCTTTAGATAGCGTTTGAAAATTTGAAACATTTAACAATAATGAGACACAACTTGCTTTAAAAAAGCAAATTTGACTTTTATTATTACTTTAAGATTTATGTTAGATTCAAATTTATTTTTAATTATTAGATTTTATTTATTATTAGCTCATTATACAATAATAGACATTAATTTATTCTTTTTATTTCATTAAAATATTTTATGTACTTATTCTCATAATTTGGATTTCTTATTTATTATATACTAATTTTATAGTAGTTTAATACTAATTAAACCTTTAAACCTTAAATCTTTCCTTTGACCGATTTGATTTCTGGTACTTTTTTTAAAACATTAATAATTAATTTAATTGCTTAAAAAGTTGAAGTCTTTTGACACTTATAATAATGGTTTTAGTGTCCTTATCTTTGAGAGAGGATGAAGCATGAAAAAGAAAAGCCTGCTAATAGAATTAGGATAATCCTTTCAATATTTAATTAAAAATACTCTCAAATAACATGAACTAACATGCATATCTTGTTAAAAAAATAGAATGTAATAACTTCTTCAGAATATATTAATGCTTTTAGAGGAGGTAAGTTACGTGCAAATTTCTTAACCACAAAGGGCTATTAAATCATGATAAAATTCGAAATTTAAGATATGTCTCCAAGGTGGGTGGTGGAGGTTCCAAAATTTGAAGAGTTTGTTAGGAAATAAGGGCAAGATCTAATACCATACATAACAGAACAATCATAAAATCTTTTTGTTTTAATTTCTCAAAGGCTAAGATCATTTTAAATTGAATAAAATGATTAACACATAAATCATAATAAAGCGTGAATCTTCATTTGTACCTTATTCTAAAGCTTGATGTTTTTCTTGTTGTATCCCTTGAATTGCTTTCAAAACTTGCTTATCCCAACCATTGTAGTCATACAAGTATCTGGCCTCTATTGATATCAACAAAACATGTTGAGACAAGTCTACTATTACAAAGAGGGTTAGGCAAGGAGTGATAGCTCCTTAGAGCTTAAGCCTATTTATAATAGATTTTGGACATTTTATTAATTTAATTATAATTATAATTATAATTACAAATAATTATTATTAAATACCAATTATTTACAAATAAGATCCATTATCCCATATCGATCTTTATTTATTAAATATCTCATATTTAATGATAAAGTTTCTTAAACTTTATAATCAAGTCCAACTTACTTTTCTCTCTTCAACTCGTTCTTTGTGTGTGACTTATTAGGTTCCCAAACATGTTAGGAACAAATATAAATTATAATCCTAAATTATAAACTCCTTTAGTTTATCTTCAATTCTATAATTAAACAATCTATATCCATAGACCAAGATTGGCATCTAGCAACAAATCATAACCATCCAAATATTTAGGAATGTCAAAGTAGTTTTGACTAACATTTTCATGCATAATTTTAATATATAATCAAATCTTTTTATCATACAATGTTCTAATTATACATAGAGTATAAAATTAATATTTACTTTATTTGAATCAAATTTTATTAGATCTCCACTATTAGTAATTGATTCAACTAATGATATGCGAAAACTATTTTCAAAGCGTCATTACACCTTGGCCAAGGACTTTTTGAATCAATCACTTTAGGATGATGAATCTTATATTGATCACTTAGTTACCTCCATATAGTTCATATTATACCTAATGATTATCGACTGAGCTATCCTTGACTAAAGCAGGTTATAAATAGTGTCAAAATATAGTAATCTTTATACAAGATAACTTTAAAGATCTCAAGTGAAAGTATCACTTATACAATAATCACAATGAGAATTTTCATAGACATACAAGTGATGTTCCAAATGGATTTCTCATATAAGGTCGGTTAATGAACTTTTTTCCTAATAGAGACCCACATGTTTATCTTTATACTTTAGTCTATGAGATCAACTATTCCTTTTATAAGGAAAAACTTGATGTGTTAGTCTTTTATATTTTATTAATGTTCAGTCTTAATAAAGCAATGACTTGAAATAATTTAAGGATAATACACAAAGGCGATATGAATCTCATAATTTTAATCTCATAATAATTTTATTTACAATGGATATTTATCTTGTAGACTTTTATCATATACATTTTAATATGTATAAGATAAAGATTTCCGTTAAATTATTATATTACTAGACTACAACCAACCGATTAGCTGTAGGGTATAAACTAACAATTTCCAACTTGCACTTAGCCAATCATTTATCTTAAATCATATCTTCTTATGATGATTATGCTACTACTAGGCTGTGGTTTAGTGAGAGAATTCTACAAAATTCTCTATGGTGTGCACTTGCTTAATTCTTACAACTTTCATCTCAATTATCATGATAATTAAGAGAAACTGTCTAAATACATACTTGGATCTTTCGTGAGACCTTAACTCCTTTTGTATACTCAATAACTTTAATCTTCTACAATAGATAAAAGCCTGAACAATGCAAGGAACTATTCCAAGTTCATTAAAGAACTTATAATCCAAATAATCATTTCTACTAAATAAAAAATATATTATGGCCTAATTAGTAAGTATTACTATATTGGAACCTTTCCAATCTCAAAATGATATTGTTCTAAGTAAAATATATCAAGACTTGCTTCCAAAGCTAATATCCATATAACATTAAACTCAACAGTCAACTCATACATATAATAATCGATATCTTTAATGCAACAATCATCAAATATCTCAAACATTAAACACCTTTAGTACATTATCTATGTATTTAGACTAGAACAGGTAAACAACTTTCGTATCCATCTCTATATATCTAATCCTTATAATTAACTTATTACCTTTTCATATGCAATAAAAGCCATTTTTGGACAATCATATTTTCAATAATTGAAAGTATAAATTGTTATTCTCTATGAGCAATATGTCTCTACATACTCCCACTGAAGAGGATAACTCTATTCTCATTAACCTTCTTGTAGACATGATAAATTCACAATCATCTCCAAAATAAACTATTTGAGTTTATCATGAAAGTGAATCTTTTAACATGTTGTAGCCTTTTAGCTATACATTTAATGTATCAGGAAAGGCACTAGTTCTAAGTGGATATATTATCATAAGATTTGAAATTTTCAAATTTCATCTTCCCACTACGTATATTAAGAACCATTCTATTGTAAGTATACATTGAAACAAACAATTTGTTCAATTGGTCTGTAAGACTATACCCATCCTTTTGAATATCTCATAACATTTTCTTATCCAATTTAATTCTAAACTTAGTGGATAATATATGCTTCAACTAAGTATCGCATCCCTAAATCATTAACTTTGACTCAGACTTAGCTTTTCATGTCTATAAAATATTGGTAAGTGATTTGATTGGAACTGCTAAAGGAAAGTTGTAATACTAGGGATAACTATAGAGGAAATAATTATTAAATTCAATAAAATGATTAAGACATAAATCATAATAAAGCGTGAATCTTAATTCGTATCGTATTTCAAACTTGAAACTTTTTGGTCGTATCCATTGAATAATTTTTAAAATTGACTCATCTCAACCACTTTAGTCATACAAGTGTTCGGCCTCTAACAATATATATAAAATGTGTTGAGAAAACTATACAACTATTGCGGAGAGGATTAAGTAAAAAGTGCTAGCTTCCTTAAAGCATAATCTTATTTATAATATGTTTTAGACATTAAAGTAATTTAATTGAAATTAAATTATAATTTCAATTAAACTTTAATTATAATTAAAAATAACTCATTAAATACCAATTATGCTCAAATAAGATCTAATATCTCGTATTAAATCATAAATTTTCTTAGATTTTATAATCAAGTCCAACTTGATTAGAACACTTTTCTCTCTTGAACCTATTTTTTGTATATGACTTATTAGGTTCCTAAATATGTTAATAGATATAAATTATAACTTTAAATTCTATTTAGAATTAGATAAATTATACTCCTTTAATTTATTTTTAATTATCTAATTAAACATTTTATATCTAAAGATCAAGATTGACGTCTAGCAATGCATCACAACCACTTAAATATTTAAGAACATCAAAGTTATTTTAACTAATCTTTCCGTGCATTTTTTTGTATAATTAAATTCTTTCATCATATAATGTTTAGATTAGACATAAAGTATGAAATTAATGTTTACTATATTTGAGTCTAATTACATTACTTCTTCACCGTTAGTAATTGATTCAATTAATGATATTTGAAAACTATTTTCAAATTGTCATTTTACCTTAGCCAAGGATTTTCCAAATCAATACTAATTCATAACAACGGAACATTCTCCTTAACACTTTAGGGTGATGGTCCTTGACTAGAACATGTCATAAGTAGTATCAAAATATAACAATCCCTATACAAGATAACTTTGGAGATCTCAAGTCAAATGATCACTTATACAATCATTACAATGAGAATTTTTATAGACATACAAGTAATGTTTCAAATAGATTATTTATATGGAGTTAGTTAAGTGAACTTGTTCTCTAATAAATACCCTCACATTTGCTTAAGTATCATCTTACTTTAGTTTATAAGATCAACTACTTCCTTAATAAGTAAAAACATAACATATGCTAATCCATTTATTTATTTTTAATGTTCAATCTTAATAAAACAGTAGTTATAAACAATTTAAGAATAATACATAAATGAAATATGAATATCTTCATAATTTTATTTGTAATGTGTGCTTATCTCATAGGCTATATATATATATATACAACCAATCGATTGGTTGTAGAACATAAACCAATAAAGTTTGGATCAATTTATGACAGAGATAAGTATGTTCTTTTTGTTTACCTATAGTTTTGTTACTTTTAAGTTACCAATGATTTGAATCAGGGTCATATTAAATGAACTATAATTAAAAGGGTACAATAAAATGAGTTAAATTAGTAAATAAAAGAGAATTTATATGATAAGATTATGAGTAAGCTTTAAATATGAAAAGAACCTTGTCGACACTCAGTCAAGAAATTATGTAAATCTTTAATTTTTTAATTCAAATTTTGTTATTTAAAGAGCCTGTCATGTTTGATGATCTAAAAAGTTATTAATAACCATCCTTTTTAACTATAATTAACATAAAGATTACCCCATATAAACTTTTTATAATTTCTTATTTTTGAAAAGCCTTTTTTCTTAAATTGGAAACTTTACTAAACTATTTTTGCAGAGGAAATTTGTAATGAGTTATTATACTGAATTTTTGTATTAAATTATACCCGAAATTTTGGTTTATACAAAATGGTACATAAATAAAAATTAAAATAGCAAAATATATTGACTCAAAATTATAAATTAGAAAAAGTTAGAGAACTAAATTAAAATAAGATATTTTATATTTAAATAGTTTAAAATAACCGATAATTATTGAATATGTTAATTTTTTAATAACTGTTATTGTTTATACATAAAACAGTCGACTCCATGGCCCAATGGATAAGGCGCTGGTCTACGGAACCAGAGATTCTGGGTTCGATCCCCAGTGGAGTCGATTATCTTTGGGTATTTTTATCACGGTTCTCAACTTTGTTTCAAGTAACGTGACCGCATCTCCCGACACAAAACATTGGTTTCACATTGAACGCTTAGCAGTTGATGCATTAAGATGAAGACCATGTCAAATTGATGGGTGGTATTAGAGACAGAGCTCATGACTGGACAGTATTGTGACATGCCTCGTTGATGGGTACCGGGAGGATCTGACATTGATCCGTCAAGAATCATGACTGGACAGTATTGTGACATGCCTCGTTGATGGGTACCGGAGGATCTGACATTGATCCGTCAAGAATCATTCTGGCTACTATCTGGTTTGCGGCTTCAGAGTAATGCACGCTATCCCAACTTACGTAGATCCTGGGGTTGTGGCATGGTTTCTTACCAACTTCCGTTCCATTCACCATTCCCTTCTGCCAACAATGAACACCATTGTCTCTATAGTATCCACAACAGTAGTCGAGGGGATCATCAAACCTGCAGAGCCAACAACTCAGAGGGAATATAGTAGTCAAGTAGCAGCCCCAGAAGTCAAGGATACTAACTCAATTGCATCATACCCGTTCTTCTTACCCTGATTCTTTTGCTTCAGAGAATAGCAAGTACTTAGCTGTGTAGATGTCGGTATAAGTAAAGAAAGCATCAGGGAACTGACTCCTTAGCTGGAGTACCCTTTCCTTAAGCTGCCTGTTGAATTCTTGTGCAACCTCATTCTGGGATTTCACGCAGCCATTTGTGTCTTTATCTGTAGGCTTTGGAGGAAAATATAAATGAACAAAAGGTAAGCAGCCAATGGGACCAGTGTTGTGTATCCAAAATGTTCTTGCTCCAAGTTGGTAGAGTTTCTGAAGTGATAAACCACAAGTATAGATGTCAGCGTAGCCTAATTTCACTAGATCTTCCCTAATAAGCAAACTCAAATAAATCAACCCAACATTCTCCATAGGCATTTTAGTTTTGCATATTCCTCGTGGAATATGCTTGCAATATCTAGAGACTTGGAAATTAAACAACCGGATAACAAAATGTAAGTTGAGAGAATTTTTAGATAGAAAAACAGAGTATAGTAACACACTGCTTTATGTGTCATATTCACGTTAATCCATCAACTATCTGCAATTTTCTTATTCTAATCCCGTTTTGTTACGAACCTTACTCGCGGCCTTGTCACAGGGCAATCGATAGGAAAATCAGATTCTGTGAATCGAGCCTTCTCCTTATTCGATTTCTTAGAACGACCTATTTTGGAGAAAAAACTCAGCTCATCAAAGGGAGACTGAAACCTTAGACCTCGTCGGAGAGAGCCCCAATCTCATATAACATAAATTCTGTCTTCCCTTTTATAGGACTAGAACCAAATAACAATCTCCTAATATCTTGGCACTCCTAATAACCAATAAACTCTAAAACCTAGGGACTCCTAATATCTTGGCACTCCTAATAAACAATAAACTCTAAAACCTAGGGGCTCCTTAAACAAACAGAAAATAAACTAAAAAGGGAATAAAACAATAATCCCTAAAATCTAGGCCCTGGGCCTTCTAGAATATCCTTTGCCTACAAAGGAATCCGTAATATCACTCCCCCTTGGGCAAAGAGCTTGTCCTCAAGCACAAATTCTGGATAAGCCGTAGTGAAGTGAGACAAAGGTTCCCAAGTTGCATCATCAATCTAAGTCCTAGCCCAATGTACCAACAGTTCCCCGTGTGTTGCGATTCAATCGCACCTGTACAACAGCAGCAGGGGTGGCAAGGACATGGCCCTCTTCGGCCGGTGGTAGGGTGGGCGTTGTCTCAGGAGGTGGCCCATTGTAGCGTTTTAAGAGAGAGACATGGAAGACGTCATGGAGCTTGGCAGTTGGGGGTAGCTGAAGTTTATACGCAACCGTCCCAATACGTTGCCGAATGGGAAAGGGCCCAAAAAATTTAGGAAGAAGCTTATGATGGGGTCTACCAACCAAGGTCTGTTGTCGGAAGGGTTGTAGGCATAGCCAGATCAAGTCTCCGACCTGGAACTCTACCTTGCGATGGCCTTTATCATAGTATTCCTTTATGCAAGCATGGGCTTGCTGTAATTTACTTTTAATCTGCGTGAGGGCTTGGTCACGATCCTACAACGCAGCATCCACTGAATCAACTCAAGTGGAACCCGCCACATACAATAACAGCCGAGGCGGATCGTGCCCATAGACAACGTGAAAAGGTATATCCTTAAGAGCAGAGTGGAAGGATGTGTTGTAACAATATTTTGCCCATGCTAGCCATAACACCCAACTCTTAGGTTTTGCCCCACAAAGCATCGTAAATACATTTCAATGGTGCGATTGACTACCTCTGTCTGCCCATCGGTTTGCGGATGGTAGGCGGATGAGAAGGCGAGTTGCGTGCCACTTCGTCAAAAAAGTTATGTCCAAAAGTTGTTGGTGGTAAAGGCAACATCCCGATCCGAAGTTATGGACTCAGGTATGCCATGGAGGCGGACAATTTGTTGGAAAAAAACTTGTGCAACCCTTGTGGTCGTGTATGGGTGTGATAGCAGAATGAAGTAAGCATATTTGGACAGTCGGTCGACCACTACAAAGAGAACCGTTTTCCCCCAAGCTTTGGGCAAGCGCTCAATGAAATCCACGAAAATGTCAGCCCAAATTTGCGATGGAAGAGCTAGGGGTTGAAGTAGTCCAGCGGGGCTGAGATGTTCTAATTTGTGACATTGGCATATGGGACAGGCAGCGACATATTCGGCGATGGGAGCTTTCATCCCCTTCCAATAAAAGTCGCCCCGAATGCGGCATAATGTTTTTTGGACTCCTTCATGTGTGCTGTCATGAAAGCTAGAAAGGATGCTTGGAATTAGAGCCGAGGTGGGTGAGATGAATATGCGGTTTTTGTAGAGAAGGAGACCATCCTTGGTTCACCAAGGGGCAGACAATTCACCCGTTGTAACTTTGTGTAGCATCTCCTATAAGGAAGAATCATTGGAGTGGTCGGTACGGATGTCATCCAAGAGGGTGAAGTGGGGCTGACTTATAGCGTGCAACTGCAGTTCTGCGGAAACACAGCGAGACAAGGCATCCGTCACTTTGTTTAGGTGACCCGCTCGATATTCCATCCTAAAATCAAAACCCATGAGTTTGCTAAACCAATGTTGTGGAGAGGTGATGACTCGTTGTTCCAGGAGATATTTCAAACTGTAGTGATCGGTGCAGATGACAAAGCGATAGCCCCACAAGTATGGCCGCCAGTGTTGTACGGCCTTGGCCAACCCTATCAGTTCTCGTTCATATGTTGTTGTTTTGTGATGGTGCGTGGCCAACTGCCAGCTGAAAAAGGCAATGGGATGACCGTTTTGTTGCAGGACGGCACCGAAGCTGGTTCCGGATGCGTCGCACTCGACCACAAACTGTTGCTCAAAATCCAATAGTTGCAACACCGGGGACAAGGCAAGCACTTGTTTGAGTTGGGTGAAGGCAATCGTGGCTGGCTCTGTCCACCGGAAGGAATTGTGCTTTAGCAAATTAATGAGTGGGGCAGCCAGTTGTCCATAATCCTTAATGAATTTGCGGCCCCGTAAGGCCGTGATGCTCTACGGCTAGGGTCAATCTATGATGCTCTGAATTTTACTTGTGTCGACCGCCACCCTATTCATCTATATTATATATCCCAAATACGCCACTTGAGGCACCCCGAAGGAGCATTTGGATTGTTTTTAAATATAGTTGGTGAGCATGTAGTAAGTCTCAGGTAGTGCGCATATGTTGGGGATGCTCCTCCCGCATGCGGCTGTATATCAAAATATCATCAAAGAAAACCATAATAAAATTTCGCAGGTGATGGTTGAATACATCATTCATGAGGGCTTAAAATGTGGGGGGGCATTGGATAACCCAAAGGGCATGACGAGAAATTCAAAGTGGCCATGATGAGTGTGAAAGGCGGTTTTTTTAATGTTCGGCCAATGCATTCGCACCTAATGGTATCTAGAACGAAGGTCAAGCTTACTAAAAAATAAGATCTATGCAACTCGTCGAGGAGCTCGTATACAACAGGGATAGGAAACTTATCCTTCACTGTTTTTGCATTTAGTTCACAATAGTCGACACAAAACCTCCAAGAGCTATCGTGCTTTTTAACCAACAGTACCAGTAACAAGAAAGGAGAACAACTAGGTCAGATGATCCCTTGTTGTAGCATTTGGGCACATTATCGTTCAATCTCATCCTTTTGGCAGTGGGGGTAACGATACGGCCCCACCACAACGAGGCTTGCGCCTGACAGCAAGAAGATGGTGTGGTCACAGTGGCGCATTGGTGGTAAACTGGTGGGCCCCTGAAACATGTCCTCAAATCCTTCCAGTAAGTGGAGCTGTTCTTGCTTTGAATACAAAATTCATTGTGATGGATGCGAAATTCCAGAGTATTGGCCCCATCATTTATAGCCAATTTATGCCGAGCACTAAATCAAATCCTGCCAAGGGTAGTTCAAAGAAATCAGTGCAAAATTCGTTGTCGTTGATTACAAAGAAGACATTTTTACAGAGGCTGGTGCTGCGCATATTATCCCTGTTGGCCACGGACACAGTGGTGTTGGAGCGTTGTTGGACGGTCATACCGAGGTGCGCACCTACTGTCCGACTAATGAAACTGTGAGTGCTCCCTGAATTGACCAACCCCCGCAAGGGTAAGCTGCCCATGATCACCCGTACTTACATGGTGGTTGCCCCTCGTTGCCCTGAGATGGCATGAAAGGAAATCGTTGGTTCAGCCTCAAGAGCTGGCGGGGTGGAAACTTCCTCATGGTCTACTATCTGAAGCCAAAACAGTTTTTTGCATTGATGCGACATGAAATATGCTTCATCACAGTTGTAACAAAGCCCCCGCGCCCGACGATCAGCCATCTCAGCCCTTGACAACCTCTTTATGAAGGGTGACTGACCCAAAATTTTGAACGGGGCCTATGCACTTGGGTCGCCCATGGTGCGCCTTGGCAAGGGTTCTACCGGGACGTTACTTGGCCTAGGCTACATTGAATTTCCCTACACTGCTCCTCTTCTTGGTGTTGGGTTGCGCCATGCCTTGAACTTGGCTTCATAAGCCCGGGCCAAGTTCATGGCGTGGCTAGATTTGGTGGTGAGTGTAATTCCACCTTGAGTCTAATTAGTTCAGACAACCCTGCAATGCCGGTGCATGGATTGACGTGTTGTTCCACCGTCACAAATTGACTTGCCCTGGCCAATCAATCTTGAAAATGTTTCAGATAATCTTTTACACTACCGATTTGTTTCAAGTTGACCAATTCCCCAAGTGGGTTGCTGTGACTCAGCGACCCAAACCTCAAATAATAGTAATCTTTAAACCCGTTCCACCCAATCGTGGGTTGTTCGGATTCGAGCTGATGGTACCATAAATGTGCTTCTCCCAACAAGTGGAAGGTCGAGAGTCCTACCTTGTCTTCCTCCGTTGTTCGTTGGTTGCTGAAAAATTGTTCACGTCTGTGCAACCAGATCAGGGGATCTTGGGCGCCATCATAGGTGGGAAAATCCAACTTAGTAAACCGGGGCATTATTCCCCCACCTGTGCCCCCTTCGGAATGGTGGCGATGAGCAGAGGACGAGAAACGGTGGCTGGAGGATCCCTCAGTTTCTGGTTGTGGTCTCCTTTATATGTCCGCCATTAACCATCTGAACTGGGAGGATAGTTCTTGCAATTGATTGCCTATTGCCAAGAATCGCGCCTCGTTTGCCGCTTCATTTTTTTTGTACCAATTCTTGCCAATTATTGCCTTGATCAGAACCGCCCATGGTGTTTGTCTCTGATACCAAGTTGTTACGAACCTTACTCACGGACCTTGTCACTGGGCGATTGATAGGAAAATCAAATTCTAGGAGTCGAACCTTCTTCTTATTCGATTTCTTAGAACGACCTATTTTGGAGAAAAAACTCAGCTCATCAAAGGGAGACTGAAACATTGGACCTCGTGGGAGAGAGCCCCAATCTCATATAACATAAATTTTGTCTTCCCTTTTTTTAATTAATTCGTCCCTTATATAGGACTAGAACCAACTAACAATCTCCTAATATCTTGGCACTCCTAATAACCACTAAACTCCAAAACCTAGGGACTCCTAATATCTTGACACTCCTAATAACCAATAAACTCTAAAACCTAGGGACTCCTTAAACAAACAGAAAATAAACTAAAAAGGGAATAAAACAATAATCCCTAAAATCTAGGCCTGGGCCTTCTCGAATATCCTTTGCCTACAAAGGAATCCGTAACACACTCGCAGCTTATTTATTAGAGTATTACCTCATAGATCTACTGTGCTAGTTTCAGTATCTGGAGAAAACCATGGAAACAAAACAACAGAAGTAAACTGCAATTGAAAGTGTTTCCCAGAAAACCAAAAAAACCGTGAAGTTAAAAATTTATACTAATATACTGCTTTACATATCATAAATTCAGTTGGTTCTACTCCACACTTTTCTTACTTTGATCTCAATCTGCAGCTTATAAAGGCCATTGCTCTGTCTTTTTCTTTTTTCTTTTCCAAACTGTCTGTCTCAGAGTTTATAAATGAATTGTTCGTAAACTGGTAATGGTGGTCGTTTGTGCATAACATGCAAACAATTAATTGGTTCCCTTAGAATAGAGAAAAGAACTAGCACAGGGGGGCACTTAAGTTACCTCCACTGCTTGTGCAAAATGATGAATGATACTGGGTATGGATGCCAATACTTGCTCCTGTGTCATAGACTCAAAAGCAGAATGAAGATCATTCTGTCCCATATCCAGGGTGTATAAAGCTCTGGAGAAATCCTCTGGCCCTGGGAGATTACTCATAACATAAGAGCTTCTACCTGAAAAATAAAAATCCATTAACTCAACCAATCTTGGAAATTACAAAAGCTAGATAACAATAGAAGCACCATCTAAGCATCCCACAGTGAAAGCACTCAAGGCCAAAGCCCCATTACCCATCTCCTATACTCAAAAGAACAATATCATGTTGCGACTCCAACCTTGGCCGTATAGCTCGATGGTACGTTCCTTGAATTGTTCAAATTGCAGCACCTGTATTTCAAGAGAAATGGGATTATAACCTCCCTCAAATATCCTTGCATCCAGGGGCTGTATCGTTGACCCTCCGACAGCAAAATTTGCTCCATGCCTAAAATTTGTCCCAATGGAGTCTAAATAAGCACTCAAATGTGGCAATCCCAACTTCTCAGCTGCACAAAATTACCAAAGAAACTTATGCAACCCTCCAAACAATCTAGTGGCCAAGCAAATACTTGATTATCACTAACCTATAAAATCAACAATGATCCGTCCATCGCAATAACGCCCCGATTGTTTTCCAAAGAAAGAATAGCCGTTAGGGTAAGGAATTCGCTGAAACGCAGCTGAGCGGCCACCAGTGTCAGAATTTGAATCTCCAAAGTTGAATATGGCAGGGAACTTGCAAGCATTAGAGGAACCAATATTCCTTCTTTGTCCAGTTGTAATGAAGACTGAGTACGCAACTGCTAAAGGAACTATGACCGCAGTTGCTTTGAACGCGAGTTTCAGATCCCAGGGACTTCTGGGTCTTAACCAGTTCATTAGGATATAAAGGATTTATATCAAACAGGTGGAGGTCGATTCATGTACATCAACTTCGTCGCAATTAATCATAATTTGAACTGACCTCAGTTGAAAGATGACAAAAGTTCAGATGCAGCAAGAAAGGAAAAAGAAGAAAAGAGGGGTATTTGTAACTTTATATACGCCCCCTATTGACCAACGCCGCTAACATATATTTCTTTTTTTTGGGGGAAATTAAGGAAAAAATCAATTTAAAAGCAAAATTACCAAAGTACTTAAATTTCACTAATTAGAGATTAAATGATCGTTAGATTCTTTAATCAAAAGGCATAACTAGGCCTGTGTCTAATGCCAAAGTTATTACCATCCACCAACTTGGTCTGCTTTCCTTTTTCTATCGTCGTCAGCTTGAAATGGAAAGCATAAAGGCCACTTTAAAAAGTGAATCCAAATTTGAAGAACTTGCAAGGCATAGAAATCAACAAAGTCTTGTAGATATTGAGGTCGGTTGTGGTCTGAAATGCTCTTTTCTGTACTGGGCATATGCCAAACTCTAATCTCACTCACTTTAGCTGTCAACAGGTATACTTGTCCGAGCATGCGTCATTGTGTCTTTGAACTACCAAAGTTTTGGAAGGTGATGATCTAGCGTGGATGCTGTCACCTCCGTTTGAAACAGACACGTCCTAGTACTTGGGATGGTCCACGAAGTAGTAGTACGGAAGCCAACTGGAGATCTATGAAGCAAGTTGCTAGCTAGCTATGTCTGTGTGTCTGCACGTAGGTAGATTCGTTTGAAGATTGAAGTCAAATCCCTGCTATGGAGCTCCCTTCCCTTGTTTCCTAGTTACAATTCAGAAGTCCACTTGACAAACAAATCTCATTGAAGACCTTAAGAGAGAATCATAACGAGACGGCTTACAGGACAATGGACCTCCTGTCGTAGCTTAAACTTAGAAAGAATTGTTTAACAAGTAAAAATGATATACTCGTACTCATTTGAAAGTGAGTCTATTCCACAGCTTCAATTCATTTTTACAGTGTTCTATGGTTCAAACATAGAGTTGTCGACAACTTCAATCTATGGTCCACTTAAAAGTCGTCACGAGAATCTTTTGATCTATATTTACAGAGGAAAAGGTCAAGGGCTTGATGATCAGTGTCAATTGCAAGTCCTTCAAAAGAAAACAGCGTAAAGAAGATATTTTGCCACCAAAGGAATTGTCTTTCTCATGTGTTCACCAATCGGAGAGAGGAGAATACATCAAATCAAACGCAACCGAACTTGGGAAAGAAAAATGCAGCACTGCATAAATCCAACTTAGCGGTCACATGCACAACAAAATCCAACTGTATAAAGACAAGCAAAGGACAGAAGAAACATGCGAGTTCCATAGCGTTCAATAAATTCCGAGTCCTACCCAACAGTACTGGCTCCCTGCCCCAAAACAGACGAAAATCTGGTTAAAAAATTGCAATTTTACATAGTTTGAAGTATCAATAGATCAATGCAATGGTTCCAGTGCCAGTGTTCAAGAATTCTTACTCCATTTCCAGAGCAAAAAACAAGAGAACAAAGATAAAATTAAGAAGTTATTATTTGATTCCGATTGTCAAAAGCTGATGACAGAATTTGATTCTACTCCACCGTAGCTCTTCACCATCTCTCCCTTGTTCCCGGCCTGCAAAACATTTAGAAGCGTTTGTTATAGGCCACATCCCTTGCTCAATTTAGGCATCTTAGAAAAGAAAATTGCATATGCAAGTGACATGATACAAAGTTATGGCCACTTAGGAGCATCCTTTTTGAGAAACCAAGTGACGACAACCAAACTACATTACACCCTAACGTTACATGTATCTCAAAATGGCAACTATCATACAAGAACCTGCAGCATCCACATGAAAGATGAACCAAGCACTCAACAAGCAGCTGGATCAGAAAAACCCGTTTCATTAACATCCTTTGTATTCATACAGGGTTAAAGACAATTTATGGTCAACTTATAACTGTTCTTGGTTTGCAACAGGAAACTGAATGCATATGAGCACAAAATATAGAAGGTAACTACATAGTACACTCCTGCTAGAGTTCCTAGCAACAGTAGCAGGAAAAAGGATAACACTGGATTCAACAGAAAAGTAATGCACAAGAAATGAGAGAGAGCGACTGTTAAGAAAGATTATATACCTGTCGAAGTCTCTGCCACCTAGAAATACTCTTCCCCTGCCACCTTGGTATGATCTCCTCTCATCACCAGGCCTTGACCAACTATCGTGCATCCCACGTGATCTCGGCCTATCTGTGGACTCTATGCTTCTAGAATCATCAAATGATCCAGATTGTGAATGTGGTCTCTCAGGAAAAATTACAGACCTTCCTGCTCCCGAACCTGGCCTATCAACAGCTTTCTGCCCAAACCGCACCTTGTCATCCAGATCACGAATCAACTTTTCCAGTTCCCTTTCTTTATCAGATAATGTTTCTTGTACACTAGGTTTTTTTTTTTGAACACTAGGTTCTTCTCCACCAGACTCTTGAAAATATCCCCTGTTTGTTGTTGTTGTAACTTCCTTCTGGAGCTCCTTTTTTAAAGTCTCTATTTCTTCTTTCAACGATCTTTCCTCATCCGTTTCAGGTCTGAAACAATTATCTATCAGATAGTACCAATTCAAGTAGTAGTGAAGCACAAGAGAACCCTAGTACCAATTCAAGTAGTAGTGAAGCACAAGAGAACCCTATGTCAAGCATGAATGTAGCAAGAAGGTGTAAAGTGAAAAGCAGCAGAAGAAAGACAATGAGCATGTGCGCGATGGCAGTTACAGATCTAATGCATAGTTTCTCATCTTTATACTTTTCACTTCTGGGGACCGGTTTTGAGTACATGAGTCAAAGCTTAGGGGCCAATATAATGAATCCAATTCATATCGGTACAAAGATCAATCTGCAATAGAGAACTGCATAAATACTTTCTTAGATTCAGAAGTACGTCCAAGGTATAATTACAAGTATGAATCACTAATATAACATCTACAATACTACGGGTCCAAATGCAATTTGCTTTAAAAACAAACAGCAATAAATCTCTAAATCAACAAGCAGAAGCATGATCACTTATTAATTAGACGTTTTTACACTGAGTCTATTGGAACAATTTTGAATCAAATTCACCAGTTGTTTACAGTGAATACACTCTTAAACATGACTAGAAAACAATTCATTCACAAAAGTTGTGAAGCATAAGAAATTAGAAAAGAAAGATGTATCAATTTTTTTCTATGAAAGCAATTTTCGAATGATTTTTGAGCTTAGCGAACAATGATTAGTCAAACTATAATCAATGATATTCAAACAGAAAGAATTTCATGCATAAATTGGGATGACAATAGGCTATTTGGGGAAGGAAAAAAAAAGATAAACCCAGCAGATGTAGACAATTGATCCAATCTCAAAACAGTTTGGATGTCAGCCTCCTGTTCAGCCAACTTTAGTTTTAGTTGATCACAGCAACCAATTTCAAGCATACCTGAAATTTATTTCAGTTCTTCAACCATTGAATTCTTTGTTAGAATCCAAAACCCCTAATAACAGACAATTTAGACATGGAAGACCTGATCACAGTCAATAAGATCACTATTTTCCTTTCTGTTGATCCCAATATTCAATGGGGTTGTTTAACTGTTGTGAGGTACAGCTCCTGATGCCATTCCAATAAAGCATCAAGAATTATAAATTCACCATTTCAATAGGATGCTCTATACATAAAATGTCAATTTTAAGTCGTCAAATTTCAAGAATGATAAACATGTTCACCAACATACAAATGTTCTTCAGTAGCCACAGTCCAAATTCACTATAAGGTAGAACAAAGTTACGGTAGCTAGATTAAAGGAGTTTATCCAATAGATCAAGATTCTAAATCATCACCACAAATCGAATGCTATATATATTATCATCATTTTCACGTCAAAACATGGAAATACAAGTCCTATACCAGCAAAAAGCTCTGAGGTTAAAGAAACCATCCACAGAAAAGAAGAAAACAGCTTGTGATATAAAAAGTTAAAAAAGCATCCATAAATCATAAAAAGATAATGACAAATGTATGGACATTCTCAAAACATCATTTCCACACTACTACGCAATAATCTTACGAAATACGGACCTGTCAACCCCACGGTGCTCCAATTCAAGATCAATCTTCCGCCAATCTTTGCCTCTTTCTTGCAACAACACCTCCCTAGGCTTAGCATCCCCAAAAGGATTAACCTTTGGCCTCGGTTTTGCCCCCAAGCTCTCCAACCCCTGTTGCATGCCTTGTCCCTCGGACCTTGTGGATTGTGCACTCGAAGGCCTACTCGATTGTGCACTCGTCGGCCTACTTGATTGTGAACTAGTTTTCTTCGCATCCATTTCCATTTCCAACTTCTTCCAATCCAATCCTTTCTCTGCCAAAACCTCTTCTCTAGGCCTCGCTGCCCCAAACGGGTTTGGCCTATTTGCTTTCGCTAAATCATTCCCTCCAAAATCTCCTTTTGGTGGATCCAAGGACAATTTGGGTCTCTCGCGTTCTTGTTCACGAATTCCTCCCCTCGTCCACCGATCCTGTTCAGGCCCCGAATCACGAAAACCCGACCCGAACGTGGAAGATCGAGTAGGGATCGATTTCTTCCCAGCTGCCCAATTATCAACGTCATCGGCCCTCGAACCACCTCCAAGAGACCCATAACGGGGTTGCCGGTTCGACTCGAACGATGGAATTGCCCTTTTCGCCACTGCCCAATTATCAACCTCATCGGCTCTCGAAGGTTGATCAAAATCAGAAACCCTAGGAGGCGGGCCCCTCCGCTCATCCTCAAACCCTCCGTACTGCCTCCGACCGCCGCCCCATGACCCGTCCGACCCATCCCTCTCCCGCCCCCCGGGCGATGGACCGCTACGGTTATAATACGAGAAACCGCCACCGAGCCGTCCGTACTGCATTTCCTCCGGAGACCGTTCCTTGGGGCCGGTAGGGAGGCGGAGCATCTCCTCAGGGGTTAACCCCTTGGACTCAACCTGACGCCCACCGCCTCCGAGGCCACCGGAGGCAGAGTAGAATTCGTTGAGAGTCATTTTCTTCTTCTTAGGCTTGGCGCTCACCGCCTCCCTCAAGCTGGGAAAGCTCTGGGATGACTCCGTCGACGGCGCTCTGGCCGCGGCGGCCTCCCGTTCCTCGGACTCCTCGCGCTCGGCCTCGGCGGCCTCCTCCTCTGGGCCGCCACCACCACGATCGACAGCGCCGTCCCCGCCACGGGCGTCGTCATCGCCAGCAGCAAGCGCAAGACCGTCACCCTGCTCGAGCCCGGCCTGCTCCGCGCGCTGTGGCGGCTGCTGCTGGGCCGGGCGGACCCGAACGACCGCCGCATCGACCGGGCGGAGGCGGTCCTCGATCCGACGGCGCGGCTCAGGTTCGCGACCACGATACCGACCGCGGCCGCGCTGTTCTCGCGGGACGCGCTCGCGGTCTGCCTGCCGACGCTCGGGGGCGGTCTCGCCGGGCCGTCGCTCGCCGCCTCCTGGGTCGGGCGACTTGGGCGTCCGCTGCACCGGATCGCG
>JAOTAY010000003.1:8604161-8639803 GCA_025629805.1 Erythroxylum baracoense | reverse complement strand
AGAAAAGGTGAGAAAAAGAGAGACTACAACGGTTGTGCAATTTTCCGATTTTTGTCATATTTTCACTTTTATTTTTAAACATTTATGAGCCAGAATTGGAAATTAAAATTTTAAAATTTAAAATTTCGTCACGCGCTGGTTTTGTGACACTGAAGATTACTGTTTCGTTCTAGTGGGATCAAGTTGTAGGTGGTGGTTTGGTGGATGTAGAAAAGATCACGTTCTAGCATCGAAGAATTTGAGATCTTGTATCAAAAGCCCATAGACTTGATATAACCGCAGATGAGCCCACTTTTCGACGGTCAGGATTCTTTCGGGGGAATCTGCACTTTTTTGACTTCTTGTTGGAGAATATGAGGTGTATGCTATGCGCGTGGTGTCCGCTCATTTACCTGTTTTTAGGGCTTTCTTAAAATTACTAAACAAGCCTCAAACCCCCAGGCTGTATCTGCTGTCGTTAAATCTAAGAAATTACACCACTAACCATGGCTTTTGCCAATTAAATATTATCTGTCCCCTGGAAATCACATCCCACGCCTCTTTTTAACATCATTTTCCACATTTCCTATTGTTTTTTAGATGTCTCAATAAATTCGTGCTTTTAATAACAAGTTTTTGAAAATTTATATAAATCCAAATTTAACATTATTAAGGATCAAGCATTCTCGACTTTAAAATCAAATCATATGGATAATTTAAGACCGTTGACTAAGAAAAACACTGCAAGTTCCCTTTTTGTTGGCATTATTATGAACACACACTAGTAATCAAGTACAAGTGACTTGGAAATTGGAATTTCAATAATCGAAGATAATTTTCCCACAAAGCTTGGCTCATGCTTGAAACTTGAAATTATTCATTACAACTACAGGGACTTGACTTGAGGACGGACGTTGACATCTACCAGTACCACAAAACAACATCAACTGCCACCCTATGTCCCAACGAGACCTGGAACATGAGAGCATGATGCTTGTATTAGGTTTCTACCAAGTCACAAAATTTGCATCTTTGTCCATGGTTCTATATGCAATGTTTCTCTGTTTAACAATGATTTGCGATTGGTTGATGGTCGTAGAGGTTCGAAAGAATCCATGCATATGATAGCTAAGGAACTAGAGGGTGGGAGACAATGATAAACTCGTTGAGATGCATCTCTGTGATTCACTATGACTAATAAGGTTACATTGCATAGCAAAGACGTGTCGCACGTGGACAAATTCATGAAATAACAGAACGTGCAGCGAGGAACGCGCCCCAATAGGCAAATTATATTTGATAAGACTGTTAAAAAAAACTCCAGTCTTTTCTAGGCAGAATCTATTTACTACATACTGAAACTGAATGTCCTTCTAATACAAAAAGCTGACATGGCTTGCAATTCAACAAAGTTTTTGATTTGGTCCCAAATTGGCTGCCAAGACTACGAAGATTCAATAAGTTGCTGCATAGTACTAAGAACACTGTTAATCACATCACTTTGTCAACCATCACGATTCTCTTTCTTGGCCTGCAAAATCCAAGTCAGTGAATCTGAATACTCTTTAAGTATGTAAAGACGGAAGCTTTCCAATTTGAGGAAACAAACCTTGCGTATCTCGCCAGGAGAACTAGCTGACATCCAATATTTGCAAGTGGCCGAAAGCCAAGACTTGAATACCCAGCTTTAAAGGCTGAAACGAAATATTTCTCACCATGGAATCATGAAAAACTTCCCAGAGTCACATCTGGCTCATGAAAATGAATGAAGTTCAGATGTCAACATGCATGTCTATTTGACATGGCTTAAATTCGAAATCAAAGCATACGGAATTTCAAAACAGTCACAGTTTGCACTTTGTGAGATTGTTGACATTAAAAATCGTTTAGAAAGCATAAATCTGACAATGGTTGTAGATAATATTATAGGAGAGCCTCACTTTTGTAAGCTGAAGCAGGGGTGTTCCTAGAAGAAAACTGACATAAGTAAGTAAAGTGAATATTAGTTCTGCAATGTATCACTTGTTTACTGAAAAGCCGATACCATAATCACCAGAATCATTTGCAGTGAACTTTGTTAACATCTTTATCATGAAAATGGAGTTAAATTAGCAACAACAAGAAGTATCTAATCCCAGCAAAATTTAAAGAACATTATCACTACATCGACAATGATCGGCCATAAAATTGCCATTAAAAATGGAAAGGAACTTACACCAATTTATATAACAGCTTCAATTAGTCTGATTCATCTGCCAGTGGGAGCACAGCATTTCAGCTTACATCCCATTTTAGTTCATTAACTTTCATATTCAGAACACTATAATGGGAACCCAGATTGCATACAAAGGCATTGATAAATCTTACATGAGTTAAGCCGTCGGTTAACCGAAAAGGACCTAAATGGGGAGAAGGGAAGTAAATACCTTGACAAACACAGTATCGTATTGCTCGCATAAATAAAAAGGTCAAGCGCTTTATGGCCTTGACAAGTTGGCGTCCAACTCTTGCCATCTGGATTGCTGTACATGTCGTAGAACACAAAATATCACCCCCCAGAATCAAACATCGACTCCAAGACAAAAGACTCTATCAGCAAGAATTTTTTAACGTGGTCTAACACAAGTTCAAACCTTTAATTCAATAACTCCATCTACTAAACATTCACAAACAACAACACGTACTCCACTATTTGGATATTATAAATACCTGAACCTGAGTGTCGTTCAAACTCCCGTCATCACCTAAACCATCGACGATCAGAGGAATCAACTGCCCCTCGGGCGATCGTCCGATTTGCTCCGCCACCAAACTCTCAGTCCTCTTCTGCATACTAGTCAATATACTATGCCATGTGTTCACTCTTGATTGGACCCTACCGTGCATCCCCACATTAACCGCCTCTAGCTCCTCCGCCTGCACCGCCATAACCTCCTCCGCCGTAGCACCGTCGAGCAGCCAAATCAGACACGACAGAAAACCTTTCGTAATCTCTGAGTCACTGTCCGCTCTAAACCTCATTCTTCCATTTTCATCCATTTTCACCTCTACCCACACCTGAGTGGTGCACCCGACAACTCGGTTCTCAGGCAAACGAGCCGATTCGTCAAAGGGCGGCAGCCGAGCCGCGTAATCCAAGAGCCGCTTCACGCGGTCTATCGGCTCGGTTAGCGACTTGAATTCCACAACAAGGCGCTGAAGCCTAACGGAGACAGGATCTTGGGTGGCAGAGCAGTAAAAACTGGCTGTGGCCACCGGTGTCTCAGTCTTCGCAAAACGAGGAACGGACAAGTTGGACGTTTTAGTATCCGATTTTAAATCAGGGTTTGTATTACAAGTTGAAATCATCAGTTGGGTTCGTTTAAGGTGAGTGAAAGTGCGACTTGGTGGTCCTAAGAGAAGAAAAGGCAGAGTCTTGAGAGCTGCAGAATTCATGTTTGGACACCGAGAAAATGAAGGAAAATTTGAGGAAGAATGGAAATGAATAGACTCAGGAAATGATTAAGTTAGTTAAGCTTTGAGCAAGTAAAAAGGGAAGAGATCCTTAAACTGCGCGCCGAATCTCTGTCTGATGCTTAGATCTTGTGCTGTATTTGTGTTGGGTACATATATAGAGCACAGAAATTTCTAGCCAGTTGACAAGGCGCCAAAGTCTGGCATTAGTCTCCTTAATTGGATATCTGTCCACCAAATCCTAAAGAAATTTCTTTCAGATACTTGTTTTAAAAGAACACGAAATATTTTATTTATTATATGTTTTAAATTAATTAATTAATTATAAATAATAAATTCTTAACAAGTTCAGGCTTTTCTGGTTATAACAAGGTTGGAATTGACGCAAGTAACGATTAAGTACGGATTGAAGTTTGGTCAAAAACTCCAACTACACTAACTCCTCTCAATGCGATCCATGTGTCGTCAATAATTTTAGAGTTTCTTTTATTCTTTTTTAATTAAAAATTTTAATTGATTGAGTTTTTAATTTCATAAATATATTTACTTAATTTACGTCAAATTGTATAATTAAATTTGATTTTAAATATTGAAATAAAATATTTTTAAAATAAGAAAAGTGTTAAAATTTGAGAAATATTTAATAAAAATACCTTTAAAATACATAAATCTCAAATTTTAAAAATAATTATTTGTTTAATTATTTATATATTAATTGATCTTCTACTTAATTTAATATTTCTAATAGTAATAAAAGTATAATTATATAACTATGAATAATTAAATAAATGATTACACAAAAAATAAAAACGGAACATTCGACACCTTAGGGGTCGTTTAGTTCTACTTCTGTTTTTCTGCTGTAGATTTCAGTTTCTGTTTTCAGTTTTTTGTTTCTGTTTTTCTTTCAAATAAAAACAAAAACTTGTTTAGTTGTTAATGTTAACGTAGTTATATTTGTATCACTGATAATAATTATATTTTAGATAAAACTTAAAGATAAATTATTTTTAATTAAATAAATTTATTTAATCTCTTATATAATATTTATTAACAAATTATTAATAAAATTGTTATTTTTTAGTTATAAAAATTAATTTAAATTAAATTATTCATAATTTTATTGACAATTAATTTTAATTTATTAAATATATAAATATAATGTTGAATTAAATTATTATTAATTTTTATTAAAAATTAAAAATTAAAAATTAAATAATATATATTTAAATGATAATAAATCATATTAAAAAATAAAAACCGGAAGCAAAAACTACTTTTATAGTTTTTATAATTTTTGAAAATTGAAAGAGATCAGAACTAAAATAAAAAAACAAAAACTAAAAACTCAAACAATTAAGATTTTTTAGTGAATTTAAAAATAAAACAGAGAATAAAAATAAAAAATAGGAACTAAAAATTAAAAACTTAAACAATAATTTTTTTTAGTGAATTTGAAAATAAAAACATACACCGCCTCACCTTACACTTTACAATTACTTGGAGGACTGAAATTCCGAGGAAGTTAGCATAAAGAAGCAGACAACCAATTATCGGAGAAGACTAAGACCCAAGGCCGAAGACTTTGGACTTTGGATCGAAGGCAAAAGGAAAAGAGATAGAGATGGGCGAATTATATAAATGCAAAAGACAAATTTTGTTTTGCATCTTCCATTCTCTGTTCCTGTTTGCAAATTTATGTCACTCCTCATCATCAACAAGGGATTACGACGTTATCGGATAGAAAAAACAAAAAGAGGTTTATTATTGATTTACCGAGAATTATTAATCTATTTCTTAAAATGCCATAGATTATTAATCTAGTCATCATTCACCACCTTTTGTTGTTATACAATGCAACTTTTCTTGTCATACAATGCATCTTCTCTACTTGTAAAGTTCATTAGTGCAACAAAAACTTTGTTATAAAATATTACTAGAAGATTTTCTGTTCCTTTCTTAATTTATATTAGAAAAACAGTCAATGAACCTTGCCCTTATGATTCATTACTTGATGCATTAACCTGACCTGTCAATTCAAGTTCAAAGGACAGGTGAAGTGAAGCCAAATCCTTAATGTGCTCTAGGAAAAACTTTGAATGTAGTTAGTATCGGGCAATCTTTAAGAATCTCGTATGAAATGTCTATAAACATCATTAAACAAAGAAGTGAGACTTGTTAGCAATGTCTAGCATAAAATTGTTACAGTTTGCAGAGTAGGCAGAAGAATGAAGTCCCCATTAAATGGAGCTTTAGCCAATTTATGTAAAACATATGCCTTGGGGGAACATCAACTGAAATATCTTAGAAGTAGTTATGGTAGAAATTGATGCTCTTGCAACTCTATGTAAAAATTTCAAAATCCCAGAAATTTATCAGTTCGAGTAGATGTAGTAAAAATGTCGGCGTAGTCTGCGTCTTGGACCACTTGATGGAAAGTCGTCAGATCGAGCAGACGTAGTAATCAGTTCCATAATCCTGTGATTCATGTAAATCATACTTGAGCTAGGCAACGGTTAACTTGATGGGATTGTTGGAAAAAGGAACCCCGGAAGCAATTAATTAATTTACAGTAATCACGGGCCTTTACTGTGTTGAAGTAATGTAAAAAAGGATTCTGCGGTTGCTTTCACTTCTAACCTTTTTGTTTAATATAATGGAGAGATGTTATTCTTTGATGGGATTTAATTATATTCAAGATCTTTTGCCACCGACTCCATTATTATTGGCATATCCACCAATATCAACCATGTTCTTGGTAAAAACTATAAACAAAGACTGGAAAGGGGAAGCATATTCTTAGAGGCATAAGCAAGTACTTGGAAGATTCCTGGGAGCTGGTGAAGCAAGGGATCTCTTAACAAGTAAAAATATTTTGTTTTTTTTGAATGAAAATGAATGTTGGCATCATGCGTGACACGGATTCCCAATTTCATACTGTAGTTGACGTAAGCGTCTAAGTCATTTCCTGTCTTCTCTTCCCGGTCAGCAAAAATGCAACGCCAATGATCAACTTTTTTCAGTTCCTCAAATGCTCCAACTAAGAATATACAATGTAATGCTAAAAAGTTCCACCTAACATTAAATTTTAGGGGAAAAAGAAAGAGATACTAGTGAGGTAGGCATGTTCATGAGTGTATTGACGAGTTGCAACCACGAGAAGCAAACATTGCATCATTCTTTTAAGGGTGTCTCTGCCTCCAAGCAATTGACCCAAAAAATTACTCTCAGCCAATGAATACCATATCGTTATTATTATTGGATTTGATTTTAGTACAGCATGATATCGGGGTCAATACCAATCAATAAATGGGACCATTTTGCATAATTTTTAAAAATTATAAAATAAACTCTAAATTTTTTAAATTATAAAATAATTTTTATTAATTTAAGATAAATATCTTCACTCTAATTTTTTAATTTTATTTTATAAAAATTATTGTTATAACTTAATACAAATTATAAGAATAATTTTAAACAAAACAAAAGTAGAATTGGCAATAAGGCTTCGAATTGGCAATAAGGCTCGGGCTCAAGCTTGGGCTCGAACTAGCCTAACTTCAAGCAAACAGGTCAAGTTCGAGTTAACCTAAGAAGTTTCAAACTCTATTTTTTGAAAATTTACAAGTAATAATAAAACAATTTTGTGTTTATGTTTTAATTTTAAAAAATATAATTTGGGCTAGGCGCTCTCGAGCCCGGTTGGACCTCGGCTAGGTCCACCCTGATTCATCGCTGTACAAAATTAAGGTTCATTGTACAACACGTGTCCCGCATGTTACTACATCTCCTGTACACTACACGTTTAGAGTTAATTATTTTCATATTGTTCCATAATTTCCTTTACTCTTGCATTATCCTGATATCCTCGACTGTCCCAATAAAAATCTACGTTGAGAATTCCAAATTACTGTTTTTCGTTTGAATAAAGAAACAGTCGCGAGCCAATGCGGAGAGGAGAGTCAGTAGCGCAGAGAAGTAACTGCGAGCCATCAACAAAGACGCAACAGCGAGCAAGAAGCACTCAGAAGAGAAGCTCCGAAGCAGCATGTCCCGTCAAAGAAGCAGATGGAGTGATGGACGAAGAAGGGCGCAGTGATGAAGGTACGACAGCAAAAAGAGAGTAAGGTAACCCTCAAAAATAAAATGAGGATTGGTCTGTGTTTGAGTGAGGACGACAGGCAGTGTCGAGACATAGATTAGGGTTTTCTTTTATTTTGATTCTCAAACTTTTAAAGTTTATAAAAGTTACCGATAATTTACTCGTATTTTGGTACTGTTGATACCCCCAGGCAAATAACCGAAAATGATTGGTATAAACATTTTCGTATCGATCGGTTATTGATAGTTCCGATACGAAATTCATATAGCTCTAAACTTCACTAATTTCCATATCAAAGGAATTGATTATTAATTTGCTATTATTTAAAATATTTATTAAATATGCATCTTAAGAATAAGGGTGGTCTATCCGTAAAAAAAAAAAGTATATTATTTATTTGTTTACATGTCATAAAGATTAAAGCATCATATTTGACATACTCTCTTTTATTTCTTTTGGATGGTAATAAGTACTTTTTTTAAAATTTTACTTATTTAAAATTTTTGTGATTTCGATATTTCAATCATTGTAATACATTAAAAATTACTTTAGGGATAAGAAAATAAGCCTAATTAATAAGATGACAGTTGATTGAATTTAAGTTTAATTTATTAATTTTGCGTTGAAGAGCATGTATATTATTTATGATTATTCGTTTTCCTGGATTTCTTTCAACCTAGTAGTCTCACTTTTTTTCAGGCCTTGTTGTAGTTGAGGCCAGAGCTTTACCTGTGATTTTTCCTGTCAACTGCTTATCTTTCTGCGTTTTGTCACCATGTAAACGCTCTTTTACTAATCACAATTTTCGCTCATACAAAATGATACAAGCGATGATAAAGATAGATGATTACTCATAAAGCCTACTATTAAATTTTATACTAATTCTTGTTTCTCCAATCTAGTATGCTTTAAGTTATCCTTATTAGTGTTGATCAACAAAAAATTAAAGATGTCTTTTTATTTTTTATATAAAAAATATAGTTTAGTATGTCAAACACTTGACCCAAAATACTAGTTGACAAAGATGTAACACCATAAAACTTACGTATGTAGGAGCTTGTACACTATAAAACATAATCATATTCTACGAGTTGACTTATGTTTTGGAAGTTTATGTTGTTCTAACAGTGTATTTACGATAAAACCGCCGCTTGCTAATGCTCTTCTTTATCTTGTTGAAGGCTTAATAAGTGATAACGTGCGGGGAAAACGCCAAGTAGGTGACTTGGAGTTGGAGGTTATCATTAACCAATATCTGCACTAATCGTATGATACCGACTTACCGTTCGTGCTGCTTTCTTTCCTGTTTTTTCATGGAGATAAAGGGAATATATAACTATTTTATAGGGCAGAGGCAGTACTTGTAAGTGCATAAACATCTAAAGATCTAAGATTTATGGCGTAATTTGAGTTATTTTTTTCTTGATTTGATCAAAAAGTTCAAATCTTGATAATGGTAAATATGGATATATAGTATATCAAAAGTCGAAAATTATATAGTCGATACATTCCTCTGACAAAATATAGATTCTGACACGTGGTTACATCCAAAACATTGGAAAATTTCCCGACAACGTAGAAAATAAATTTGAAGGCACGGGAAATAACTATCGATAACAGGGAAGTAATTATTGGTTCCCACCCAGAGTCGATTATCTTAGGACAAGAGAGTAGCTCTGTTTGATTGGACCTTTGTCTGAATGACTTTTTAAAGAGTCAAAGGGAGTAGTTTTGAAGAGTATATATATGAACGAGCATTATCATTTCAGTGCTCAGAAAGTAGAGACCATGAAGATTCAACATTTGAGCTCTCTGTTGTTCTTGTTGTCATCCTTTTGGATTTACAGGTACATCCCTCTCTGCTGTCCTTGATCTCATTTGTTTTCTGGGTTTGGGACTAGAGAGAGGATTCTTCTGTGTTAGATTTATGATTTCTGATTAGAGATGTTTGTTCACTTCACATCTCCATCTGGGTTTATATGGAATGTCATAACGGTGTTTGATATTTGATTGTCCTCATAAAGAAGTCATTTTGTAGAGGAAGATGCGATTTACGTACATATGTCTGATTGATTCCGTGCATTTTGTCGGCAAACGCTTCTGTTCCCACAATTTCAACTTTGTTTAACTGTGCCGTGAATCAAATGGTTTCAGGGTGACATCTGAACTGGAGCGTGCTAGCTTGCCACCAAGAGGATGGAATTCTTATGATTCCTATTCTTGGGTCATTTCTGAAGAAGAGTTTCTCCAAAACGCGGAAATTGTTTCCAAGCGTCTACGTAGTTTCGGATATGAGGTATAAGCATCACCATTAAAGTTTAAGCACCGTTGAGGTTAATTTGTTGAAAAAAAAATGTTCATTGGTTTCTGCTATTTCTCTATGTGCAATTGTATACAGTATGTTGTGGTAGATTTCCTTTGGTATAGGAGAAAGGTGCCTGGCGCGTACACAGATTCTCTTGGATTTGATGTCATTGATGAATGGGGGAGAATGATCCCTGATCCAGGTAGATGGCCATCTTCACGTGGAGGAAAGGGATTCACCGAAGTGGCCAGGAAAGTGCACGATATGGGTTTGAAATTTGGAATCCATGTCATGAGAGGAATAAGCACACAAGCTTACAATGCAAACACCCGTATCTTGGATACTACAACGGTATTTCTCCCTTACCTTATACATGATTAGTTTTCTACTTGTTTCTCCTTTTCTTCTCCTTTCATTACTGTTATGCTAGAATTCCAAAAATGTCAGCTTACAGAAGTGATGTACTGAAGAATTATTACCTTAAGAAACTTTCTTCTTTTCACTTCTTGTAGGGCGGTACTTACCACGAGTCCGGACGTGTATGGAGGGCAACAGATATAGGGATCAAGGAAAGGGCTTGTGCATGGATGCCACATGGGTTCATGAGTGTAAACACCAAACTAGGAGCAGGAAGAGCCTTCTTGAGGTCACTCTATCAACAGTATGCGGATTGGGGTGTTGATTTTGGTAATTGACACTTAAGTTAGGCCTATCTAACTCTATAAATGCTAAAGATTGGAAATTTTTACATTTTTTTAGAGAATGCTTTCAAGAGTTCTGCCGTATAATATTTTCCATTGACTCTTTTCAGTAGCAGCAAAATTTTCATGAATAGAACAATACTGCACTACTATCCACGTAATTCAAGGAATGCATATTGTTCTAGTGAAAGGATTCTGCAGGAATTTTAAACCTTGCAGATAAGCTGAGCCCATGATCCTATGGGTATTCAATCTTGAATCCTTAAACTTTGTCAAGCTTGATTTTGAACTGATCACAATTACCTTGAGCTAATTCCCCATGTAGATTCACTTGCTAACTGGAGCTTGTCATCAAAGATGATTATAGCAGCCAACTATCGGATTGAAGTAGAAGTTTTAGACTCACAAACTTACTGAAGTAGAGAGTTATTTAGTAGGAACCGAAGCTTTATTTATTTCTCAATAACTTTTTATTTTATGTGTACTTTTAGTTTTATCTAGGAGCTTGTTTGCCGATGGTTCAGGCATCCTTAGGATGAGATAGTACACGTTTCAGTTTTAGACATGAAAATTAAACATGTTTCTCTCTGATTGTAAGTTAAGTAAATATTTAGATGATTATTTCACTTTCTTAATGACTTCATTTGGATTTCCTGACTTTTCATTTTTTTGTTCTTTTCTCAACATTTTATCAGTTAAGCATGATTGTGTATTTGGTGATGACTTGGACTTAGATGAGATAACAACCGTCTCAGAGGTATGCGACATATTCTGAGAGATTAACAATGTTGCAATCTGATTCTCCTCACGACAGCTGATAAAAGAATGACTCTTGCCAGGTTCTGCAAAAGCTTGATCGTCCTATTCTGTATTCTCTGTCTCCTGGAACCAGTGTGACACCAAGTATGGCCAAGGATGTTTGTGGACTGGTCAACATGTATAGGATAACGGGGGATGACTGGGATACATGGCGAGATGTTGCAGGTCACTTTGATGTTACTAGGTGAGGTAATATGTTTTCAATGCAGAGTGGAGGCATAAACACAGGAATTTGATCTTTCTCATTATCTCTTTGGCTTCATCCTATTCTTCTTCTTTCACTTCTTCAGCCTTCTTGATGAATTATGTGTTCTTCTGCTTTAGGGATTTCTCGACTGCCAATATGATTGGTGCAAAGGGCTTACAGGGGAAGTCGTGGCCTGATTTAGACATGCTTCCTTTAGGCTGGCTTAGTGATGCAGGTGATATAAATTTCTGTTACTGTCACTTTCTTTTCACGTGTATTATTGATTAATTGTTGCAGGTGGTGTGCTTTTCATTTTAAACTACTAAAAAGAAATGAATTATGTTTTGGCCGTCTGACCTTGGGCTTACGATCTAGTGCTGCATTCATAACTGCAAAGTATATATGTTTTATAGGTTCTAATGAAGGTCCACACAGATCTTCTAACCTTACTCCAGAGGAGAAACAAACTCAAGTATGTATAACTCTATGCTTGGATTTAGTTTTGCTAGTGCATAGCAACTATTTAATCAATGCTATGGATCTCCGTTTGCAGATGACTTTGTGGGCAATGGCGAGGTCTCCACTTATTTTTGGAGGAGACGTCAGAAAACTTGATGATGCCACCTACAATTTGATTACTAACCCCACGCTGCTGGAAATAAATTATTTTAGCTCAAAAAACAAGGAGGCAAGTTACGCTTTGTTGATGTATATGGTGCCCTCTGGAATATAATTAGTAATGTATCATTGGCGAATTGCAGTTTCCTTATGTTACTGGCAGACTGACTTCAAGTCGCATTACCCCTCAAGCAAAAATATCTATAAGACATCCAATCGATGTATATGTTTTGGGTCGTAGAAGCTGCAAAGATCCCAAAGTAAATGGTTGGTTGGTTGAGGCTCTTGACCAAGATGTTGAGCAGGTCTGCTGGCAAAATAACTTGAAAGGCCCTGAACCTATATGCCTATACAAGAGAAAGAATCTCTTTGCTCTGTAATCACACTGAACCTTTCCTTAATTAAACTATTCTAAGTGAGATAGCACTAATGCTTCCATATATATGATTCTTTGGATGGCAATTTAGTGATGAGCAGGTGATCTATAAGCAAGAAAAGCTCAATTTATTTGCGAGTGATGGGTTGGAATTCTGCTTGGATGCTTCTCCCAGAACTAAGAAAACTGCTAGAGGATTGAAGGGCAGTTCATTCTCACCTTGCCGTTGGGATGCCAACCAGGTAATTCTAAGAACGAGCTTTTAAACTTTTGCTGGAGAAGGAAATGTGAAAAATGTTATTCCCATGCAAATCATTTAGAAACAATAGAAAACGCAAGTTGAAGAAATACGGTTAGTTATTTGTGACTGATAGTGCCCACGGGAATGCATTGCTTCATAGAATCCCGATCCGTCTATTACTATTTCAATATTGTGTACCGTGACCTTTTATTTGGTGAATCTGATATGTCTTCCTCGTATAAGTTCGATTTGAGTGAAAGATACTTAAACAATGAATTCATACCCTTGACAGATGTGGAAGTTGACCAATGATGGAGCCCTGATCAGCAACTATTCTGGTCTCTGTGCTGTCGTAAATTCAGTTAAAGGTAATGTGTTTAAAGCCGAAATCTGCACACATTTGAGCCCATGATTCATATCATCTCAAAGTGTTAAAAATTGCAGCTAATGAGGGCGTTGGCGGCATCCGTTCATGGATTGCTACAGGAAGAAGAGGTTTGATTTCTTCAAAACTTGAAGTTGGCTTCAAGCATAGATTATTTTGTTTCCCTTTACTGTCATTTAAATTAGCGTGATAAACCATTCCTAGAAGAATTAGTGATGACTTGTGACTTTTGTTTTTTCATCCTTTAGAGGGTATCCAGGAAAATGCATGCTCATAATTTGAAAGATACCCTCCCCCTCTCTCTGTCTCTTGCTCACTCAAACATGCAGATCAAGTTCAAACAACAATAACTTGTATTCTTGTTCTCAGTGTAACTATTAACAGTGAATTTATTAATTTACTCAGGAGAGGTATATTTGGCCTTTTTCAACCTGAACCAAGAAATGACATTGATATCTGCAAGAGTGTCGGATGTGGTCAAGGATCTTGGAGGGGGAAACTTGAATGGAGCTTCGTGCAAAGGGAAAGAAATCTGGAGTGGGAGAGACGTAGGAGCAGAAGGTGATTCAATATCAATAGAGGTAAAGAGCCATGGATGTGCACTCTTTGTTCTTGACTGTGCTTAGTCTTACTCAGCCTGAGTTGAGACAATAAACAAAGATACGTTGTACATTCCTAGACGGTCTTTGTAATCATCATTAGAACCTTGATGTTTTGAATTTAAGAATCCAGCACCGAATGCCTGGTGGCCAAAACGTACTTCAGTTCCTCTTACGTAGTTTCAATATGGGATAGATATGGTCGCTAATGCTTACCTACTTAATTCTTGCATGGAATTAGTAAAGAGTGCACTTGAATAGAAGGTTACGACGATCATAAATTTTTGTCAACTGCATCACTGAGCCATCCTAAAGGGAAGCATAACTAAGTCAGGCCACGACTTCCCCAGTAAGCCATTAGCACCATCAATATTTAGCAGACACACAAGTCCCTGAAGCAGAAGAACAAATAATTTACGTAGGGTGAAGTAGAAACTCACTAAGAAAATTAGAGTATAACTTATTTATGGTTATTAAATGTTTTGCCTTAATTATAAATCAAGGATAAACAAGTTTGATTTGAAAGTCATTCCCAAAAAAGGTTTGATTTTAAAGTGGCCTTGCTTCAAGAAAACTGTAGTGGAATGGGACACATCGGGTGGACACTCTTTTTCACAGAGGAGCACAGAGTAACCATGTATTCAGACAAGAAATAGATTTTGACCCAAAAAGAAGTGCAAAAATTTATGATTAACTAAGGATGCCTTGCTTCCTCGCATATTCATGAAAGTGACTAAACAAGGAATCTACTCCCAGCTCAGGCAGTAATTGGACAATGCCGAACCAGTAAAGACAGAAGCTACGAAAGCTTTTATCGAACTAGACTAGTGGGATCTTATCATCCTTAGCTGTTTTGAAAGGACCATACAGATTCAGTAGCAATAGCCACAAAAATTGCAAAACGGGTTACATTTTCAACTAGTAATCTACAAGACATTGACATACAAATATCATCAGCTCCATATTGTATTTAACATAAACCACTTCAGTTGGTCTACTTTTGGAGATAAAACTGCCGCTCATCACGGTAAAGAGAATACAGCAAATGATGACATTTCAAGTCTTGTAATCATGTGACAATGATCTCCAGCCAGCAAGCCGTTCAGTACCTTTTAATGTGCACTCTGATCCTTAAGTTCATCCCTGTGTCAAAGCTGCTCTATTCAATTCTTCATCATTTTCATGTCAAATGTTCTAGATGTGATGACTCCCAAGTCTTCCTGGAAATGCTGCTCAAAATATATTAGTAGTGAAAGAGTTACACGGTCAAGCTTTACACATGCAAGGAGTCAAGGGGTTTTCCCAGAGGTCATAGTTAGGGAAGGTAGCTTCTGGCAGTCCAGTTCGAGTCTGGTGGGTGACAATCACATCCTCAACAAAGGGAACCCAGCTCATGTATGGATCTCCCAGAGATTTAGACATCAGTCCCTTGTCTGGTTTGATGGATTTCTGACGGTGACCCATGTACCTTCGACCACCAATAATTAATTTAGCAAAGTTGCCTCCATGAGTCATTACGAAAACATCAGACTTCAAGCAAACCAAGAAGTCGAGGGCTGCTAAACTCGTCACGTGCTTCCTGAAACTACTCAACTCCCCATTGCTGGCTAACTCTTCTTTTGTCACCTGGTAACAAATCTTGTGATGAACATGGGAAAGATAGGAAACATAATATCTGAAACTATGCAAAACTGGAAGGTCTCTGCTTGTCTGCTCAATTTATACTTACGTATACATACAAAAAAGTGGAAGCAGAACTGGAAAAGCATTCAATTACCATTCCTTGGAAACTGAGATTTTTATCGAATTCAAAATGATACATGTAACTAAGACTTGGTCTTGGTAATTTCTCCATAATAATTATCGTGAAGACAGATTCACAATAGTGAGCCTTGGCTACCCAACGTTTACCGTGGGCGCAATAACTGGTACACCAAAGTTGCTTCATTCCCAGTCCTCTCATACTAGGAAAAGTTCATCCCAACACGCTTTAACGCTCACAAAGCTCACATCGGATATGAATTGAACTGTCTCACAAAATTCTGACCCACTTTAATTATTTATGATTATCTTTTTAAACAAGCATAGGCTTATCAACAAATGTCTCTTCTACTACAAAGACCACTGGGTTGAGGCTTATCCAACCCAGGCGACTGTTTACCGAAAACATAGGTGTCCACAAAGCTGTAAGATCATGCATGGGGACTGACGCCTGCCTCGTGTCAGAAGGTTAAGTTGATACACTATGTACGGATGGTATGAATTGCCTAAATAAGAATTTTTGAACGATGAGTAAATAGAGCCATTACTCACTACATTAAAAAAATTTCATAAATAAAAAGATCCAAATTTATTCGAAAATCAAAATTACTATCTGCTCCAATAATGAATCATTGGTTTAACTGAATAACTATCAATAACTAAATGAATCATTGACAAGTTCTGTCTCTATGCAATCAACTATTCAAAATCACAGTGGGATCCATATGATAAGATTAAATTTCAATGATAGAATTAGGGTTGTTTAGTTTTGGGAAATTATGCAAAATTGAGGTTCAAGAAAGATAAGAGAATAGACGAGAAAGAAAAGAGATAGAGAGAGAAAGTAACAGATTGTTAGTGAATTGTCCAAAAAGTAGTGACACCCTCATACCAACAACTACTATAACTATTAAGCCTCTATGTGTTTCATTCTAAGACTTATTTTTCCTTGATTACACAACAACTTACTATATACTAGAATGTCACAAGAAACACCGTTATAAATTTACTCAATATGGTTTAAAGATGAAATTCATTAAGCTTTGGAAAGCAGTAGAAGCATTGCTTAAGCCAAAAGGTATATTCAAAAACTCATAATGCCCTTCATCAGTCTTGAAGGCATTTTTCTGAAGATTCTCATCGAACATGCAGATTTGATGATAACCAGCCCTTAAATCCAACTTGGAAAAGAATCTTACACCGCCCAATTTATCCATTAGCTCTTCTATCAAAGGAATTGCAAATTTGTCTTTCACAATACCTGTATTCAAGGCCTTATATTCCACCCATGATCTCTATGAATTGTCTTTCTTTTTCACCAAAACAAGTGGTAAGAGAAAGCTGACACTATCTTGGATGATTCCTGCTTCAACATATCATTGATCAACTCTTTTATTGTTCTCTTTTGGTCCCCGAAATACCTATAGGGCCTTACATTAAATGCTCCAGTACCTTCCTTTAAACCAATCCTAAGATCATGCTGTCTTCTTGGTGGTAAATCCACTAGTTCAACAAAAACATCTTCATATTTGCTAACAGATCATTAAAAAGGTCCTGATTACTCATACTTTATCTTTACTTACTTCCAACTCCTAACATTGATAACCACATTGAAGTGACTGTATCCATTGGATATCATCCAAGTGCTTTAATAACAAAAAGTTGTAGACAATATTCACATTCTTCCAGCTCTTCACTGTTTGCTTTTCCAACGGCAACTTTAACTCCACTCTCTAGCTCACCATGCAACTCAACTATTTCTCCTTTCCACGCAAAGATCATAGTGCCATTCTTATAGTTAAAAACTACATCACCTAATCCAGTTAAACTTTGAACTCCCAACACCATATCGCTTCTCCCAATCTTTATCACCAAAGCATCATAATTTAATGAATGATTATTAATCACCCCACTCACATTCTTATATTTCTTATATTCAATGATTATTAATCACCCAACTCACATTCTTATATTGGTTATTGCACTATAGCTTCATTCCTCCTCCAACAATAATCATAATCGACTCAATTTCCTCTAATAACCTCTTCTTCTTAACCGGGCTTTGATTAACGAAATTATGGGTTCTACCCCCATCAATCAAAACATGCATCAATTTGTCCAAATTGAGCAGCTGTGGTACCTGACATGGCTTCATTGGAATAGTCAGTGGTTGCTCCCCCATTTCTTCTCTTTCAATCCTCTCATCCACTTCATCACTCTCACGCACCACATACATATAAAGTTGCTTCTTAGATTTGTGTACTAGTGTAAACTTCTTCCTCACACCAAAAGTACAAACCTTTAGCTCTTCATTCATCAATTTTTCTACTGCTTGCTATTCTAGATACCTTTGTCTCACTGTCCATCGATGGAGGCTTGGGTAAAAGTTCCTGCTACAATCTTGGAGTTGGTGACTCCCTATGCTCCTAGTTGCTGGCTATTCCAATTGGTATTATAAGCTACAGAGTGATGCTGGAACACCAATTCTTGCTTCTTGGCTGCTTCATATGCTTGTTGCAAGTTTCTTGGGTTAAATAAGTTGACTGGACACTCGATTGCAGGCTTCAATCCATTCTAAACAAGCTCACCAAGTAGGGCTCTGGCCTCACCAATTTGTGTCACAAAAAATCAAACTTCCCTCAGTAATCCTTCTTGCTTGTGGTTTGCTTTAACTCCAATTCTCCTACTGGATCATCAAACAAAGATTCCCCAAAACACTACTCTAAAGCTATTAAGCACTGTTCCCAATTGGGTAGTTCCACCATCAATCTATTCTTCAAATACAATCGATGCCAAGATAATTCCTCTCCAATGAGATGAATTTGCGCAATGCCTACCTTCACTTCACCTGGAGTTCTATCCAACATGAAGAATTGCTCGCATTTGAAGATTCAATTACAAAGACCTACATCGTCGATAGCAGGATGCTTGACCTCAATGAACTTGGTGGGCATGGTGGATCCATTATGTCCCTAAAATTCATTCGGATTCCCCTTAAATACCTTTCTATCATCCTCCATACCATTCTAATGTAGTTGCAAAATCATCCCCTTTAATCCCTCAATTATTTTCTCACACTTAGCCTCCAGTTCCTACATCTGATTCTTCAAGATTTCCTCCAAGTGTCTCACATCATAAGATCTAGTTCCGTGGAACATCTCCTTCAAATTCACTAAATTCTTGTCAAGAATTGATAGCTCTGATACTAAATTGATACAGTTAAATTTCAATGATCAATTTAGGGTTCTTTAGTTTTGGGAAATTAGGAGAAATTGAGGTTCAAGGAAGATCAAAGAAGAGAAGAGATAGAGTGAGAAAGCAACAAACTGTAAGTTAATTGTCCAAAAAGTATCTACACCCTAATACCACTGACTATTATAACCGTTAGGTCCTCTCTTCTTGCTATTTACATGTGTTTCATTTTACAACTTATTTTCCTTATTTGCACGACATATCTCTCATCTTAGCTTCTCTCTTGGTCCAACGTTGTCGCAATAATACTGCAGCCCCTTCAATGTCATCTCATCACAACTCATCTTTGGGTTGTATCACCATAAAGGTGGAACTGACGTCAATCCTAATTGTCTTATTTTGATGTCCATAGGAGACTAATACATTGCAGTTTTTCTCTATGCATGTGAGGAAAGAGAAAAATGAAACCGGTATGAGTAAATGAAGGGAAATAAATGATTTGAACAACAAAATAAAAAGTAAAAGTTGATACCAAATTTGGGAACATGTTCCTCAATGGAGCCATACGATTTTGTCCACCATAAACTTGGCCTGAAGCTACGTATATCTGAGTCTCCTTAGGATAGCCCATGGCTCGAAGAATCACAGCAACCTCCCCAGGTTCAAGAGGGCATCGACCTTCTTTTCGTTTTTCCAGAGCCAATTGATGGAGATGGGAGCCATTCTGCACATAAGATCAATTGCAAGTATATCAAGCATTTGATTTTCCTTGTTGCTAACAAAAGCATAAAGTTAACACATATTTGACCTTATAACGTCGAGGCCATTCCTTTTTCCTGTATTCTGACATCTTGGCTTTCTCCTCTCTTGTTCCCACAAAATCACAAAAGGATAGGCCTACCATCCCCTTCTCAAATCTAAGATGGAGAGCCCTGAATAACAAATGAGCATTAGCATCTTTTGAGTTAGAGCTAAAGAACAGTGATTTTGGTCAAGTAATTACACATACATATAAGGATTTGGACTGCCAGTGCGGTTTCGCATCCTTGATACCAATAAATCAGCCATCTTTTCTATCTCAGGAAGAAATTTAAGAGCATGATAATTCACCCTGCACCTTAGCCTATTGATTTCTGGAGGAACATTATCATACCTAGACCAAGGCACAAATGTGAATAAATGATAAGTTGGAACATCTCAGTTGTTCGTGCCAATTTTCTTCATCGAAAGAAAAGACTGACAATGTCAACACACAAACAACTTACCCAAGTCGATCAACAAAAGGTTTAAGAGCCATTATCTTCTTCTCTTTAATTCGAGGCAGAACGTTGTCTATATAGAATTGAGCAGGTGCATACTTTGGAATGTTTTTAACTGTCCGTCTAAAACATAAATACAAACTTACTCATGAACAAAGACCCATTCCACCAAATGACAATTAAGAAATATGCCCAAAGTGGTTGGTTGTACTACATAGCCTTAGTGAAAGATATCTTCTGCTCCCCCTAAAAGAAGAAGAAAAGAAATTAAGAAACGCAAACTCTAAAGCCAAACCTTATGCTAGAAAACAACTCTGATTTGTCTGTAAACCACTCTGGTATGTCACGAACAATACGAACATCATCCTTCAAATAGTCAATGAAATGATCAACATCAAAAATGTCTTCAAATTTCCTGCAAGAACACATTGACATGAAACCAATGATTGCACTTTTAAAAACCAGTCAATTGAAAGACAACCAATTCGACATTAGTTGATCAGTACGCCATAAATTTCATTAAGCATATTTGATCAACACATAATATAATCTCACTATCAACTTCATTCCATTATGAAGATGTATTAGCATGAATTTTTAACGTTGATGGCAGACCTTCTCTGCGAAACAATTGTAAGATGCAAGCAGTAATACATTAATGTGCACAATAACCAAAAAAACAGATCATCTTACGTTTGGTCTTTCCAAATCTGGTCCTGTTTCAACACAGGCAATATAAGGGTGGCATTCATTATCTTTGCCACAGCAACAGCATTACAGATCTGTAAACAAACATTATATTGCAACATAGAATTTATTTACCATAAGTTTGTGGAATATAATCGAACATACTATTTTTTAAAAATTAATTGAACACACTATTTGATATAAGGGAACTCATACAGCAATTCTTTGTTGATTCAAACCACCCTCAGCATGGATAAAAATATAACCAGTTGTTTCATTCTCATGAGGAAGATCTGCAAGAATTGAGGAGGTATTATCAAACTAAATTAACCAAAAAGAAAAACAAGCATGGAAGCTAGAACCCGAACACAGAAGTGTAGTAGGAAAGAAAGTCTTCTGGTCAAATAAGAGACTTTTTCTTTAATGTAGGAGCAGCCAATGAGGTCACGGATGTTTTATGACAAGAATCGTTTTAAATGGTCAATTTCTTTTTCAGGCCCTTAGAAATGCAGGGAAGTTAAACATAGGAAGAGTCAACAGTCAGCTGCAAAAGCATTAGTAGTTGCTAATAGTTTCCAACAGCTTTCCATTCGCTAAAACATACTTTACCTCAAATTTACAGGAAGTAGAAAATCACCTGAAATTCCAGTATCACGGCGCTCAGAACAAGGCTTCCAAGAGGTTGTTGCAGAGTATGGATTCTCCCAAAGTGAAGGAGGTTCATCAACCTAAAATTTCTCCAAAAGAAAAGTCAAATTTCATACCAACCTAACAATGATGCATGGAATATATATAATTTCTCAAGAACTTACATGTGGACAACGAAGCACAATTCCATCTTTTCTACATAAGTATGGAGTATTCTGGAAAAAAGAAAAGAGGAAATTTTAACAGAGAAAATCATGATTCAAATACAACAAGCCACCCATTAACATTACAACCTTAGCAAATACTGAATTGTCGCATAAAAGTAGCCAGTTTTACAAAAAAGACAATCTTTCTGCAAAATTGCTAATGAATATAACTCTTCTATCGAAATCAAACTCACCAACCGATTATAAATGGAGTAAACGGAGGTCAATCCAGCGAAAACGAGAATAGCGAGCACAATAAGTGAAGGGGTTCTGAGATTGTGAAGAGAAAACCTCGGATCGTCGCCGAAGTAGGAGAAGATGAGACTGGACCAGATGGGTCGGTCGCGATCTCTGGAGAAATGGTGTCGGTGGTCATCGTCGTCGTGGACGGAATCTTGAATGAGTGGCGACAAGTCTCCGTCGCGCTTCATCGGAGAGGAGGAGGCCCGGCCACCGAGCGAGCTCGAGTGCCGGAGCTCCGCCATTGCCCGTTTCGGACTGAACGCCAGTTCCAAATACGACGTGTCGTTTTATCAATTTTGTCCTTTCTTACGCTCTTCCGTTTTCGTATCAGTATCATTTAAGTAACAGTTCACAGTCAAGCACTCTTGTTTTATGCTCCAGTCAAAGGACGCAGAATGCCAATTCCGATATTATTCCTATCTCGGGAGGGCAATGTCGTCATTATATCAACCTAAGCAATTTCGATATTACTTAAATATATTAATGGTACTATGGTCAAGAATTTTTTGCTTTTAGGGGGGGAAGATATCGACCATGAAAGGTTAGAGCTTCTTAGCTTGAGCATTGGCCTAAGAAGATGAATGCGATAGCGAGGCGAGTTACCTATTTCTTGAGGACTGACTCAGTAAGTGCTCCATGGCAGAGTCAACAATGGCGGGGGATCCGAGTTAGGGTTCTTAACGGCAACTTAGAACAAGCGTTGACGTTTATGCAGAGGAAGATGCAATCGAGCGGGATTGAGCGAATGATAAAGCGAGAGCGGACTCACCACATCAAGAACTCGGAGAAGCGGGTCTTGGCAAAGAAGCTTCTACAGCATAAGATTCAGTCTCAGGAGCTCGCTCGTAAGCTTAAGACCATCCTTATCAAGAAAGTCAGGTACTTTCGAACTTTTTTTTCACCCTGAAAGTTTGCATCTTTTTTCGAGTTTTAGGATTTAACTGTTGTGACATGGACCAATAGGTGTTATATACCCTTGTAAAGTGGGAAAGCAAGGTTTATAGAGAAATGAATTTGGGGATGGACACTGCAAGATTCAATTGTAGAATTTGAATCATGATATTATTTGTGTGAGGTTGGATGTAACTTTCACAGAGTTCCATGGAGTTCTCTTGATACTTTTAACATATGATGTGGGCATGTGATTAGATCATGTATTTGCTGTGCTGCGTGGAGGTGGTATTCAATCGGTGGTAGCTTCTCTTAGTGCGCTAGCTTATGAATTATCGAGTTGATGGGATCCGGAGTATTGTTATTTCATTTTATGACAGATAAAGATATTCTTTCTCCAGTATTAATTCTAATGTTATTGCATTTATTGTCCTTTTGTTGAGAAAAATGTGGTAGTATCAGACATCTTAATTGATTGATGTTGCAGGGGTTTGTGATGGCAGCATTGCAGTTCATTTGTCGGCACAAATTCGTTTCCTGAAGTTGCTAAATTTGAAGATGTTATCTACATTCTCTGGAATTGGTTTCACACATTAGCTGAGGCTGCCTAAAGAATCAAACAGATAGATTTTAGTTAGCTTTGCTTAACTCTTAATTTTGTTTTCATAAAATCTTGCAACTTTAGAGCATTATTTGTCTCATCCTTCAGACTTGGAATTGCTAGTTTGATGATAGCTTTCTGAACAGGGCCAGGAGATTGATCAGTCATAAACTTCATATTTTTCTACTTCTGGAATAATGTTGTTGTTTTGACCTGGGGTTCTTGCGATTGTATCAAACTCAAAAAGAACACAGATGAAGACAAGAATGGCTCTCTCGACATCGTCTGATTATAATGGGAACCCTTTCATGAGAAAATAATTCTTCATATAGTGCCCAATTCCATGAAACAATATCTTACTATACTGGTCACCTTTTGTGCTTGTAATGACCTAACAACTTATGAGAACTTGGACTAATTAGCTTAAATTCATCTAAGCATTTTAAATGCATTAAAGCAGACGAAGATCCTCGAAAGCGATCCTGAAGCCACGCAAACAATGCTTAAGTTGCCTTTTTGAGACCTTAAACGAAAACTAAGGAGAGATTTTCAGAAAAGGTAATATCTTTCTTTAGTCGAGTATCAGTTTATTCCCAAAAATATTTGATTAAAAGCCTGAACATTGGCAAAACACAGCTTGGCCCAACTCATTCACGACATGTAATAAACTCACTTTTCCTTTTCGCTTCGACTATTGGTGGTACCGACCTTGATACCTCCCGGAGGGTTTAAGCCTAAACGCTTCCTCTCCGCTCTCTCTTGCGTCAGCATAGACGAAGATGGAGACAGTGAGGCTTCGTTTGGTGTTTGACCACATTCTACGCAGAACACCGAAGACAGAGGGACTAAAACGTTGTTGGCTTCTCCTTAAACCCCAGCTCAAGACCATCTCCGATCTCTCCTCGTATCTTGTCCAGATTTTTGACCTCGAACATGCCTGCTCTTCCTGTCTTGTCCTTTCTGTAACTCTCTTTATTACCTTTTTCCTTGTGATTTTCAGATTTGATGTCTGTTCTTCAATATTTACAAGTATAACAAATAAGTTTAGTGAAGTGTCCGCTTTTCTCTTTTAGGAATGCTGTTCTTGTCTCTGTCACAATTGTGTCTTTTAATGTTCAAAGTTCATGTCTTTGCAGATGGAAGGTTTTGTTTTGCCAACTTTTGAGTCCACTTCTATTTTGAAGGATAAAGACATTATCCGGTCAGTTCAGAGTTATAAGTTGTCTTACGCTTGTTTGAACCATTTTTCATGTTCTATGGTAGTTTGTAATTAGCAGTGTATCGAATCTATGTGTTCTTCTTCATTCTTTATGTTAGTGTGTCAAAATTGCCCGATACTTCAGATAACATTTTGTGGTATGCGCCTTATGTTGTTGACTATGAAGCAGGGTGAAGAAGAAAAGCGGCACATGCTCTGAACTCGTGGAGATAGATGGTGTCAATTCCCTGGAGGCGGTTGAAATAGTGGATAAGCAACCTGTACCCACAGGCATGAAACTTCTAGCTAATGAGGAGTTTGAGAAGGAAGGTGGAGGATATGAAAGTGAATCAGAAGAGGATGTGCCTGATCAAGAAGAAGGTCCATTTCCTGAGAAGAAATATGGGGAACAAGGAATTGTCTCTAAGAAAAGGAAGAGAAAAGCCTTAAAGGAACTTCAGAGCTCAAAGTATGTAACCAACTCGAAATGAAAGCTTCTTTGTTCATCAAATTATCCTTCATTTTCTTTTTATTAATGGGTGGCAAATTCTTAACTTGTTCAATATTATACGACAACGGTGACTTGCTCAAATATTTCATTTGAAATAACTAAAAAGTGGCCTTCTGAATCTCTTTATCGGAGAATGATGATTTTCTTTCGGAGTTTGCTGTTTAAGTGTTTATTTACCCCTTGTCAGTGTGCCCCCTCGTTACAGTTTTTTCATGTCCACTCATAATGTAACATTTAGGTTCTGTTTTCAAGTTTAATCGAGGCTTCCTTTTCTATTTGTTTTCTAGTTTGCCCTCTATAATAAAATTTCTTATTTGTTCTTGTGGGTTCAATTTTGTCACAGTTTTTGGGTCTGCTACTTACTTCAAATATTTGTGTATTGAAAAGGAGGAAAAGGAATAGATCAGCTAGTGCTGATAAAGGTGCGTTTTCTTTGAGGAATGGTGAGAAGGACGATAGTCTGGAGCTAACTGAAACCTTGAATGATGCAAAAGTTGATCAAACGAGAGATACAGATGGCAAAGCTTTGATGAAAACTAACAGGTAGTTCTTTAGCTTTGTTTAGTGTTCTCGTGATTTGTTTGGGTCTGTGATTTTTGTTGATAAAAGAATGTAAATGGTCTGTACTAAGAATGTAAATGGTCTGTACTATGTCCTCCATTTATTTTTCCAAAGGCTTTAACCGATGTTTGAAAGGCAAAAGGTTGGTCCATGTCTGTGTGTATGAGAGAGAGAGGGAGAGAGAAAAGGAAGAAATTAAGAAGAGCTGCTGTTTTCCTGAAACTAGGATGGTAACTATTCTAGTATGACTATGCATTCTCTGTAACATGTTTGTGGTGATTCTATCTTTAGGTCCCGTGTCTCTTCTTTTTTTTTTTTTGGGTTTCATTGTGGCTTAAATTTCCCTTCTGATTTCCTCTGTTCAGATCTTGTCAGCTTAAAAAAATGGGCAATGGGAGTTTGGATGCGTCCAGTTCACCTTCTGAGGCTAAAAAGGTTTTTCTTAACCTCATTTTCTTAGACTATTTTATATAGCAACTTTTATATCTGTGAGAGGCACATTTGTCATATCTCCTAGTTTTAACCATCTTAGATTGTTATTCTTGTTATGTCAGCCTTCCATTTACTCCAAAATTTTATGTCGAAGCAGAGTTCATGCCCAGTGGCGTGGCTTTTTTTATTTATTTATTTTTCACCAGAAAAGTTGTTTCTTCTTACTTTTTGCCTTTAATACAAGAGTCTTGGTTTTGCATCTCTCCTGGATAGACCATGAATGTGTATTGAAGTTCATTAGATCATCATGAAATGATGCAGAAAATAAAACTGCTCGCAGTATGGTGTAGGATTTAAATGAATAAGATAAATGAGAAGATTCTTTATCCTAACCAGCCACTATTTATTTTTAGAGTATGTATTATTTTAGTGAATCTTGACCTCCCAAATGCTCCCTGCCATGTGAGGTCTTTAATGTTAAAGGCTTTCTGGCATTCAAGTTTGATAGTGTATAAGAAATCTGCTTTATTCTTTAAGATATGTTATGCTCTTTTTTCAAAAGACTTTCTTCTTGTGAACATACAAGTTCTGTCCAAGTCTGACATACTATTTTTTCCAGGTTCCCAGTAGAAGTGCTCGTCGTAAAAAGGCAAAGAGGCAATGGTTGAGAGCACAAGCTAAAGCTGAAAAGGAGAAGGTATCTGCTTTTTTCTGTACATTTCAATTTCCATTTTCCCATTATTATTCACACTCAACTGTTAGGGTTAGCTCAAGTGATAAAGGGGAGAGTAGATTAGGATCTAGATTAGATCTCAAATCTTGTTTATGTTCGTATTCATATGTTCACTGTCTTAAAATGGGAGAGGTCAGTGATTGGAAAACTAACTTGCATTGCTTCTCTGGGGTGCTCGTGATGGGCAATAAGAACTAGAAAGAAAGATTATCTTATTAATTGCACAGAATATGTTGTGGAGTTTCATGCTGAATTTTTCTGCTCATCAGAAGCAGTTACTGGAAAAAGTAAGTCAAGAATCACCTGAAAAGAATAATTATACAGTTGCTGAGAAAGCAATTGAATTTGGAGATCAAGAACATTCTAAAGAGGAACCTGTAAAAGATAGTAACGATCTGAAGGAAGTTGAAGAACAGCGAGAACAAGAAAGTGACCAGGATGAGGATGTTGTTCCTGTTGTTATAAGGCCGGGACATATCCGCTATAAGCCACGCAGTAAAGGTCTGATGCTTTCTCTGCATGTACATGCGTGTGCATTTAACTGTGTGTAATTCTTCCTTCCCTTTATTGAGGTTTAGGATTTTGGAATTTCTGTGCGTAATGCTAACTGAGAAATCTATCTGTTCTGTTAATTTCTTGTCCCCAGTGGGTACAGGTGAGGCTGTCCAGCAAAATCATATTCCTGTGGTATGTTTCTTTTGTCAGTTGTATATGCTTAAAATTTACTTCCATAACTATTGCACTGAAGTGCTTCTTGCTGATTAGATATTACCAATTTTTGATGCATTTTTTGACAATCCTTCTACCATTTGTGGTCAGTGTCTCCTAGAGCCACCTTTAGATATTAGCATCTATGTTGGTAACAAGTATTGAATGCATAAGCTAAATGAAGATTGCGGTTATTTTTTCTAGCTTAAAGTGGAAAACGAGGGTGGTTTTAGAAATTCTGTTTTGCATGGAGTAAATTGAGTTTTGTTCTTTAAAACCACAATTTTGACAATATTCTAACTGTTTGCAGCTGATTTTGAAGGAATCGAAATGTTATACAGCAATCACTTATTTTACATATTAATGTTGTGCACCATCAGTTGAATATTTTTGGATCTATAGACATTTCCTTGTATGACAGTTACTAGTAGTTATGGTTTCCCAATCGTACTTAGTCTATTAAAGTGTCTATTTGTTTCATATGACATCCTTATGTGCCAACTAAAAGGAAATGTTTTCTCAATTTTTGTTAAGGCTATTGCAGCTACTGTAGCAGCTACTAAGTTGGCTATTGTTTTTGTCAAATAAATGGATTATTAATCATTCCAATTATTAAGCTGTCTTTGGTGCTTTATCACAATTCATGAAATGGTATCCTGCTCCAGGAAAACTTTCAATGGAACGGAATAACGAGTAAGAAGAAGGGGCAAAAATGGGGCAAAGAGAAACTTTCATATGCCAAAGGGAAAAATTTTAAGAATTTAAATCAAGAGCCTGACATAGTGCCGCCTCCTGTTAAGGAAGAGAAACCTGTGTACAGTCACATTGACTTTGATAAGCTAGCACCCTATGTTAGCTCCCCAAAGGTTTATTTCCATAAAGTTCTTTATATACAAGCAGCATCTTTTAAAGCCTTCTGTGGATCAATGGTTGATCATAGAAATTTTTTTTAACATGCTAGCATGCAAATTATATTCTGTATTTGATTCTTGGATATCTATTTTTTGACATTTGATAATAGTTTCCTAAAAACTCTGCAGGAAGGTGACGTGATTGCTTATCGTTTGATAGAGCTATCATCATCCTGGACCCCTGAGATTTCTTCTTATCGAGTATTGTTCATGTTACATTAATGTCAAATTGCAACTTATCATTTGTTGATATAGCATTCGACTTACCAATGTTCCTTTAATCTGTAGATTGGAAAGATATCATGGTTTGACCTTTCGTCCAACCGGATTCTTCTGGTTGCTGTCCCAGAATATCCTATTTTTCCTGAGAAAAAGATAGATGATGATGCATCTGATATGTTGCCAGAAACTTCCATTTATGCTGAAGATGGCTCTTTAGAGGTATGCAGCACCGGTAGCATATCTAACTACCATAAATTGATGAGTGCTTTACTTGTGAGTCTAAGGGCTGTAGTTGTGATGAACGAATTAGAGAAAGTGGTTTGCAAAACCAACAATAATGATTTCAATTAGCTGGTTTTGAATTTAGATCAAGGTAGGAACATTCTCATAAAAGGTTGTGTTATTTGGTGATTGAATTCCAGGTTCTGTTAGGATTGCTTTCAGAATGCAGAGGTTAATTGATCAGGATTGTCTTAATTGTTTCCACATCCGATTATTCTTTGTCAAACATTGATTTAAGCCTCTGTGTTCAACTTTTTCCTGGCAATATGTTTCTCGAACTTTGATATTTGACAAATGAACTTCTTCAGATAGATTTTCAATCACTTCTTGAAGTACGTGCTGTCTGGATTAATGACCTAAACTCAACAAAACCTGTTGACTCTGAAATCACTGTCAGCAATCCAGGTGGTGGAACAGGTTTTGAAGCCAACTCTCAAAATGAAGCTTGTGCTTCTCCCCAAGGTATATCCTACCCAAGTAAAGTGTTGAAAGACAGTCTCATCTTAATCTATTGAGTTCCAACTGCTTATATTTACCTTCTTCTTTTTTTCCCCAGAAAGTGAAAAATTAAACCCTTGGGAAGAAATTAACCAAGTTTTGAGTGCGAAGAAATCGGAGCTCTCTCTGGATGATACCTGGAAGAGAGCCGAGAGCTCAGGCAGGAAGTTGCGATCCTACAAGGCAAGTAGTGCACTAGGTCCAACAATTGCTTTATTAAGAGCGCAAGATCAAATCTGAGACATCATATGCATTATGAAAAATAATCTACCTTGAGCTTAATGTTTTTGAATCCCACTGATTTTCTGAACCTGAAGAAAGTACAGAATCTTGGCTCTAAGGGATTTTGATAGCGCAAGTTTTGTATAGTGTGGTTTCAAGCTGTACTTTATGTTTCACCATTCAACCTTAGCCGTCTAACATCTTTAATGATCCAACTTCGAAACATTGGCTTCATACTGTTTCTCTGTCACCAATACTTCCCTTACTTTTTGTGAATTAAATCTGCTGATTTGTTTACTTATTGACGCCTGCATCACATCATTTCTGATCATTGGTTTGGTCAGTCATTGAAATCCCTTTCAAGCATTTTTTTTCAGTATTGGTATTTTTCCTAAAAGGCCATCTTTATCTGGAATCATGCTTCCAAGGTGGAAAACAGTGAATCAATTGAATGGAAAGATCAACATTCAAGGTATTTAGATGTGGCAGAGATTTTGTTTCCAATTTCCTGACAATATAAACACTTCTCAGAAAAGGGAAGTTATTCAAGAAGACTATCCTTCAGAAGAAATAGGGGACTTGAATATGGATTGTGATTAATTGAAAGAAATATGCATTCAGATCATTGACTTGAATAATTCTAAATGCCTTTGCACTTGTTGCATCTGTTTGTATGTGATCAAATCGCTTTATATCAACCACATTCCATGCGTTGCTACGGTAAATTCACCAGGCTTAACATTTATGACGAGCGAACAAGTACCAATGAGTCACATCTGGAAGTTGCATGCTTTGAAACCAAAATTGATGGTAGAACCCCTCCAAATATTATTCATGATGCAAATCAACCCACTGCAAAGAGAAACCTGTAATTTTATTGCAACCTGTAAGACTTCAGTTCTGGATAATGCCTTGTGGCTTAGAAATAAAATTACAACAATTCAGTAAAAAATTTCGCTAAATGAGAGGTTTGGGGAGGTTTAGTGTATGTAGCATTATGCTTAACCCACAAGAAATAGGAATAAATAAATAAATAATAATAAAATAAAAATAAAGTGCTAAAAAGAAATTAGTAATGATAATAATAATATTTCTAATACTAATAATATTAACAATAGTAAGTAGGAGATTAATAATAATAATAATAATAATAATAATAATAATAATAATAATAAAAGCAAATAAAATGATGATAATAATAATAAGTAGAAAATAATAAGAAAACTAATAATAATAATAATAATAATGATAATAATAATAATAATAATAATAATATATAGGAAAAACATAATAGTAATTATCATGCAAAATAATAATAAATAAATAAACAAGTAGGAGAAAGATTAGTACTTGTTTAAAAGATTAGGTTAAATCTGAGAGAAAAAAGCTAATAGACTTATAAAAATGACATGGATCTATTAAAGAGGGATCATTTATTCGTATCTTAGTACGCCAAATTTTTTATTACAGGTCATGTTCTCAGTAAGTTCCAGCAGGGTTATATCATTCTTTATCACCTCCCCCCTAATTCTTCTTAGGTCTTCCTTTTCTCCTCTTACAGACTCTAAGTACAATCTTCTTGCATGTTCTCACTGGAGCGTCTGGGTATCTCCTCTTAACATGTCCAAACCACCTAATCCTTGTTTCTCTTAATTTTTCAATAATATTAGTCATCTTTAGTTAATCCCTCACTACTTCATTCCTAGCCTTATCTTTTTTAGTAAAGTTGCACATTTAACGAAACATTCTCATCTTCGGTACCATTAACTTATGACTATGTACCTATTTGATGGGCCAGCACTTCTCCTCATAAAGCATGGCTGACCTGATTGGTAAACGATATAATTTACCTTTAAGTTTGAATGGTATCTTCTTGTTTCACAAAAATCATGATGTCCTTCTCCATTTAAGCCACCTTGATTTGATACAATGGATTATGTCCTCATTAATCTCTCCATTGCTTTGGATGAGAGATCCTAAGTACTTAAAACACTCCTTTGGTGTTATAACTTCTTTACTTGCTCTAAACAGCAAAGTTGTTCTTGGAGAAGCGCGAGTATATGAGTAACATAGTAGTTCCTTAAATATTTACATCACGCAAGGCTTGCAGAACCACCTATTATCGAGGATGTCTCACGTTTATTCTAATAAAATTACTTCAATGCCATGTTTAACACAATAAGAGTGGAGTCCACCTTTCATCCCTATCAGGCCCGTGTTTGCAACAACATGGATCTTCTGACTGCTAATAGTGAAGAGTGTACAACAAAGCATCGTCTTTACAAGTTTGTACGGCCATATTAGACTTTTGCCTATAACATCAGGTTGGATTATGTGACATACCATTGGCAAATTTCTGCCTATTTTTCCTTATCCAATTTCTCTGGTGGAGAGGCAAGTTCCTGATCTAGCATTTGACACAGAAAATGGTGAAGCAACCCCACCGGGCAGTGCCTTATGGAAAACCTCAAAATTTGTATCCTAATCATTGATCTCTCTCTCACCGGCAGCCTTACAAACTGCTGCAACAATACTATCGGTCCCATAAGACAAAAGTTGTTCCTTTCTGAAAACATGTTCCAAGAATTGTCTACTAGTAAGAACATCCAATAATTATGAGGTTCTTTTTTCCCATTTTTGATACTCACAATTGGACCATGAGCTCTTTCATATCATTTAACCTGGTTTGTAGCCATTTCAGCATGGTTTGACATTAGTGGGTTGCTATTCTTCCTTACCTATACATATATGCTTTTAGGAACATGAACAACAAATGCCCCACGTGATTCAAGTCCTTGTACACTTGGTTGATTCAAGATCTTTGGTACCAAACGAGGAGGATCATATGATGAGTTTGGAATCATTTTGTATGTTACAGAATAAGAGGGAGGACAAAGTTAGAAGTGTTACAAAGCTGAAATCTATGGGTATAGATGTGAGTGAGTCCTTTCTAGTATAGTTCATTATCAACTCACTTCCTCTTAAGTTTGGCCAGTTCAAGGTGAATTATAACACCATTAAAGAAAAATGGAACCATCAAGAAATTAAGGCCATGTTGGTTCAGGAGGAAGGGAGATTGAAGAAAATGGAGGAGCACTCTGTTCATCTCACATTTCATCCAAGAGCTAATAGCAACAAGCACAAACCAAGAAAGAAAGGCAAAGATAAGGACAAAGCTCTTAATAAAGTTAACGAGGGCCGAATCCATAAAGACAAGAAGTGCCACTTCTACGAGAAACCTAGTCACTTCGAAAAAGATTGTCCTCAAAGAAAGACTTGGTTCGAAAAGAAAGGTACATACTATGTCTCAGTATGTTTTGAATCAAATCTTATTGAAGTGCCTAATAATACCTAGTGGTTAGATTCTGGTGCAACTTCTCATGTGTCACATGTTCAACAGGGATTCTTTTCAATCCAAACCATAAACGAAACTGAAAGTTGTTATATATGGGGAACAGAATGAAGGCACGGATAGAAGGCATTGAGACGTACAGATTGATCTTGGACACTGGGTGTTACCTGGATCTAGAAATGTGTCTTTATGTTCCTGAATGTGCTAGGAATTTAGTTTCTGTTGCAAAGATGGATGATGTAGGATTTCAATTTAAGATTGGAAATGATGTTTTTCCTTATATAAACACAAGTATTATTATGGTTTTGGTACTTTAATTGATTGTTTATATCGTTTCAATCTTGATGTTGATTTTGCTGCATCTCTATTTCATGTTGACCATATTATAGGAAGTAAATGTAGTGCACAAAATGAATGTTCTGCTTTTTTGTGGCATAAAAGATTAGGTCATATATCTAAGGAAAGGGTACAAAGGTTAGTGAAAAATGAAATCCTACCTCCTTTGGTTTTGTTGAATGGGATATATGTGTGGATTGCATCAAAGGCAAGCAAACCAAACATATATCAAAGCATCTAGCCACAAAAAGTAACAAATTACTAGAATTAGTACACATTGACATTTATGGTCCTTTCGACATTCCTTCTTGGGGCGGTAAAAAAATATTTCATTACCTTTATTGATGACTTCTCAGGATATGGTTATATTTATTTACTGCATAAAAAATCTCAATTGTTGACATCCTAGAGGTGTTCGTTAATGAGGTAGAAAGGTAGTTAGATCGAAAAGTAAAGATAGTGAGGTCTGATAGAGGTGGTGAATATTATGAAAAATTCGATGAAAGTGGACAATGTCTAGTTCCATTTACAAAGTTTCTTGTAAGTCGAGACATATATGAGCAATACACAATGCCTAGTATACCGCAACAAAATGGTGTAGCCGAAAGATAGAATCGTACTCTTATAGATATGGTTAGGAGTATGTTAAGTTATAGTACTGTACCGTTATCATTGTGGATGCATGCTTTAAAGACCACTGTGTATCTACTTAATAGGATACCTAGTAAAGCAGTTCTTAAGACACCTTATGAACTGTGGAGAGGAAGGAAACCTAATTTACGACACCTTCACATTTGGGGTTGTCCGGTAAAAGTAAGGTTATATAATCCACATGAAAAGAAGCTTGAAGTAAGAACTGTTAGTGGTTATTTCATCGGCTATCCTGAAAAGTCAAAGGGGTACAGATTTTACTGTCCTAACTATAGTATGAGAATTGTTGAGTCTGGTAATGCTCGGTTCATTGAAAATGGTCAAATCAGTGGGAGTGGAGAACCGCAAAAAGTGGATATTCACGAGAATTGTGTAGAACCTACTCCAAATCAAGTAGAAACTACTACATCAAACATGATCCCACCGATTGTTATTCTTCTTGTTGCATCACCGATACGCAACATATCGGAACAACAAATTAATGTTTCAATTCCACAAATTGAACATATTAATGAAGAATTAACTAATGATGTTTAAGTTACAAATGATCAAGTGTTGCCATAAGAAATAGCATTATGAAGGTCTGTAAGGCAAAGAAGACCAGCTATTTCAAGTGATTGTGAAATTTACTCACTTGAACATGAATGTGACTTGAGCATTGATAAGGATCTAGTCTCGTTCAAACAAGCTATGGAATGTAACAATTCTGAAAAATGGTTCAATGCTATGAAAGAAGAGTTGAAATCAATGAATGACAACAAAGTCTGGGAATTAGTTAAGTTACTGGAAGGTGCGAAGCAAGTGGGTTGTAAATAGGTCTTTAAGACCAAACGTGACTCACAAGGCAACATTGAAAGGTATAAAGCCAAACTTGTTTCCAAAGGTTATACTCCAAAAGATGACATTGATTATAAAGAGACCTTCTCTCCAGTTTCAAAGAAGGTCTCTTTAAGAATTGTTATGGCTTTAGTGGCTTATTATGATTTAGAGCTTCACCAAATGGACGTAAAGATTGCCTTTCTAAATGGTGACTTGGAAGAAGAAGTGTACATGGATCAACCAGAAGGTTTTAAAACCACAGGAAAGAATAAGTTAGTGTGTAAATTAAAGAAGTCAATATATGGACTGAAACAGGCTTCCCGACAATGTTATCTTAAGTTTAATGATATCATTATGTCTTACGGTTTTGTAGAGAACACTGTTAATCGGTGTATCTATATGAAGGTCAGTAGGAGCAAGTTAATTATATTAGTTCTATATGTTGACAATATCTTTCTTACTGCGAATAATATGGTTTTGTTACATGATGTCAAGAATTTTCTTTCTAATAATTTCGAAATGAAAGATATGAATGAGGCATCCAATATGATCGAAATAGAATTATTCCGTGATAGATTACAAAGATTGTTAGGATTGTCTCAGAAAGGTTATATAGAGAAACTATTAGAAAGATTTAAAATGAAAAAGTGCTCCGCTAGGATAGTTCTAATTCAGAAAGGGACAAATTTAGTCAAATGTAATGTCCATAAAACGATTTGGAATGTAAGGAAATGGAGTCTATTCCTTATGCGTCAATAGTTGAGAGCTTAATGTATGCTCAAATATGCACTCGGCCAGATATCAGTTTTGCTATTGGAATGCTAAGCCGATATCAAAGTAATTCTGGAATAGACCACTGGAAAGCTGTAAAGAAAGTCCTTAGATATTTACAAGACACCAAGGACTATATGCTCACATATAGAAAATCAACCCATCTCAAAGTGATAGGTTAC
>JAOTAY010000003.1:8585094-8604061 GCA_025629805.1 Erythroxylum baracoense | reverse complement strand
TGTTGTATACAATAATTGTTTATGTGAGATAACAAATTACAGAATTACCCACTTTAAGGTTATATGAGTTGAGTTGATTCTATGATACATGGAAGGAATCATGCGGTATAACTTGTGACCGCCATGATCCCATTCAATTAAGGATGACTTGATCGATTCAATGTATTGTATGTACTGAAAGTTTTATTGTTGCATCATCAAGTCGTAACATGGGCCAAGTGGGAGATTGTTAGATTAATTCTAATAATTAATGTGGCGCCCCATATTACTTTAATGGATTCTAATATGAAGGTAGGCCCAAAATAATGGTTATTGGGCTTGTTAAGGTAATTAGACTCCTTAGGGTTAATGAACAATTAACCTTTTCCTCTCCCTTCAAAAAGAAGTTATGTTTAACACATCAAAGATAAAGGTTCTTGCACCATTGAGAGAATAGAGAAAAGTACGAAGGCGAGAGTGGATAAATTGTGATCAAGAACATTACACTATAATGGATTCAGGCTTATTTGTCTTTGTTCATCGATCCATAAAAGTGTTTACGAGAAGATGAAGAGCAATACTATAAATAATGAAGTAACATCGTATGATTATATAATGATTTAAAAAGTGTGTAAACAACATCATCTGAGTTAGTAAAGAATAGATGATAGGTGTAATAATTCTAGTGGATGTGTATTAACGACTATATGACCACTATAATGGGAACAATGGAAGCTAACGAATTAATAGCCTTTGATTATTCTCTTTACAATCTTTATTCTTCTTCTTCTCTAAACCTTAAATTTTGTTATTGAAATTAGGGTTATCATTAAACATATATTACATTAGTATAATAACTCAAGAATCATTAGAGTATGATGGAAGGAACACACTTCCATGATCTACAAAAATTGGAAGAAAATATGAAGATGCAGATGCAAGAAATAGAAATGAAATACGCAAGGGGTTTATACGTAATGAAAGAGCAAATTGCATAGTTGATGAGGCAAAGCAACCAAAGTATGTCGGAAGGAATAGATAGAAGAGCACTAGAAGTGGGAAATTGAGTTGCATATGGAAGTCACCAGTATTCTATACCTACTCTATTAGCTAAGATTGAGTCTGAGTTTTGTAAGAGAGGGGTTACGTAATTGAATTTATAAAAGTGACCAATTCTTCTACTTAAATAAAATGAACTCAAAGCTTAAAGTGGGAATAATTACAATATATTTAGAGGGTGAAGCATCGACATGATAACAGAAGAATCAAGTTGGTGGGAGTATTTGCTGGCACTAGAGCAATGATTTAGTAAAAGTATGTTTAAGGACCCGATAGGATTTAAGGCAGGAAAGATCAATCAAGGAGTATTGTGTACGATTTCATCTTTTGTCCCACAAGTTAGTTATGCTACAACCATATTTGGTAAGTTATTTTCTTAAAGGACTCAAACCATAAATTAAGTATCTAATAAGAACAGGAGCATAAAGAACTCTTCAATAAGCTTATGACCTGACAAAGAAACATGTAATAGTAATGCATAAATGTTATGGATAGGAAAGGAGAGGGAACAAAGATTTCTTTGTGCCAGGAAATCAATAACAAGCTTATGACCTGATGAAGAAACACTTAATAGTAACGCATAAATGTTATAGGTAGGAAAGGAGAGGGAACAAAGAGTTCTTTATGCCAAGAAATCAATAGCAAAATTTAAGACTAATAGTAAGAATCCTACCTAGACCAACAAGTAACCATGGTGTTAAAAGTAATGAGCAGAGGATAACAAGGATAACTAATATTAAGGTATTGGATAAAAGGTAGGCTAAGGGTATGTTTTTATTGTGAGTTGAAGTATAACATGGGTCATAAATATAAAAAGAGAATTATGTAAATATATGTTGTGAAAATTGAGGAAGTCGATGAATAGGAAGATGAACAATTACTAGAAGAGACCATCTACCTATTTCATTACAAGCAATGACAAATATGATTTTGAAAAAAAATTAACAAAGAAAGGTGATAGGTAGGTATAATAGGATAGTCATCTATATATTAGTAGATGATGCAAGTTCTAACAAATTTGTAGAAGAAAAATTGATGAATAAACAAGGTGATTAAATTGAAGAAAAAAAAACATGTGACAATTGTCGTTGGAGGGGGTTTGTAAATTAAATTTCATAAGAAGTGTAAATCATTTAAATAGGTGATGGGAGCATATGAATTTGTCGTAGATGCTTTGATCATTGATATTAGAAGTAGTGATATAGTTTTAGGGGTGCACTGACTTCCCATTTTGGATGATATTATATTTAGCTACAATAAGCAGATAATGAGATTCGATTGACAGGACTTAAGATGGAGTTAAGAAATGAAGTTACAATTAAAAGAATACCTTAATTATTAGGGAGGAAAATGGAGAAATGTTTAACAGGAGATGAAGTGGTGTATTAATTTTTGTTATTACCCCAAATTGGAGGTATAGATGGGAGGAATGAAACAAAAATATGGTTTCACTCTATTGCATACTCATTATGGTCATTTTTGTATGATAAACTAACAAAAGGTGTTACAAACATTACTCGCAGAATATGCAAACTTATTTCAGGAACCTAAGGGATTACCACCCTCTAGGTCTCATGATTATAAAATTGTGTTGAAAAAAGGAGTGAATAAAGTGAATATGAATCCGTATAAGTGCACAGGGATTGAAAACAAGTTTTATAGGAATTAATTGAACAAATGTTGCATCAGGGACTAATTAGAGAAAGTGTTAGTTATTTCTCCTTACTTGTCATATTAGTAAAAAAAAAAGATGGAACTTAGTGATTCTATGTAGATTATAGGACTTTGAATAATAAAACCATTAAAGATAAATTTCACATTCTATTAATTGATGTAATTAATGGATGAATTAAAGGGACCAGAGCATTTTTTTAAAGCTCGATTTAAGAGCTGGGTACCGTCAATTTCAAATGGATCCAAAAGATGTGCATAAGATAACCTTTCACACATGAAAAGGTCATTACAAATTTCTAGTTATACCCTTTGAGTTAACTAATGTGCCGAAAACTTTTCAATGTCTTATGAACTCCATCTTTAAAGCATATATGAGTAAGTTTATATTATTATTATTTTATGATATCTTCGTACATAGTTTAATATGGGAGCAATATCTTTATCATTTGAGGGATGTTCTTCTATAGCACAAAAAACACCAATTGTATATTAATCAATCAAAATGTTCATTTGGGTGAAGAAGGTGAAATATTTAGGGCATATAATCATTATTTATGGTGTCACCATAAATCTGAAGAAAATTAATGCAATTAGAGATTGGCTAATACCCCTAGACATTCAGACAACTTAGAAGTTTCTCGTGCTTAATTGGTTATTATCATAGATTTATCAAAGGATATGGACAAACAGTCAACCTTTGACACAACTAGTGTGGAAGAATGCTTTCTATTGGTCTTTAGAGGCTAATCAAGCCTTTAATTAGCTTAAATTATCTTTAACACAAGCTTTTATACTTACTCTACTAGACTGGAGAAAACCTCTGACAATTGAAGTAGACTAGTCAGGCGATTGAATTGGAGTTGTGCTCATACAAGATGGACATTTAACTTCATACTTTAGTAGATCCCTGTCTTTTAAATATATCCATCTTTCTATTTATGAAAAAGAATTTTTGACTTTAGTGATGGCTATACGACAATGGCATCACTATGCTATTGGTATAAAATTCATAATGCAAACAAATTATAGGAATTTGGGTTATTTCCTTGATTAGAAAATCACTACACATTTCGATAGCTCTAGTTACCTAACCTTGTTTTATATCTATTACAATAAAATCAATATTACAATAGATATAAAGCAAGGTTAAAAATAAGAATAAAAATATAAAATGGGTAAATAAATACACAAATAAATAAGGAGACAAGTAAATAAATAACTAAATCAGATAAGTCAATACAAGGACATATTTAGGGCTACATAAGAGAATGTTTAAGCTAATACAAGACTTAAGTCTTAAAGGAAAATGTTTAAAAGACTCATGAGAAAGAAAAAGACCTCTCTAAGTGAGATCTTTTACCCTTATCCTAGTATGCCAAAGTTTTCTATTAAAGACTATATCCTCAGCAAGTTCCAACAAAGTCATATCATTATTGACCACTTCCCTCTAGTTCTTCTTAGGCCTTCCTTTTTTTCTCTTACAGTTTTTAAATACAACTTTCTCGCATCTTCTCACTAAAGCATCAAGGTGTCTCTTTTTAACATATTTGAACCATGTAAGCCTTGTCTCTTTTAATTTTTCATTAATACTAGTTACTTTTAATTATCTCTTATCATTACATTCCTGACCCTATCTCGTCTAGTAAGGTTGAGCATTATCATCTTTGCCAACTAACTTATGACAATGCATATGTTTGATAGGTCAACATTCTATTACATGTAGCATGTTGACTTAATCTTTAAATGATAGAATTTACCTTTTAGCTTGAATGATGTGTTTTTGTAGCATAAAACCCCTGAATCACTTCTCCATTTAAGCCACCTTGATTTGATACGACGAATTATGTCTTCAATGATCTCTCTATTGCTTTATAAGATAGATCCTATATACTTAGAACATTATTTCTTAGGTATAACTTCTGAATCAATCTTTACCTCCAACATTGGAAGTCACCGTTTGGCCTGAAAAGGTACACTCTAAGTATTCGGTCTTAGTCCTACTCAATTTAAAGGCCTTCGACTCCAATTTATCCCTTCAAAGTTCTAGCATAAACTAGACCTTTTGCAGTAAAATTTGAATAGGTATTGTATACGAGTGAAGTAGGTTAACATTGACTAATATTTGACTACATCATATTTAAGTTTATGAATTACATAATTTTTATTTATTTTTTATGAAAATATTTGACGAAAATGATAATCTAACAAATTAGGTTCTTTAGTCAAAGTTTCTTAATACGGGAGCATAGATGTTGATTAAAATTGTCCATGGAATGGATTCAACTAAAACTCAATTCAATTTTTTAAAAAAATATTTAACCATATACTCAACTCAAACTCTAAAATGAGTCTCATTTTAAGTTCAAATTTAATTTATTATAAAATTTTAAAATTAAGTTTTATTCATAATCTCGTATTTTTTAAAAAAATTAACTAATTATACGAAATATAACATATCATATTATTTTTGGTTCACCAAAAGCAATTTGTTGCTTCCTCTTCTCTATCAAAAGATGTTTAGCCAAAAGCAACGATGGGGTCACGAGGTTTACGTGTAAAGCAAGTTTTTAAGTAGGTTCTAGTTGTTTTAGTCTAAGACATTTTTGCCTTTAAGGGTAATTTTGTCAATTTTTTATTCAGTAGATAATTATTAATTATAATTTAATTTTTAAATAAATTATCGGTTAAGTTACCTAATTTAATCTAGATAAAGATAATAAAGTGGCTCAATAAATGATCTAAATTAATGGGTCGAAGTTCGGATAGAAAATAGATCTGTTTTAGTGTGAACTTGGTCCATATCGACCTTGTGATGGGAAAGTCCGACATTGAAGCTATATAAATAGGTTATGGTCTTTTGCAGTTGTTGATATTAATCATGAGCATAAGGAATCTCTAACCTGTTAAGAAAGCTCATATTTTGAGAAAACTGTAGAAAGATTTAACCCGTATTTCGAAATTCATTTCCCATGAAAATGACAGTATTTCTATATTTTTTTGTTTTTTACCTTTTTGCGTTCGATCCAAAGTACGTGATTAAAGACCAGTCACATGATACATTGAGAGCTCAAATATACTCTTTTTACTCTTTAACTAAGAACGTTCCTATCAAACCCCTTTGTATCTATATGAACTTTTAATCGCACAAAATCTTCATAGCCAATTTTTCATTTTTGATTATGACATCATAATTATCTTAAATTACCAAAAAAAATTGACAAAAAATGGGTTTTTTTTTTCCATCTTTAAATTATCAATCCAGAGAGAGAACATGTTTGAGCATCAAGAAAGCATTACTGAGCCTAAGTGGTTCCATTAATATGCCTATTAATGAATTCTTGAAAACCTCATAAATCGTAGACAAAATGAGCAGAGAAGTGCTCATCCATATCTATAATGAGTAAATCTACTCCCGCTCCCGCTCTAGGTGAAAGAACCATTGCGATTTCCTTTGACTACACCTTTACCTATGCCTATATTCATCTCTTCCAGTTGCGCACCCATGCAGTAAGAGCTCCACATATGAAGGATGTCTTTATTATCTAACACACAAGTTCAGGTAATCTTCTTTTAATTATGTGAAAAGGAAAGATAATCCGATAATATAATGACTTCTTGTTTAGCTAAGTTTGCTGTAAGTTAAAGAATGAACAGGTGTGTGGACCGACTTTCTCCGACAGTGGAGTCAATAATTGAGCTTTTTCTAGTGTACTCAAACTACATAATATCCATTTTTTATGGATAAAGAGGTATTTCCATGGGTTCTCCTTGGTATCATATTATAATCATGTATGAAGAACGGCCTACTAGTCATTTCTACGATTTTATTAAATTGAAAGTTGGGGACAAAGGCCATGTATTTACAAAGACTATAAGTTGTCGATTGTCATTTTAGATAGGAATTCAACACACATAAGTATATATATAGATATAGATATAGATATAGATATAGATATATACCCTTTTTTATGTAGTTTTGGACTCCTTTTTTTTTTGCCATTTTGAGTTACCATTATGGATTCCATCAACTTCTAAGCTGGTGTAAATAAACTAAAACAAAAAAGGGATTCACCTTTGGCATATCTAACTGACCACTTTGCTAAACTAAAACAGTACTTCTAAGTAAGTATAAGAGTTATAATGCAATCTTTTTTTTTTTTTGAAATATGAAATAATTGATTAATTGAGTTACAAAAAAATACTGTAGAAGGGGAGGAGACTACATCTGTCATCGCCCTATATACACCAAGTCAATTCACAGCAAAATACCTACTAGGCATACAACGTAAAAACAAAAGGATCAAGAACAGTTGTCATATATGCCATCTAGCCCTCATACTTGGAGTCAGTCGATGCTCCTCTTTCCTAGCCACGATGCTTACTCTAATCTCGTTTAGAATGTTGTAAGCTAACTGATATTGGTTTCAGAATGTTATAATGCAATCCTTACTGATGTGGTGTCCAGTTACATGCCTTTCCTTCTCCTTAACTTTCTTGGCCAACAAGCAAGGTGTAGTCTATTGGGTCAAAGAATCCCTCCTTAGCCCTTTACCTATTGTACACTCGTGAAAGTGATTATGTCAATTTGCGAAATATACAATGACTTGAATGTGACAATATAAGTCTCTCAAGGCCTAATCTCATTAGTTTCTAGGCCTGTGTCTTGAAACTTGAGTGAGTCTCGAGTTAGGGCCTCGAGCTTGGCCCAGCCTATTATCATCTCTAACTTGTATCAATTAAAAACTTGCATTGATCATACTACCCAAAAAAAAAAAAACTTGCATTGATCAAACCCCCTCACATAGTTCATATATATTTTATAATATTAAAGCATTTTCACTGTTTAATTTTTTAAAAAAGTATTTACACCTAAAACAATCATCAAATCATAGTACCTTATTTTTATTACCACATAGGATATCTTCAATTTTACAATCTAGTTTAATGTAACGAAAGATATCACTTGTAGTCTGAAACATTTGCATAAAGAAGAAAAAAACAGACTCGCGCGTTGTCCATCAAGAGGCCTAAATGCATCCATTGGAGCCCAAAAGAAGTTCTCAATGATTGAAGTTTCTATTTTGGGCCCCCATCTTCGCCTCCCCTCGACGAATAGTTTCGGCTTTCTGCTGCTTTTCTATTCTTTTCTACGCATTTTCTCCATCGCCAAAACCAGTTTTATAGTTTAAAGCTACCTACTATCTTCTCTCTAAACCTTTATTCTTCGTTGAAAGCTTCTTTTATATGAAGCACATATATACTTTGTTAATTTTTTCGGTTTCTTTCTCCATGATTCTCACTACAGTCCTGCTTTGACTGCTCCATGAGGTTACTATCCAATCACTTGCTATGCCTATCTCCCTGACATGATTCAATCTTTGGGCGCACAACGCCTCATATATCGCGCTCGTATTGCTTTCTATGTTAAAACAGGCCTCCTTGAGAACGCAATCCAAGTATTCGACGAAATGACTCAGTCAAAATGCCGCGTTTTCGGCGTGGACTATAACCGATTTATCGGTGTTTTGGTTCGACATTCTCAATTCGAATTAGCCTATCAGCGATATTATTCTGAGATGGGTTTGGGTGGGTTTTCGCTATCTCCGTTCACTTACTCTCGGTTCATTTCTGGGCTGTGTCAAGTTAAGGACTTTGCACTCATTGATGAATTGTTGCGTGATATGGAGAGACTTAATTGCGTGCCGGACATATGGGCTTTCAATGATTGCTTGTATCTTCTGTTCAGCGAGGGAAGGTTAGAATCAGCAATGGAGATGTTTAAGAGAATGGTTCAGAGAGGAAGAGAACCTGATGTTGTATCATACACTATTATTATTGACAACATGTGCAAACTAAATAAATTTGACACTGCAGTACAATTTTGGCATGATATGATTCACAAAGGCTTGAAACCGGATAACAAGGCCTGTGCAGCACTTGTAGCTGGGTTGTGTGGAGGAGGGATGGTAGATTTGGCTTATGAACTTATAGTTGATATAATGCGTGATAGAGGAGCTGAATTATGTACATTCGTTTATAATGCATTAATTAGTGGGTTTTTTAAAGTAGGCAAGATTGATAAAGCGGAGGCGCTTGCCTCTTTTATGAGTAGGCATGGGCCTGAATTGGATTTGGTTACATACAATGTGTTCTTGAACTACTATTGTCAGGAGATTATGTTGGAAGACGCAGAGAGGTTAGTGGATAAGATGGAGAGGATTGGCATAGAACCAGATGTGTACAGTTACAACCAGCTTCTGAAGGCACTTTGTAAAGTTAAGTGTGTTGACAAAGCCCATAGATTGATGGTGGAAAAGATGGAGACAAAAGGGTTGTGTGATGTTGTTTCATACAACACTATAATTAGTGCATTATGCAAGCAGGGAAGTACCAGAAAGGCTTATAGACTGTTTGAGAAAATGAAGCAGAAGGGTATTGATCCAGATGTGGTGACGTTCACAATACTTATAACTTCTTGTCATAGAGAAGGTAGTCCTGACATAGTGAAGAAGCTTCATGATCAGATGATAGCATTGGGTCTGTTGCCTGATCGAATATTTTATAATACAATTGTAGATTATTTATGCAAGAGCATGAAAGTTGAGAGTGCTTATAAAGTTTTTAGCGAGATGGGAAAACAGGGGATTTCCCCTAATGCTATTTCTTATAACGCCCTTATAAATGGATTTTGCAAATCGCTAAGAGTTGATGAAGCAATGTATCTATACAAAGAAATGCAGAGTAGAGGCATTTATCCGGATGAAGTAACGTATAAGTTGATCATTAGAGGGCTTATTCGAGAAAATAAACTTTCAGTTGCGTGTACAGTGTGGGATCAAATGATGGAAAAAGGCTTTACTCTTGATAAAGCTGTTTCAAAGGAACTAATCAGTGCACTCCATTCAAAAGGAGGTGCCCCGACATCAAAAGGTAACTAGGGCTCAACGTTGAAATATCTTAATTTATCCATTCATTGTTTTTGTGCAAGCATTTATAGCGGCTATTAATTCTCTCTACTTCCATTGTCTCAGCTTGATGTTGTTTGTCACTGATTCCATGAAATTATATATGGAACGAAGAAGTTCAGAGAGTTTTTTAAGGAAATTACCGGCTACTCAGTTAAAGTAAGTTCTTATATGACTGCACGATTCATATTCTTTGAAGATAGACTATTCTGCATATTAGATAACACTAATGTTAAATAAAGCTCGAGTTGTATAGTATTTGTCTTCTTATTTACTTTAGATTATCTAATATTTTCTTTGATTTCTTTCTGATCTGTGATCATGATGTACATACCCAGAAAATGAGAAAGGCACTAAACTGTTGTCTTTTTATGTTGCCTAGGCCTTCAACAAGTAGGGTCTGACTCCCTGATACGACTTGGTTTTATAGGATGAAGTCGTCTGGGGAACACTAATTATTAGATTCAAGTATTCAAATTAAGACGGAGAGGTATGGATTTTCCAACTCAAAACGTCTTGAATTTAATTTTCATGTTGTGTAATTTCTTCCTTTTCTTTGTTCACCTTAACTCGAACTATTAATGTCTGATGAATTGATGAAATCAATGCTATTGTCTGTTCACAGAGCTCAACAAAAAGGTAAGGAGTGACGGAGCAGAACTTTCATCATATCATTAGAATGAAGAACCAAATACTTGGAAGCGTTTGGGAGAAATCCATGACTTGATTAAAGAGATAAAATCCCCATCATCCAAGAATCTTCTAGCGATACGCTTGGTTCACATACAACTTGATTTGTTTACTTGACTGAAAGATGTTTTATCCAAGTGAAATTCTGCTTTCAATGTCTTCTCGTGTTGGTATCCTCGTGGCATGTGTGAACTGGTCTTCAGGAGTTAAATGTTGCAAAATAAGCGTCAGATAAGTTTTGTGTGATTAGCAGAGAAAGGCTTGTAGCCTTTGAGTCTATTGTTAACCCTTTTAATAAAATGGAAGTCTTATTATATAAATAAATTAATAATGCGGTGTTGCGCACGGTCAATTGAAGTCTTGTAAGGCATTACTAAGACTTCGGGAGTCCATCAACCTAACTATAAATTAACTTGGCCTAATTGAAAAAGGTATCAACTTAGAAAACTATATCAAATTTCCTTTCCCCCTTTAACCATTTTCCTTCTGAACACGGTCAAAGTGGGAAATGTGAGATTTGCCATACAGAAAGTACAATGGACAATATTAGAGGTCTTGAAATAATGTTCTTGGCGTCACAAACCAGTCAAACTATGTAGTAGAGCTCAAGACAAATAAGTCAGGTATGTGATCATATTTCCGGGACCATGCAAGTACAGACTGGCCTATCTTAGCAAAGAACCTTAAGAAAAAAAGGCAAACATTAAAAGATTACTTGCCTCCTCTAATTAGCTTGTGTTTGATTCTTTGCCTTTGCATGAATCCTACTTGAACTTCTCATCAAGTCATCCTCTTCTCCACTTCTTACACCTACTCATTCAACTTCCATCATCACACCTATTACTTCTCTTCACTTCTTACCATTAGTCTCCATATCCATGTCTCGCCACCCTGAAACCAACCCACATTTTTACGGGCCACTCCACCGGCAACGTGATGGCCAACTTCCTCAAACTCCGCCGAGACATGAAGTATCACAGCCAGAGGTCCGGGACCAAGTAAGTCAGCCTCTCCACCCAAGAGCCGCACATCCACGGTTTGATGAGCAATACCGTAGCCCTTGGTTGACACCAGCACCACCACCTCATGGCCAACAATACCCACATGCTCGATCGGAGGATGGCCAATACCACAGTCCATGGTCATGGCAAACAAGCCAACAACCACATCCAAAAAAACGTGTGGAGATTCAGGAAAAGGACCGCCATCCTCCTCCGCCGATACTGCCACCAAGGGACCATCGAAAAGAAAATGACAGAGAACCACGGGTAGGAAAAAAGCAACAAGATGATCACCCCCGTCGTGCCCAAGGAGTGGCCGGAGCAACACAACTTCCAGAGCACCGTGGCAGGGGACATTATGTCCCCCGAGTGCCAACCCCACGACCAACCAAAGCCATATATTGGTTTGGTGCCGTCTTCTGTGCTATATTTTGGATAATAGTGTTTCTCGGAGGTCTTATTGTCCTCATAATATATCTTGTCTACCGTCCAATGAATCCCTGGTTTGAGATTTCAAGTGCCACTCTCAATGTAGCATACCTCGACACTGCCTCTCTAATCGACAATAGCTCTCTGCTAAATGCTGATCTTCAGGTGCTTGCTAACTTCACAAATCCAAACAAGAAGATGAGTGTGGACTTTAGTTCCTTGATCATTGATCTATATTATGGGAACACTGTTATTGCAACTCAATATGTTGAACCATTCTCGGCGGCAAAACGTGAGTCCAGGTTCGTCAATATTCACATGATGACCAGTCAGGTTCGACTTCCTCCAAAGTATAGCCAACTGTTTGTACAACAGGTTAATCAGAATGGAATCTTATTTGAGGTCAAAGGAGTTTTCAGGGTACGATCTAATCTGGGTATACTACGATACTCGTATTGGTTATATGGTCACTGCACTATCATGGTCACTGACCCTCCTACTGGAGTTCTACGAGCAACCAAATGTAGAACAAAACGTTGATGTGGAAGTAACTGGAAACTCTTTATATTTGATTCGTTCCCAACTTGTAAGAAATTGTCTTGGGGATTGTCCTGAGCATATCTCACTGGAGTCATTCCTAAACTTGCTTGATTATTTCACTGTTTCCACTGATTAGTTGATTAAGCCTTCTTTTCAATCAATGTTTGCATTCCCTGACGGTACAAATTTGCTGTATTAACAACTGGAATTTTGAAGCAGACGTCATTTAATGGAAATATAATATCACATGTTAAGGAAAATATAGATTCGTTACTTTTAAGTATGAAATTATACACATCCAATGACCAACATTTTTGTGAAATCAACCCTCCCTCCCTCTTAATGGTGATCAACTCCTAAAAACGATAACAAATGAACAAGGAGAAAAACTTCTCCCAATGACACGTTTATTTACAAAGGCTCATTAATGTGTGAGAAAGTTCACAGAGAAAAAGAAAATCCGGAAATCATGGCCAGCCTCTCCTCTTGCTCGGAAAGCCGAAAATACAAGAATAGAAAGCACTCCAAAGAGCCACATCACCCTCCTTCACTCTTGATTAATTTTCAAACAACAGACAATTCTAGTGCAAATATTGTAGAATCACCTTGTTAAAATCTCCTGTAATAATCCCTTGTAAAAAAGGGGTGTCTAAGGGCTTCATGAGCAGTTAATCGGGTAGATGGATCATACCGAAGAAGACCTTGCAGTAGATCAATTATATCCCCAGCAGAGTGATCAACATGTTGCATTACTAGATTCTGCCAAGAATGCAAAGAGTACATAAACACATGAAAACGAAAATGATATACAAAACGTACACAAGACTTGTAACTGGCATGCAAACTAACAAAGCCAGTATTTACGTAGAATATGCTTGTCATCAGCATGCCACCAGGAACTAACTAGCGATACAACTTCAAGATCTAAGCACAATAAACCTATACCTGCAGACGTGGTAATTTCATAACAGCTCTAATGCTTTCCCGAGAGGTTGCACCATCTGGCCAATCCAATATGCCCCTTCTTACATACTTCTCAGCATGTCGACTGAACCAACCCCACTCCCCCAACCCAAAAAGTAGAATGTGAAGTTTGATCTACTGAAATTTTCTTCACATAATTTAAGGGCTAACAACACTAAATAGGCTAAGAAGAGTGCACTCACTCTACTCTTTTCAACATGAGCTGAGGTAAAGGGCCCAAAACCCTCTCCATCATAGCCAAATGCTCCAAGTTTTCATGCGTCTGAAATAATGCTTCTCCCTGTGAAGACGACTATCAGACTTCATAACTGTTTCAAGATACCAAGGAAGTGAAAAGTTGAAGGATGTGAGCTTACGGTGCAGAGTTCTACCAAGATACAACCAACACTCCACATATCACATGGATAACTCCACCCAAGTCCTGGAAAGTGAAATAAGAATTGGACCTGTTAGGGACATATGCATGATCACAACTAAAAGGTATTATATGCCAAAGTGCTGCATACCAAGGATAACCTCAGGAGCTCGATAGTGCCTTGTAGAAACAATATAGCTGTGATTCTGGTCGCCATTAGCTGTGCTGCCAAAATCTATAACTTTAATAGCACTTGACTTTGGCAATCTCTTGTATGCAATTCCATCAATAGGTAACTGCGTTTGAACCTGTAATCGTGAATGATAAGAAACGTTTCAAATGAAAAGTTAGAGCATAACTCCAAACGTCGTAGTAGAAATACAATTCAAGATTAGACATCCATCCTTGGGCATGTACCTTATAGTCCGGCACTTTTATATACTCTGGAGAAACAAAAAGGATGTTCTCTGGCTTCAAATCAGTATGGATGAGGCGCAAATCATGTATGACTACAACATATAGAACGTGACTACAAATTAGATTTTGTAAGAATTATGATATCAGTTTCCACCCAATAAACCAAAATAAATGGGTTGGAAAGGTTTAGATGTAGTAGAAATGAGAAATGCGCACATGCTACGCATTCCAACAACTGTCTGCCAAGTTCACGAACAAGATCAACAGGGAATGAGCGATAGTTATTCTTCCTAAGAAAATCATATAAGCTTGGTCCAAGCATCTCAAATACCTATAAGCCAATTTACACAAAGAAGTCATAACCCCAAAGTTAACTACAAACATGAGGAGAGCACATCTAACAAATAGTCATTAACTTACGATGCAGATATGGTTACGATAATCAAACCAATTTCGCAGTTGAACACAGCTGAAAAGAAAAAATTCCTTAACCAATAATGGTGTACCTCAAAGCAGACATAGAAGTCAGTATGTGAAATAATAAAATGAAAAAGGAGGAATACTTACCGACTGCCATTTCTATCATATTTTCCAAGCAACTGTAGCACGTCAATTTCCAACATTGCTGCTTCACGATATTTTTTGATGCTTCGGACAACTTTTACAGCAACCATCTCTCTTGTCTCCCTATCCCAACATTCCAACACTTGTCCAAAGGTGCCTGTACGATTGAACAGATTTAGTTGATGCACTATCCAATTTGAGTAACTAAAGTCCTAATTTCTTATTGATTTTAAGCTGGACCAGTCAGAAAAACAAAGTAACATATAAAGAGGAAAAGTTAGCCTAACCTTCACCAATTTTTCTTTGAATCTTATCTGCAAGAACAAGAAACATAAGTAACAGGAAAGTCTAGTAATCAGGAGAGTTAATGATTCCAATTTTTTAAATCTTAAGAGTATTTCAAGTTCAGTGGGAACAAACATGGAAATGATGTAGGAAAGTGACAATAGAAGAATCTCAAATTGCAAACAATTTTGAGAAGGAATAGATTGATGTTCACATTCCTTTGGTAAGTGCTCAACAGTATTCATTTAGTGGGAAAATTCCAACTTTTGTGAAGTAATTTGAAACAAGGTCAACACGAACTATTTGAAGTAAAATCAGATGCCAAAAGTAAAAACAAAAAGATGCTTTAAAGTCATTCAGGTTTAAATGTGAAACAATTACTAAAGAAAAGACTTGGAAAGTCAAAGAAATTAAAACAATGAAGAGAAAGCATCATTATGGTTATAAATGTGACCCACAATTACACTGATGTAATTCATATACAACATAGAAGTCAAGGATTAACTGACAAAGCCTCATGAAGTGGCGATTAAGTGTAATTACAGCGAGAAGTTAAGTTTTCCCCAAGTGCAAATATGTAATGTCCATCTTTGTCATCATTTCGCCACGGGGGAGAGCCTTTTTGAGTCAATCCATTTACATATAAACTTGGCGGGTCTCCTCGAAGTATTCTTGATGGTGCAATGCTAGTTCCGTTTCCAAGCCCTTGCCCACAATACAATCCTGACTGCGCCTACAGATAGGCAATGTTTAGTTTCCGCTAAACAAACAGTAATTCAAAAGCCATCCCTTCCTCAACAATTCACTTTCAAGCTAATCCCTTCTATACTACCAATCAAATAAAAACTCCCAACATAACATAAAACCTAACATTAGCATCAAACAGAGACCCATGATAAGAACAACTAGCATAAAGAACAGCCCAAACAAATATGTGTACTACCTTATAAAGTCATATTACAAATACCAATCACACATTTAACAGGGAAAGATTAAATGGTCACTATTTCAAGTAAACGGGGATATTATTCATTTATTCTTAACCTACTTAAATTGGCAAGAATCATACTATTAGAATTAGCTACATAAGAAAGACTGTTGACGATTCTGTAAATATCAAGACCAATTTTCATCACAAATACAGAAAATCCAGCCTCAAGCGTACGGAACAAAGTCAAAGTAAAGACAACAACCCGATAAAGAACTAAACTTTATTCTAAACAAAAGTGCTCATCAGACAATCTTCACCTAAAAATATTTTCCACAAAAAACAACCAAAAAGCCTGACTTCGTACATCAATTACCCAATCAAATCAAAATAATCAACCGAAGAACAAAAACATCAGAGAAAGTAATACCTTAGCGTGAGCTTGAGGAACATCCCAAGCAAACCTAGGCCTCTTTCTGGGGCGACGATCCATTTGATTATGGTGGAAATCAGAGACATAATCCATCTCCATTTAATTCATAATCCACTAAATTTGTCCATGGATTCAGCTCCATTGCCAGCGAATAATTACCCTAACCCTAGGCCTTTTTTCTGATTTGTTCCCAATCATCGATATGCACTGTTGATCTTTTCCAACTATGGTTAGCTTAACTAACCTCTGACTTAGCCGTGGTTGAGTTATGATGCTTTTGGGCTTTGGTGTTTTATTTCTGTTTTCTTCGTTATTTCTGTTAGTTGTAAAATTACTGAACGTGTTAGATTTTTTAAAAAAATATTACATTTATTGCTTCTGAGCTAATATTTCCTTTTTAATCAATTTTTATCTATCATGAAAAATGAAGAGTATGCGGATTACATTTTGACTTGAATTCATACTTCCGTATCAAATCATTTAAGGTAATTTATTTTTCTAAATCAACTAAATAAAAAAATTTCTTCAATAATTTATGTAACTTAAAATTTTCATTAAAATTATAAAATTATAAAATATTTGTTATAAACTACAACTAAAATAGAAAGTATTTTTACATCTACTTAATATAATTTTAATGAATAGTGAGATTTGATTAAGAACATTTATTAAATTTCTACAAATAAGTCTAATAACTAAAATAATAATAAATTTAATTAAAGAAAATTATAAATTCAACTATAATTCAAAAAATAACTGAAATACCTTAAAATAAATTTTGATAAATACTTTTATGAATTATACATAATAATCTTTTTGACGTATTTAACATTATTTAATTTATTATTTTGAGCGTCAAAATGCTTCTATCGAGAACGCCTTTGATTTGTCGAATTGAGATTAACCTATTAGACTACTTGCTACAATAATAACAACAACGATAATCGAGTAAAAATCCCGCTAACTATGGGGTTTAAGAAGATCCAGTGTATACAGTCTTACCCTTAACTAATGGAGAGGTTGTATTAAACTACTTGCTATTCAATTTAAATCAATATTTATTTTAATAAGATCACTTTTTTTCTTTTTACTAAATATTTCCATATATTAACAAAAGAATAAGGTGAAATAAAGTTAAAATTTTAAATTAAGATTTGTCATTGCTGATCATTTTAATGAAATATCACATTTTTAAACATGAAAAATAGTAACAAGTAATGTTGACATATTAATAATTTATTAATTCATACTAAACCACAAAATATATTTGAAAAGAAAAATATATCAAATTTTTTCTTGTGATGTATTACAAAGGTGATGCTTTGAATAACTGACATTTTTATTAAACCTTATTTACAATAATTAAACTTTACATTTGTTTCAACAATAATGTCTCCCATCTTCAAAATATTGGATTACATAACTTTCACGTGTTATCTTTGGAATGAAACAAAAATTAGAAATATATTATTGTTCAATATGTTGATTCTAATATGCCTGCCACCACAAACATTTTCACACAAGAGAGGACAATTTGGTGAAAGGAATTGCGACCCATCTGTGGTAGTAGTGTGACAACCCATCGAGAGGCAATAGAAGAGGCAACCCAGTAGATATAAGAGGCGGCCCAGATCTGAAGAAGAATCGAGGCAATAGCGTGGCGACCCAACTCCAGATCTAAAGAGGCGATAGTGAGGCGACCTAGCTCTAAAGAAGTGAGGCGATATAGCAAGTTCTTTAGGTAAGCCTCTTTGTGTGGATGCTCAAATGTCTATAATGGAGTAAATTAGGTATGCAAAAATATGTGTGGAGGTCGAAGGAAATGCTATACTACCTAATCCTCTACCAATTCTCAAGTTAGGTGAAACAAGGGAGCATGTGAATTCTGAAGTTAAGGTGATCCCTAGAAGCCTCATAATCAACTAAGAAACGGGTCCCCGCAGGAAACCTTTTTCAAATTGGATGGTAGGATGAGCTATTGGGAGTTGAATCTTCTCCAATGGATAATGACGAGGCTGCAGGTGTACAAAATGATGCTAATGAGAATTTGGGTAACTCAGTTATAGATACTTCATATACTAAAGGTGGGAAGCCCGATATAGTATCTGGACACACCTCTCGTTACAGGAACCTGATAACCAGAAAGTTATAACTACTACACAAGATTCACAATTAATGGAAGAAGAGATAGAAGATGAACCTGGTCTACTAGAAAATGATCTATCAAGCAACTTGTTGTTGATACAACCACAGAATAACAAAATTGTTAAGATAATAGAAAGGTTTCATGAGCGTTCCCCCAACCCCAAAAGAAGATCAACTAGAAGGAAAACCAAAAAGAAGGGGTATTCCTCTTAAATGATCATTCTAATATGGAACAAAAGAGGGTTAAATAACCCTTTCAAACAGTCCATGACGAGAGAATTAGTAACCGACAGGAAGTCAATTATGGTCGGCCTCTTTGAGACAAAAATAAAGACTCTCCATATTCAGAAAGGACTGTCTTTTTGGGTGCTCAATAGAAGACAATTACTACTCGTTTACTTCATTATAATGGTCAGATTATCTGCTTAACCTTTATCTGAGTATACATTTATGAAATGTATCAAATGCATAATTAAGTCATGTATAGCAGACATTCATAATTCACAATCAAAATCTCAT
>JAOTAY010000003.1:8574306-8584994 GCA_025629805.1 Erythroxylum baracoense | reverse complement strand
GATGTGCATTTCCTAATTTCTCAATACTTTCTTATAAATCACAATTTTAGCCTTAACATGGGTAACGGGATGTTACATTATACGTCCAGCTTTTATTGCCAACAACAAACAACAGACATTTAGCTAAGTTGATTTGCTATAATCAATTGATGTACTCCTTTTTTGTAACTATTAGAGAATTTTGAATCTGTAGGCAGATTAAATGGCTTTTTGTAATGCTGTTTTGTAGCTTTTGCTAGTATTAATACAATTCCTTTTATTTTTTCAAAAAAAATGTCTGCCCGTATACTAGCTTAGTCTAGTGTGCCTATCAACTCTCCAAGAGATATGGCATTTTAATGCAACATTGTTGTGCACTTTATGTTAATTCAATTCTACAGAAGCAGTAAGAGAGATCTTAAATGTTTATGACTTGTCCTATTGCAATAGCCCTCAATTGGAGAAATATTATGAAAATGACTATAAAAAAGCTTTTAAGCTTAAAGAGATTAGTCACATCATTTTATCAGGAAAGAAGTATTTGATCAATGTAATATATCAGTTATCATTTGTCAGGGCTCCTATTCATCTCATTGAAAAGCTTTATACCCACAAAAAATTTAAAATATCTTTCGAATACAAGTATTGGTATTCCAACTTTGATGGTGATAGATTTCTTGAAGTGGCTCAAGAGGCCATAGCTCAATGCAAGGCAATTTCATTTATGCCTATTCCAACCATAAATAAATCATCATATACAAATTCTATAGTTTCAAAAAATATACAATAAGCATGACCGAAACAAAAAGGGTTTTAGTTATTATTACAATAGGACAGGAACTTGTTTCAATACATGACACTTGTAACATGTATTTGCAAACATCATAATCTTGAAATTTGCCCAATTAAGTGACACAATTTTTTAAAAATTTTTATTTTATTTTATATATATTCAGATATATATGATAAAGATATATGTACATTACAAAAGAAATTATGATGAAATTATAATTATGAAATTTATATTACATTTATGATTATTATTAGTCATTCTTCTATTAAGATTGAACATTAATAGAATGTAAAGAGACTAATACAACTTATGTTTATTTCTTATAAAGAAAGTAGTCGATTCTATAGAGTGGTTGTTTATGAAAGAAAAAGTAATTCAATTACTTATATGTCTATAGAAATTCTCATTGTGATAATTGTATAAATGATTCTTTGACTTAAGATCTTCAAAGTATCTCATATAGGAATTATCATATTTTGAAACTATTTATGACTTATTATAGTCAATAGTAGTTTAATCGGTATTCAATAGATATAACATGAACTATATGGAAGTAGTTGAGTGATCAACATAAGATTTATCGCCCTAAAGTAATTAAGAATAATGTTCCGTTGTTCTCTATTAATATTGATTCAGTAAATCTTTGGTCAAGATGGAATGACATTTAAAAATAGTTTTTAGATATCATTAATTAAATCAATTACTAATGATGAAGAATTAATATGATTGGACTCAAATAAAGTATACATTGATTTCATACTCTATGTCTAATTATAATATTGTATGATAAAAATATTTAATTATATAGAAAATTCATATATAAAAATATTGGCCAAAACCACTTCATTCTTAAGTATTTAAGTAGTCATGATGTGTTGCTAGATGTCAATGATGTATGGATATAAATTATTTAATTAGACCTTTAATTCTTCTAAACCATTTAGAATATTGCTTGTATGGTTATGGAAATTCTCATTCTGATGATATAAGTGATCATTTGGCTTTAAATCACCAAAGTATCTCATATAAGAATTGCTATATTTTTGACATTACTTATAACTTATTTTAGTCAAAGGTAGTTCAGTTGGTAGTCATTAGATATAGAATTAATTATAAAAAGATAATTGAGTGATCAATATAGGTTTTATCACCCTAAAGTGATTAGAGAAAATATTCTATTGTTCTCAATTAGTATTAATACAAAAAATCTTTTGGTCAAAATGGAATGACACTTTGTAAAAAAGTTTCTAAATGTCATTAATAAAATTAATTACTAATATTAGAAAACCAATATGATTGGACTCAAATAGAGTAAACATTAATTTCATATTTTATTTCTAATCGAAATATTGTATGATGAAATGATTGAATTATATGAAAAATAACAATGTACGAAAAGGTGTGTCAAAATTATCTTGATATTTCTAAATATTTGAGTGATCATGATGTGTTGTTAGATGTCAATCTTGATTTATAAATATGAATTGTTTAATAGAGAATTAAAGATGAATTAAAGAAATTTAATTTATTTAATCCTAAATATGATTTAGGGTTATAATTTATATCCGTTACTAACATATTTGATAATCTAATAGATCACATATAAAGAATGAGTTGAAGAGAGAAAAGATATTTTAATTAAGTTGGACATGATTATAAAGTTTGAGAAACATTAAGATTAAATGTGAGATATTTAATAAATAAGGACCAACATGAGATATTAAATCTAATTTGACCTAATTGGTATTTAATTATAATTAATTATATAATTCTAATTAAAATTTAACTGAAATTAGAAATTTATTTCAAGTAAATTACTAAAAGGCCCAAGACTTATTACAAGTTGGCTTAGGCTCCAAGGGAGCTAGCCTTAACATATTAGCCTGGGTCTAGCTCAATTGACCTAACTTGACCTAAAGTTAATAGGCTTGGTCTGGTTTAACTGGGCTTTAGGCTAAGCTTAATTTTTTTTAATTTTGGGCTTCGATTCGGGCTCAACCTTGGTAACTTGAGCTTAGGTCAGTTACCAATTTGATTTGTATTTTTCTTTCTTTTCCGTCTCTTAATTTCATAAAAATACCTTCTATCTTCTTTACCTAAAAAAACAAAAGAATTCTTAGTTATGATTCAAAAATAAATAAATAAACTAGGAAAATGAAACTTTCCCCGACAACAATGCCAAAAATTGATATGTGTTATTAAGTGTGTACACATTAAGTCTTTATTTTATTTTCAATTTATTAATCAATTTAGTATAGAGCAAATAAGAGTTGATCTCACGAAAACATTTAATTTACTAATTTAGTTTATTTGTCAGTAAGCTCGTTATAATATTTTTAACTAAAAAGATTCCAATAAGTCGATATCAACCTTTGAACAAGTGAAAGTCATCATAAATACAACAGAAACATATAAATGACTTATTCAATTTCAAATGCAGATTTATATATCAACAATTTGAACTTAAAGTGTGGATATCCTAACAATTTTGCTTATATGAAAGAAAATTTATCATAAAGGAAGAAACATGACAAGTGCACTAACACATAATATCCTCTTTAACCAAAATTATTAACATACAACGTTAAAACTTAAGAAAATAAAATTACAATACATTCTTGGAACCACACAATCAATATTCAAAAGCTAGAAATTATTGTTATTGACATAAATCAAGATTATCAAAATATATATAATGATGGAATTTTTTAGTGGTGAAATGAAGTCATACAAATATGAAAATTTTAGTTTAGAAAACTTATACTTCATTAACGACTAAATTCATTTCTAATATCACACATCTTCTATGAAAGCATGATTAAATTGGTTTGGCAACTCTAAATGACCCACTAAAAGCAAAAAAGATTACTTTCACAAATCTGAATCTTCTAGAATAAAATAGTTTTTCAGCTACTTTCGATCAAACTTTAAGGTTCACTTCTAGCTTGTGTTTCCTACCAAACTAAGATCTAAATGGTCACTTAAACATAAATCAAAGTTAATAAAAATTTAAATCAGTTTTGATTTTAAGAAGATAGAGTCACAATGTTAGCAACATATCATACATAATTCAACTCAATTTTCTAACTAACTATTTCTATCATTCATATAGGCATGAAATAATGATCAACTTGGTGTAACTACATGCTGAATTATCACTTGGTTCATCATGATTATTGTTTAAGTACAATCATCATATGGAGTGATCTAACCTCACTATAAAATAGGCATATATAAACTCAACAATTTTTCATGTTCAACGTGAATTTTCAACAGTTGTAAGATCAATTTAAGTAGATATTTCAACATCTAAATTGCTTCCTAAAATCAAACCAACTTGATTAATGATTTCACGGCTAAGAGTAAAGTACAAAATCTGAACAAACCTTCACAATTTTTAGTTGGACAACTCCTATTTCAACTTGTAATACTTTTAAGTTAATCCTAATTTGACGTTTCTACATCTAATTCAATCAAGACACATGTCTCTACATAATTCAACTAATAAAATAGCTTTCTAGGAACTAATGAACCATTCAAAGAAAAATTCCAGATATGCCACAATGCATATTAATAAACATTTTTGTATGAAATATCCAATACATAGTTCTTTTGATCATAATACATTAAGCTATGCTATTTTTTGAGTTGAGAAGAGATTAAACATACATAATAAAACACATTTAAAGGGAAATAAAAACTTGGACAGCTTGGGTGAAATTAAAGAAATAAAACATAAACTAACCTAATATTCACAAATGAACAAGTCACTTTTTTTTTAGTTTAGTCATACAATTTTAACATATCTTGATAATCCGAGACATTTAACAAATTAAATATAGAAGACCAACCAGGCGGTTCCTACTATCCCTTTTAACTCTTTAGAATTGAACTAGCTCAATTCAAGCATCAAAAACACATTAAGCACAAGGAAACTTAATCAATAATCGAAATTTGTCAGATGAATGTCGAAATTCCAACAATTGCATAAATGTTAAAACCACTAGGCAATCAATTAAATTCAACCAAAAAATGATATCCCAAATAGTCAAATTTGCATATATAGACTAAAATTAAACAACCAAGAATAAATCAAGCATAGGAATTCAAAAACAAAGGCAATAAGGGTTTAGAAAACTCATTAATGTGCTTCACTTTCAAACCTCGGACCAGCCCTTTCAAAGTCTAAAAAGTCCTCCACTAATCGTGAACCAGCTCAAAATAAGTGGGAATTGGTTCCCTTTCACCCCCGAAACACTCCTTGGAATGATTCCTTGCTTTAACCCATCTTGAAAGAGTGCCTAACCTTTTGGAGAGCTCCCTTCTTCACGTGAATGCTTGTTGTTTTCTCCTCCCAAGTTGTTATGTTTTTATAGCCTCATAAACAACTCCTAGCCCTGTAAGTTTCTAGATTCTCGATGAGTTTCTGCTTATCTCTTCCATTTTGAAGAGATTTAATGGAGATAAAGACCTCAGGAGGGTGCAACTTCTTCTCCCATCCAATGTTGCTTTCTTCTTTTCCTCTACGTTTTGTGTTTTTTCTCTTTTCCTTTACTACTACGTTTTTTCTCTTTTCCTCAGCTGTTGCGTTTTGTTTTTGACTGGCTATTTACTTGTTCTAGGGAGCTGCTTTATAGGTTGAACTTCATTTTGGTCCAGATTTTCTTCTAAATTCCTTTTTTTAAGTCCATCAAGTCAACAAGAAAATATTTAGTACAATTTAAACCCTTTTTAAAAATAAAATATGGAACTAAACAACTTAGGTGAATAATAGAAAAGTGTAGCAATTTTTGCCTAAATCTGCTATGTAAATAATTTAAAATAATATAAAGTATAGGTGTAAAATATGCTATTATTTCTACTTATCACTAATAAGAACATAAATTTAAGTCCTAATCATATGATTATCATCTAAGAAAACATTATTGCTCTAATACCTAGAAAGCACATATAATTTACACATATCAATATGCAAAGATAGCCAAGCACCAAAAACACTTCCAACGTGGAAGAATATAAGACAACCTTGTAATAAACTTCCAAACGTGACCAACTAAGGAAAATACATAAGGAATAAAACTAGAGATGATAGATCTCTTGAAACTTCCTAGTAATTTGAAGTTAAATGATCAGTTCCATTGGGAAATTGAACATTACTTGAAGAGAGTAGTCTCTAAACAATGTAATGGGCCTATAAGGTCTCTTAAAGAGGAACAACTATTCTATAATGACAGAGGAACAACAATACCTCAATTGAGAGTAAGGGACATGGAGCATTTAGTGTTTATACTATGGACCAATATTTATTCCCCAATTTAGTTTTTATGTTGTAATAAAATTCCATTTGATGTGATCTTGAGTATAATCTAGGTTCCTTTCCCTTCACAAGCAATATATTATATCAGCAAAAGTAATCTTGAGTATAGTTTGACCCCTTTAAGCCAAATTATATGGCTGAGGAAGTGAAAAGATGACCTCAAACCAATCCTTAGGAGCTAAGGAAATGTTATATAGCTTAAAGATTTAATTCCACGTGACGCTATAAAAGGAAAACTAAAAGGAGATATTATTATTGTCTTAGGTACTTGATTACATAGTATATAATAAGTGGGAGGTGTTACGTCTCTACCTAAAGGCCAACCAAAGCACAAAGGAATCTCTAAGAAGAGCTTAGTTAAACTAAATTGTGTTAAACTAATACACCTTAGAAGCAGGTCATCTTAAAAGAAGTATGCAAGATTTAGTGGTAAAACATCCTAACTAGTGTCTTAGCCACTAGAAAGAGTCCTCTATGTTAATGTTAAAGGAGAGGACAAAGAGTGATAGCCATAATCTTTATACTATCCCTATTTGCGATGTTGAAAGGATTAGACTAGCTCATCTTTGATGGAGGCATTGTCAGAAATGAGCATTCTTAACAATATAAATTCATTTTATTAAATAATTGGGTCAATATTGTCATTTGGCTTTAACCCATGAATTCATTGAGTTAATTACCTTAATTACGTGGTTCATAAAATTTTTATCTAATATACATTTTAAGGATAATAATTATAGGTTTCACTATCGAAAGATTAAACTTGTATAGTGAAACCGTTCATGGGTTGTTCTTAAAATCAAAAGGTTGTATACATATGAAACCTTAGATAGAGATCACTATATTAGTTTTAATTTGTGAATTCATTTAGTAAGTACCTAAATTACATGATTGATAAGCTATTATATGTTATTAAAATTTAATCTAATAAACATTTAAAAGATAATACTCACAGATTCCTCTTTCATTAAAAATGTTTTCTTATGAATAATTTACAAGCTATAATTAAATGTTCAATGGTGCAAATCACTCCTTAAAGTTTTATAAAAATTTTAACTTTGGTATTTATCATTATTTATTGTATCAAGTTAACCCTGTACATTTATAAATAGAACATATTGGCCATTCAGATTATATAAAATACAAATTAACGAACCATTATATATTTCTAGAAATTTATTTAATATGTACTAAAGAATAGTAGTTGAAAATTAAGTTATATTGGTGAATAATTTATGAGCCACATATAAAATAAAGATATTGAATAATGTTTTAGTTAATCTCATTAAAAAATCATCACACCTAACATATGCGGCCCACTAATAAACAACATTATTAATTTTCCCAAATCACCTAAAAGCATACACTCTGCTTGTCTACTCCTTTCTCCTACGTCCTAGAAGAATTTCCCAGCTAGCAAAATAACACTCCCAAAGGTTCCGCACTTCTCATCAACGGCTAAAGCTTCAATTTTTTCTTCCCAATTCACCATTTTCTTCTTTCTCTCATATTCTCTCTCCATCTTTCTAGTCACCGGAAAAGAAAGTCACGATCAGTTTACGAGAACTATGGACATGAAGCTCCTTGGTATTAGAAAAGAAAAGCTTAGCCATTTCAAGATATACTGGCATGATATCATCACAGGTCCTAGTCCAAGTGCGATCCAAATCGTGCCACCGCCACAGAAGGCCTCAAAAACAGCTTTTGGATTGGTGAGAATGATCGATAACCCTTTAACGATGGGACCTGAATTGAGCTCTAAGATGGTAGGTAGAGCACAGGGGTTCTACGCACAAGCCTCACAAGAAGAGATTGGGTTGTTGATGGCAATGAACTTTGCTTTCACTGAAGGAAGGTATAATGGTAGCACCATCACCGTGCTGGGGCGGAACAGGGTGTTTTCGGAGGTGAGGGAGATGCCAGTGATTGGAGGAAGTGGGCTTTTCCGGTTTGCTAGAGGGTATGTTGAGGCAAGAACTCAAAAGTTTGATGTTAACACAGGAGATGCTACAGTAGAGTATAATGTGTACGTCTTGCATTACTGATGATGTTTTTCTGGACCTTTCTGCTTTCGTTGTCTTCTAAAGTATAATAATGCTAGTGAATTTGGTCTCCAGTACTTGGCCATTGCTTTTTGTTCTTGGAAAAGCAAAAGTAATGCGCAATGAGTTTGGTGTGACGTTGATTTTTACAACTTTGTATCCACGCCTTGACTCCGTCAATGGTTAAAATGAGTTTGAAAAGTGGTCTGGCCCGTAGGCATAAGCCTATATTGAGTTATTTTTAAATGGCTGATTTATCAGTTAAATTAGGTTTAGATTTGTTTAAAAAAAGTAGGTCTTTATAGGTCTAGACTTAAACAGCTCATATTTAAATTCAATTAAAAATATTATTTTACGTTTTTAATTTTTTAAAAAATTATTTTAGAAAAATTAGTAAAACCGGCTATGAGGCAACTAAGAAAAGTTTGTCACTTAATTTCTTGAATTATAAGATCTTTAAAAAAATTAGTTTCATTATTTAAATATATACCTTTTTATTGGATTGCGTTATAGTTAAAAAATAATAGGTAAAATGTATAATATATATTTTTAATTAATTATTTAAAGTTTGTTATTTATTAATTCATATGCATAGTTAGAGATTTATGAAATATTAAATATATTAAAAAAATAAATAATTTCGTTGTTAAAAAATAGAAGTGTATGAAAAATATCCTACTCACGCTTTTCATACGTTTGTTCTCTTCCACACAGAAAAGATATGCACATAATCATGATTCATGAGTGGGGAGTGGGGGAGTGCTTTACAACTGGCAGTATCTTTAACCTCCTCTAGATTGACCAGTTTTTAGATATTTTTAATTAGATATTTAACTTATTTTTAATTTAAATTAAAATTACTATCGTTGATTCTCTAAAATTTATCACTAGATTATTTATTAATATTTAAAACTCAATTATTAAAATAAAATATTTAAAATATAAATACTAATAATATGTGTTGTAATCAATATAAATATCCTCTAATTAATTTGTATTTTATATTTAAACATTAATTAAGTTCTTTTTTTCTATGAAACTACACGTCTTTTGATTTTATTAATCATAATTCAAGTCATAAAAAAGTATAGTAATATATGGAGTTATAAAGAGAAAATTATCTGAAACAGTCACAAAAATTTAAAACATAGTGCAAAGAATAAGGTATTTAAATTTGAAACTTAGAGAAACAAACATAAAAAATAAATTGAGCGTGAGAAATTGGTCTGGTTAGTGGCCATATTTTAAAGATATTAATATAATTAAATAGACATATTTAGTTCATATTTTTTATTTAATAGTGGAATAAATCTTAACAAATTATTTTGATCACTTGATTATAGAAATATAAATTTGCTATCTCTCTAATAATTAGAGTTATTAACAATTTTATATCAAGTTTCTTAAACCATAAAAGCGTAAGGAGAGAACTCAATTTTGATCAAGAACGCGGTGAAGTTTCTTAATCTCTTTACGATAATGGCGTCTTCGACATCATGTACACAATATTATATTCTAATGATTTATGACAATTATTTATTTAAGATCCTAAAGTTAAGTAAATCATATTTCACATGCGGTATCAGAGCTAGTGTTTTGAATAAACAATTTATTTTTCTATTTTATTATGAATAAACAAATATCAACTTTAAATATGCCATAGTTTTATGCATGAGGAATGTAAGAGCTTTTTTTTCTTATCAAGTTTAATTACACGTAATTCAAAGCTCAATTGTTGAATCGTACGATTATGACTAGGCCTGGCAAAAATTTTTCTGAATCAATAACTCGACCTTATTTGATCAAGAAAAAATTAAATACAGGTTAGAATTTTTTTGATCAAATTTAAACCAGGTTGATCAAGTTCTGTCCGAATTAAAATCAAATATGGATTCTGGTTGACCTAATAGGACAAAATATCCAAATTTTTAAAATTAGTCAGCACCAAACATTTAAAACCGATTAAAATTGTCTGATTCAAATTTAAAAAAGACAAAAAATCATTGTTTCAAAACTTGGCAAAGAAAATTTTCCATTTCATAAGTTCTTTTGATTTGTTTTTATAAACTATTTATTTCATTAAGTCAAAAATAATTTTTTTACTTTGTTTCTAAAATCATTATATTATAATTAATCTAAATTTATATAAATTACATTCATAATTTTTTCTCCTATCTAAATTCTAATATTAGAAGATTCATTTCTACCTAGCTAAGTCACTCTAAGTAAAAGTTTGTTAAGAGTAATTTCTTAGATCCTTAACGGAGACATTGATATAAGATATAAGTATAACTTTAAATCCTTCTTGTCCGTAGAGTGTTATAAGCATATTATATATGATATATTCATGTTTCATAAAATTAATAAAATCATTTTACCATTTTTCGTTTTAATTTATGTATTATGTGACAACTTTAAATTATAACAATATATAATGAATTAATTATGATATAATAAAATTATTGAGATGTATGTAATGGTATGATTAATTAGGACATTTAATCCAATTAATTAGAAATTTATATGAAAAGTTATAAGCATATCATATATTCATGTT
>JAOTAY010000003.1:8541556-8571089 GCA_025629805.1 Erythroxylum baracoense | reverse complement strand
TGAGTAAGGTTGGATGCCGCGGTATGTCCCGCAAACACACGCCGCCGACCTAAGGGCGGGGTGTGGGGTCCAACAATAAATGATAAGTGGAATATTAACGAATTGTCTAATATGCTTATTTAAGAGGGAACAAGGATAAAGACTCAAGGAGTTCATTTAATTAGCCTTATAGGTCAAAGAGCTAGCAAGATTCACAAGATAAAGGCCAAGAAATTTAAGAAGAAAGCACTCACTAATGCTACATAAGTTACAACTAATGTTGATAAAAAGGAATAAGAGACAGATAAGTATCTTTTATATAAAAAGGAGGGAAACTATTAGAAAGATTGTATGAAATGTAAGGCTTGGTTTGAATAAAGGTACATATAACCTTTTTTTTATGTTCAATCTAAACTTAACTGATGTTCCTTCTAACACTTAGTGGCTTGATTTTGATGCTATTACTCATGTTTCTAATGTTGTGCAAACATTCCTTACAATTCCATAGTTTGTGGAGAAAAGTATTTTATCACCTTTATAGATGATTTTTCACGTTATATATATATGTCTATTTGCTTAATGAAAAATATCAAGTTATACACATCCTTGAGATGTATGTAAAGGAGGTTGAAAGACAATTAGATAAAAAAAGTGAAAATTGTAAGATCTGATAGAGGTGGTGAATATTATAAAAAATATGATGAATCACGATAATGTTCAAGTCCAATTATAAAGTTTCTTGAGAAACATGGCATATATGCACAATATATTGTGTCAGGCATAATTCAGCAAAATGGCATGGTAGAAAGGCATAATAAGACATTAATGGATATGGTTAGGAGTATGATAGGTAATTCCTCATTACCCAAAGCCTTGTATCATTACCCAAAGCCTTGTAGATGCACACACTTAAAATTACTATGTATTTGCTAAATAGGATTCCTAGTAAGGCAATCCCTAAAACTCCTATTGAGTTATAGATTAGAAGGAAACCTAGTATGAGGCATCTGTATATTTAGGGTTGTTCAGTAGAAGCATGAGTTTACAATCTATAAAAAAAGAAATTAGATTCTCAAACAGTCAATGGTTACTCTATTGTTACTTAGATAAATCTTAAAGGTATATGTTTTACTGTCCAAACTATAGTCCAAAAATTTTGAAACAACTAATGCCAATTTCATTGAAAACAGTGAAGTTAGTAGGAGTATTGCAAAACATGTTGTGGATATTAGTAAAACAAGGGTTAATGTTCCATTACCCATAAATGTTCCAATATCCACATTTATACCAAATAATGCCCTAGTATTGAAAGAACAAAAAAATTCTAGACAAGATTTGGATGAAACAACACCTCATAAAGAAACTAACTTACAACAAATTAATTTAAATGAACCACGTGGAATTTCTTTGAATAAACCTGTAAGAATAAGGGGATCATATATTCCTGGAATTAAAATTTGATTGTGGCATTAATAATGATCCTATTTCATTTTCAAAAGCCATAGAAAATGATAAGTCTAATAAATGGATTGATATTATAAAAGATGAGTTAAATTCAATGGCACAAAACAATGCCTGGGACCTTGTTGATTTGAAAGAAGGGTCTAAGCGAGTCAGATGCAAATGGTTTTTCAAGTCCAAATATGACTCAAATGGCAATATTAAACGAAATAAATCTAGAATTATTGTTAAAGGTTACACTCAAACGGATGACATTGATTATAAAGAGAACTTTTCACCTATCTAAAAGAAAGACTCATTAAGAATAATCATGGTATTAGTGACTCAGTTTGACTTAGAGTTACATTAAGTGGATGCGAAAATTGCCTTTTTGAATGGTGATCTACAAAGAAGTTTATATAGATCAACCCAAATGTTTGTCTAGAGAAGGAAAGGGTCGCATGGTATGTAAATTTAAGAAATCAGTATATAGACTTGAACAAGCTTCTTGACAATGGTATATTAAGTTTAATGATACCATATCATCTTTTAGTTTTTAATAAAATGTTGTTAATCATTGTATCTATCGAAAGATCAATGGGATTTTTAGTTCTGTGTGTTAATGATATTGTACTTGTTGCTAATGATTTATACATATTATATAAGACTAAAGATTTTATCTTTAAGAATTTTGAAATGAAATACATGAGAGAGGCATCCTATATGATAGGAATTTTAATAATTTGAAATAGATCACAAGAATTGGTAGGATTATCTCTGAAAGACTATATTGAAAGAATTCATAACAGAATTAATATGAACAAATATTTAGTAGGGATTGTCCTTATATAAAAAGGGAATAAATTTAGTCTCATACAATATCCAAAAAATGATGTAGAATATAGACAAATGGAATAGATTCTATATACTTTTGTTGTTGGCAGTCTCATGTATTTCAAAACATGCATAAGATCTCATATTAGATTTGCAATTGGAATGCTAGGCAGATATCAAAGTAATATTGGTATGTACAATTGGAAAGTTGCAAAGATAGTCATGAGGTATCTTCAAGGAACAAAAGACTATATGCTCTTGTATAGAAGATCAAATCCATTCGAAGCACTTGGATATTCAGTTTTAGATTTTCCTGGATGCATTGATAATAGAAAATCAATGCTTGGCTATTTGTTTCTAATAAAAGAGGGAGACATTTCACAGAAAAGTTTCAAATAAGTCATTACTTTATTCACCATCGAAGCTAAATTTATAGCTGATTTTGAGGCTACAATTCATGCTTTATAGCTGCGAAACTTTTTTCAAGACTAAGCTACTGAAAGTTTATTGTGATAATTCTATAGCAGTTTTCTTCTCTAAAAATGAGAAGTACTCTAGAGGCACTAAACATATGGAGTTGAAATATTTTGCTGTAAAGGAGGAGGTTTAGAAATAAAGAGTGTGTATTGAAAATATTAAGACAGATCTTATGATTACAGGTCCTTTAACTAAAGGCCTTCCATCAAATATATTTAAGGAACATGTTCAAAGAAAGGACCTTGCTTATATTGATAATTTTTATGATATTTTGACACTCTTGAGCTTAATAAAGTTTCTAATTGGTAGTTTTCTTATCTATTATGATTATGTACATATAACTGTTATTAAATAAGAAACACAATTGTCTATTAAACATTAATGTGGACCTTTATGATATTTATATATCATTAATGTTATTTGCCTTGATAAATTACTAGTGGTATATGGAAGGAAACATAGAAATTTGAAATGTAGGATTGTCATAACCCGAATTATGTGGTTTATTATGTTGAGATAGATTATGGAGATAAAGAGATTTATTTATGCGCACTGATTATTAAAATAAAGTTTAAAGCATCGGGTCAAGTAGAAGAATGTAAGAATATAGCCTAATTAGTAGCCATATTCTAAATAATATTAATAATGATATTAATATAATTAAGAGTCCTACTTGTTCCATATTTTCTATTTAATAATGAAATAAATCTCAACTGTTTATTTCTATCGCTTAGTGGACATACCAAATTAAAATTCATAGATATATAAATTGATTCTCTCTCTAATAATTAAGGTTACAAACAATTTTTTATCAAGTTTTTGTAATCGTACGAGAGTCAAGAGAGAAACCAATTTTAATCGAAAACATATTGAAATTTCTTAATCTCTTTAAGATAATGACATCTTCTATATCAATTACACAATATTACACCATAATAATTTGTGAAAATTATTTATTCAAGATTCTAAAATTATGAATGTCAATTTTGATTTTATATCATGAAGATAATATTTTTCACATTTAGGAGGATAAAAAACCTTGTGAACCTTTTAAGTTACAACAAAATTTATCAAAAAGGGACTGGACCAACTATCAAACCTAGCTAAATTGGTTCACTAATGTGAGCAAGTGAGGCAAAATGCAACAAATTCAGGCAACACATGGTAACACATGGAGGCTTTAATGAAGGTCTTATCACTAACGTTAGATTCATCTTGGTAAAAGTAATCTTTCGGTACGTTGAAAAGGAACTGAACAATATATCTTATATTTGATAATCCAAGTTGGATTAAGAATAAGAACCAGGAAATAAAAAAGTACATAACTACTGGCTCTACCAAAACTTATCTAAAGTTGTCAACAATAAATTCATATAAAATAATATGATTAATAATAAAAAATAAACAACGTATCAAGCAAAATATATTTAATCAGAGAGCTGCTTGAAACTTGCATGAAAAAATAGTATTATTATTGTTAGGAATGGAAAATTCAAAATCTACACCTTTAGTCAACAACATTTTGTTGCCATCCTTCTAGGTTTGGTAATGGGTCGAGTAGAGCACGAGTCTGACTCTACATAGACCACCTAATTTTTTAAATTAGAAAAGCAAAATGACATCATTTTCTGCAAAATGACGTGATTTTCTTTATAACTATCTAGCTTTAAACCGATTAGGGCCTAGATAACCCAAATCCACCCTAAGGTTTGATCAAATCGAGTTTGGTACTTCGAGCTGAACTGGGCCGGTTTGCCAAACCTACTTCTTACTAGTAATCATATCGATATTCACTTACATAGCTCCATTGAACACCTGACATCGAATTGATAAACCATCCTACAATGCAAAGAGAGATTTGATCAGCAAGATAACAAAATGTTGACATATTGTTCCAAAGGAGTAACTAATCTAATGAGTTGTCTAATAGTCAACAAAAGTTGCAAAATCAAAGCACTGCATAGGTTAAAAAACTAAAAGCTCAAAAGAAGCATCGCATTTTTTGCTTTAAATTATACAATTAGAGTGATAGACTAAAAATTTTTATCGCCAAGGGCCCATTTATGAGTGAATGCATTTAGATGCAAAAACTTGGGATGAACTCTTATATGACCCTTGTAGCCTTGCAACCTATAAATTGTTAAAAAAAACAAGCATAATCATTAAACTTTACACGACAAGGAAACATCAACGTATGACTTCAGATCTAGAAAGCACACCCAATTACTTAAAATGTGAATTTTTAGATAATGCTAAAAGCAAAAGAATAGGATTTCTTAGGGGAAATTAGTAAAAGTTACCCTTACTAAGAAAGAAGGTCAAATCTTGGTAGATATATATGGCAAGTGATTTGTATATAATTTCGACAAGATAAAGCATTCCTAGTTTACATAAATCATTTAACAACATGTAAGATAAAACTAAAAGAAACCCACGAATCTCCAATGCTTACAAGGATATATAATTGAATTTAACAATTAAAGTCTCAATTACGCTTTTAATGCAAAATATGGTGAAAAGACAAAATTTTTATTGGAATTTAGGGATGACAAATTGGCCCGAGCTAGGCCTTAGTTAATCGAGCTCAGGTGTAACACGCCACTACCATAGAGTATATGATTGAATATCTAGAGGACATTCAAGAACATACCCTATGAAAATGGTATGTTAGAGCAATCACATTCTCTTATTATGGCATCATATAAAACATAAGTAATCAAAAGATCAAGCTCTTCCCTTTCATTCGTAAACATATTTACATTGTAGCATTACACTTCATTAAACATATATTTACATAACTAAAAACATTTGCGTGTCTACTGCTTGTTTTTTTAACAAAATGTTCTACATGAAATGAGAAATAACACATTCTACTAAACTCCTCAGGTATCAGCTGACCAGACCTTTGAGCCATACTTGTTTCCCAAAATTGACAATACTAGACTTCTACTAGATTGCCTTAGAGCTAGGTCTTCCTCGTACCTAAAAATCAATGTTGCAATTTTAATGAGTTTGCGAATTCAGTAAGTGAACCATCATTGATGTGCTCACTCATGTCAGAACACAACCATTTCAAATATAAACCAAATTCACAATATTCCTCATCTCAACAGTACATCATGAATTTCATATATTTCATATACTCATTTCAGGATAATCTGATCATTTATCTCAATCATTCATATTATCAACAAATACACAAATATGACATATAACTATATCATCATAATTCAGTAATGTCTTCACAATCATTTACATGATACATTTGAAGATATATTTGCAAATGTACATGCACATGTGACTCCACTTTTATTTTTATTTTGTTGTGACCAAGAGCTTATTTACTGTCCCGTATCCTTTGTAGATATCGAGCTCATTTCACATTTTTTCTCGTACTCATTGTGGATACCAGGCTCATTAATAACAGAGCCTGTGGCTCTTTGTGCATATTTCTGAGCTTTAAGCTTTTTTTAAGACCGATCACTTCGTTCACAACTTCTTTTTCTGATCATGCATAATAATGTAATGAGATGTATCATTTCAAAAATGTGCCATCAATCACTTTCATTTACTGTGCACAGTCATTTTCACATATTCATCGGATCTCAGTCCAGCATTCAACATTCCGTTAAGTATATGTTTTCCATATTCACATTCAATTAGAATACACTCCCAATACAATCTCGAATATCAAACTCCTCAGACTATCAATGTTTGGAATTATCACAATCATATCAGTAACAGTTTAATAATTGAAATTTAAACATAAACAAATCAATCATGGTGAGAAAATATCTAGGTTAATTCATAGTACGCTCTAGATTAGCTATTGCTTTGACGAACCAGCAATGTATGGATGTTGGCGTTCAACTTGTACTTCTTTAATCATGCAGTACACACATATTGTACACATTACTAACTCGATCAATGAAATAAATATTTAATCATGCACGTATATATGTGTGTCATGTTCAATGTATGCTTAATTGACTTTCCCGGGTATGTATCCTTATTCACAATTCTTGATCATTCAAACATCATAACTTGTTCACATCTAGTTTGTAATTAGATTAATACCTTAAATACACTTGATCATGCTCAATTCATCAACCATTCATTAATTCATTTCTAGTATTATACATAATCACACAATATCTCAATTCTCATTTATTCATTCCTAATGCATTATTCATATCCTTTGGATCACTTTTGTATTCATAAGAACATTTTCATTTCTTTAACACTCCTAAATTCCAAACTTAGATACATTGATATCAAACAATCTATTCCCTAAGTTATAACATCAATTATCAATCAAAACTAATCAAACATTTAACCAATTTATCCAGCATCAAATTAGGTTCATTTCAGGCCCCAATCAAATCCAAATGCACCATAGTAAAATAACTTATCCTTAGTTAGTTCAACAATCACACGAAACAACATTGTCTTCAATTTAGCATTTCCCACAATCGTGTATGGCCTTAGCACGATCATGGGATGGGTTATCTGAAAGTTCCCATCCATTACCTTCCATTTTTTTTTCCAAATTTTGACATCTTTATACTAAACTCAAAACATCTTCTTAATAGACCATCAATTTTACCTCAAATTGACCTTAATTATACTCCATTTCCTTATGATTATCATCTCCAATTCCAGTTCAAAATTATTCAATTATTAGCTCACAAATCATTGTCTTTCATGCATCAAAAATCAAAATAGAAAACTATCATTTATTATCATATATATAGTCCTAGTTCTTTCTCATTTCAAGAACACTCCATTAGCATTTTTTTTCTTTAGCATAAATTCACCTTCATTATATTTCAAATACAAATCTAATTCATCCATGTATCAACCTATAACCCACGTTTTTCATATATCAAGAGCAACACATAACAGTATCCAAGTTCATCCAACATATTCCAACACTCTTCATCACAACATCATATATATTTCATTCAAACTCAGTCATCATTAAGTTCTATCAAAACATGCCATAAATATCATATTTCTACTTACTTGATAAGCTCCAATTCCACGTCAATAAATCAAGTCAAACTAGCTCTCAATTCATGCAAGCTCATCACAAACTCAACTTGGAAAGAGGTTAGTTTTTGGCAAAGCCAAAGGACAACAATCAGCTGGTTCTTTAGCTATTTTGTAAAGGATAGTTTGGCTTTGGTGTAGCAATTTGGCAAGGATTAAACCTAAATTCAGAGATGTGTGTTAGGAGCAATTTTAGTGGAGAGACCAAATGAAGACAGTTAAACCATCTCTACAGAAACTTGCTTCATAAGGTGCTAGGTGTCTCTCTTTGACAATAGCATTTTTCACTTAGCATGTAAGCCATATATCCACTCCTTAAGCTGCCATATGTCACCTAGTATTTAGTCCATTTTTCATTTAATAATTGATTCATTTGTCAACTAATTACTAGCCCATTCGTCACTCATTTATCTATGTCAAATGTCACTTAATTTATAGGCTTAATCATCCTAATTTTTCATGTATCAATTTATCTTACCACTCGAAATTTTTCCTAGTCCAAATATACATATTAATTCATCGCTCTCCTAATTAAAAACAATTAATTCCAAATTACTAATTGGAATGGAATCAAATCAAAATTTAAGACATAACAATTCACAATTCATCATGTTCATTTTAAATCTTTCATACCCCAGAATATGTCAATTGAGTGCATATACAATCTTTGAAACATGTACAAAAATCATAATTCATGTGTGTATGCTAATGATATACATGTGAATGCAATGCACCTCATAATTTCCCATTACTATTTCTCATGTACAATGGTCTAGGATCCTATGCCTTAACCCTTATTATGGAAAACGAACTATTACATCAGGGGTGGGCTCGGGCTATCAAGCCCTGGCCTAGTTTGAGGCCTGACTTTTTGTCAAAAATGACATCATTTTGCTTTTTTTTAAAAATAAAATTCGGGTCTAGTTCAGGCTGGGCCACCTTAGACTTAGGTCGCCTCTAGCCTGGTAGACCTGGGCTCAGGCCCGATCCATTGCCATCCTACGCCTGACCCATTGCCATCCCTACTGGAAATTAAACAATAATCATCAAAAGAAGCACGTTTGTAGTCACAACTTTCCAGGCCTACCAAATTCACACTCCCATTCGCCAGTGGCGGCGACAATGGTGTTAGGAACCCCATTGGCAAGACCACTCCCAACTTGTCCAATTTCCTTCTCTTATTCTTCAAATCTCGTTCACTGAACAACGAATCTTTGTTAAAGAAGCTGCCTATAACACACAACTACCATAGAGCATATGCTTGAATATCTATAGGACATTCACTAACATACCCTATGAAAATAACATGTGAGAGCAATCACATTCATTTATTATGGCATCATATAGAAGATAAGTAGTTAAAATATCAACTTTGTCCATTCACAAACATACCTTACGTTGTGGCATTACATTACATAATACATATATTTACAGTACCAAAAACATCTGAGCGTTTATTGCTCTATTACAAAATGTTCTACATGAAATGAGATAGGTAAATAAACATATTCTACTAAACTCTTGAAATATCAGCTGACCAGACCTTTGAGTCATTCTTATTTCCAAGATTGACAATACTAGACTTCTACTAGTTTGCCTTAGAAGCTAGGTCTCTCTCGTACCTAAAAATTTACACTGCAATTTTGATGAGTTTGTAAATTCAGTGAGTGAACCATCATTAATGTGTTCACTCATATCGAAACACAAATATCTCAAATTTAAGCCAAATTCACCATAAACCTCACATCTCAATAGTACATTATGAACATCACACATTTCATATACTCATTTCAGACTAACCCGAACATTTATCTCAATCATTCATATCATCAACACGTACACAAATATTGCATATTTTTATATCAACATAATGCAATCATACTGCGCAATCTTTCACATGATACATTTGAAAATATACATTTACAAATGCATATGCACATGTGACTCCACTTTCATTTTTATTTTACTAGGACCAAACGCCTTTTTTCTGTCTCGTACCTATTGTGGATACCGGGCTCATTTCATTTACTGTCCCGTACCTATTGCAGATACCTGGCTCATTAATAACTAAGCTTGTGGCTCTTTGTGCATATTTATGAGCTTTAAGCTCTTTTTCATATTGGTCACTCCGATCACATCTCCTTTATCTGATTATGCATAACAATGTGATGAAATGCATCATTTCACAAATATGCTATCAATATCTTTCATTCATTATGCATAGCCATTTATCATATTCATCAGAATTATTACAATCATATCAATAACAGTTCAATAACTAAAATTTAAACAAAGACAAATCAATCATGATGAGAAAACAAAGCAACACAAGATTAGAGTCGATTACATATTTATGTCAAACATAAGTTAAACACCAAAAAGAAGTTATTTTTAGTCTAAAAATAAACTAGCACTAGTATGGAAGCATGGAAATGTTTTAAGATTGGAAAAATTATTATATAGGTTGAAACAATCTCAAGAGCACGAGTTGGAAGATTTATAAAGTTTATGATAACTTTTGGATACCACCAAAAGAATTTAGGCAACACTTTGTTTTTAAAAAGGGGTAAGGTAAAATCACTATTCTTTTTATATATGTGAATGCAATGGTGGTCATATGGAATGATCCTAAAGAAAGAAAGGCATTGCAAAAGCATTTGTTTGAAGAGTTTGAATGAAAGATCTTAATTGCTTGAAATATTTCTTTGGGATCAAAGTTTCTGGATTAAAGAAAGGAAATTTTCTATCCTAAAGAATGCGTTATACTTATTATAAGAAACTAGTATGTTAGCATATCAACGGGTTGATACATTAGCTGAGGAAACCAAGTACTTGTTGATAAAGGAAGACGTCAAAGGCTTGTAAGGAAGCTGGTGTGCTTAGCTCATATGGAACTTGATCTTGCTTATAAATTGAGCATTTTTTACAAATTTATACATAGTCTTAGAGGACAACATATGAATGCAATAATGCAAAATTTAAGGTACTTCAAATCTTCTCTTGAGAAAGGGATTTTGTTACCAAAAATAGAAATTGGCAAAGCATATATATTTATATAAACATTGATTGGGTTGGAGTAATAGGCGATCCACTTCTGGTTACTTCTCGTTTGTAGGTGGCAATCTAGTCATTTAGAGAAGTAAGAAACAAAATATCATTGCTCACTTAAACACATAAGTTAAATTTAAAGATATGACATATGTGAAGCTTTATAGTTGGGGCTACTTTTACAAGATTTGACTACTTACTTAGACAACAAATTTAAACGTGTTGTGATAACAAGGTGTGTGATATAACTCATAGTTCTATTCAACATAATCGAACAACAAGATTGACGGATTCTTCATTAAAAAAAGTTAAAAAACAGAATTATAAAATTATCAAGATCTATTCTAAGGATAAAATGAATGATATTCTTGGTAATAACATTTCAAAACAAGTGTTTTCAAAATATCTTCAAAAGTTAGGCATGTGTCACATTTATACACTAATTTTAGGAAAATTATTACAAGATTTTCTCTATAGTTATTGGGATTTTACAACTATAATATATTGTTTGGTTCTTAATTTAGAGCCAATTAAAATATATGACAAAAGTGTATTCTCTAATGAGTTTCAAGTCTAACGCATGTAGGCCAGAAGGGATCTAAAAGTTGTAACTAAAAGCTGACATCCCATGTGCAAAGGACGGATTGTCATTGAAGTAGACGTGGGAATGCATCTTATATTTGGGGTTCCCCTGAACCAAAGCTGGCATCCCACGTGCAAAGGATGGATTGTCAATTGAATTACTGACTTTGAGACTCTAAAATTTTTAGGTCAAGTTGTGTGTGCTTGGAAAATTCGGTGAGATTGCAAATACCCCTTACTAATCACACATACGACTCATCAACTTGCTTTATATGTTGTTTTAGATAAAAAGAAAATTTACATCCCAAGTAGCAAAGAATCAAGGCTGCAGCTATAGTGGGGGTGCATTTCTCTCTGCTTTCTTTCAAGTGTTGTTTGATAGGCTTGCGTCTCAAAAGGTTATAGAATTCTTCAGGGGCCGGAAGTTTAATGGTAGGCTACTGGAGAAGTTGAAGACAATGATGATTTATGTTTAAGGAGTGCTTGACGATGCAGAGGAGAAGCATATTACTATGCCTGATGCGACGAAGTGGCTTGATGAGCTTAAACATGTTTTTTATAAAGCTGTTGACTTGTTGAATAAGCTTGTTTAAGCAGTTTTGAGTTCGGAAATGGAAGCTGGATCTTAGACCACCATGTATAGATTTCTAAAGTTCTCATCTTCTTATGATCCATCTGTTAGAATTAAGGTTAGTGGAGTTAAATGAAAAGCTTGATTTTTTTTTTGAAGAATTAAGGTTAGGGGAGTTAACGGAAAAGCTTGAATTTTTTCTTTTTGATGTTCAAAAAAAAAAAAAAAAGAGATCCACTTGATCCAAAGAGGGTATTGAAGAAAACCAAGCATCCCAGAAGGTACCATCACTTGATGTAAAAGAGTGTATTGGAGAAAAGCAAGCATCCCGGAAGGTACCCTCTATTTATGTTATGGTTGGATCTGGTGTATATGGCAGGGACGAAGATAAGGAAGTCATAGTTCAGTTGGTGCTATCAGATGATCTGGGTCTTAGTCCCATAGTGGGGATTGGTGGAGTTGGTAAGAACATTGTTGCCCAATTTGTATACAATGATAACAGAGCAAATAACGGGTTTAAATTTTTGACAGTGCTTGACGATGTTTGGAATGACAATTATAAGCGCTGGGGTATTTTAGTGAGATTTTTAAAGATTGAGGTGAAATAAGACATCATTACAAGTAGACTTTAAAGTGTAGCGCTAGTCATGAAAGTCGTTAAAACCCATCATCTAAAGGAATTATCTTGCGAAGAATGTTATTCTTGTTTTTAAAGCACGCATTTAGTGTCAGAAGCTCTAGTGCATAGTCGGAAGAAATTAGCAGAGAATAGCAAAAAAGTACAATAGCTTGCCATTGGCAGCAAAATCATTAGGAGGTTTCTTGAGCTCTGAAGAATGAGAGAAATTTTTGAAGAACGATATTTGGAATTTACAAAAGATAACAATCTTCCAACTTCAAGATTGAGCTATCATTTCTTCCATTAATTTGATGAACCATTCTTCATTATGAATGATCTTATCAATAGCATGGCTAAATTTATAGCTGGAGAATTTTACTTGAGATTGGATGATAATGATAATGATGATTCATGCAAGGTAGGCAAGACTTCTCAAACGGGTGGAGGCTTCATGAGATTGATGCCAAAGTGGTTTATGTTTACTTCCACAGCATTTCAGAATTGTAGACCAACACTTAACACAACACTTAACCGCCTACTAGTACTGCTGTCTGTATTTCAGAATTGTAGAGCAACACTTAACCACCTACTAGTGCTGTCCGTATTGCAGAATTGTAGAGCAAGGTTATATGATTCAATTAATAAGTTAAAGTATGTCCGATACCTCAATCTCTCTCATACATTAATCCAAATATTACCTGAATCTTTGTGTAGTTTGTATCATTTGGAAATTTTACTAATGACGGGATGCTATATACCAGTCGAGCTACTGTTAAAATTGGGAAATTTGTCAAATTGGTCTTCTTGATATTGCAGCGACGAGATTGCAAAAGATGCCCCCAGAACTGGGTAAGTTTAAATGATTTCTTGATTGGAAAAGAAAGCAGGTCTAGTGTTCAAGAATTGGGAATCTTCAGCATAATTCTTGTTATTAAGAATCTTCAAGATATTATGCACATTGAAGAATTTAAGGGCCAACATCAAAGGTAAAATATATCTTAAGAAGATGGAATTGGTTTGGAAGGGTGATGTTGATGATTCATTGCGTACTAGACATCTAGGCAGCAATTGAAACCTCATGAAAATGAGGAAACTCTTACAATTAGTAGGTATTTGACCACAAGATTTCCAGATTGGATTCCTTTCTTAGGAGTAGTATCCTGAAGCTTGAGAATTGTAGAAACTGTTGCGAACTACCACCAGTTGAGCAGTTAGTGTCCCTGGAAAACCTCTTAATTGAAGGTTTTGAAGAATTGTAACTGTAGGTCCCGAGTTCTATGGTAGATCCACATCAATGAGGAACTCATTTCAATGCCTCCAAATTTTAAGGTTTGAAAATATGCCCCAATGGTAGGAATGGGTTCTGTGTGGAAATCAAGAGAAAGCTTTCCATCTCCTTCAAAAGCTCTACATGATCGAGTGTCCTGTGTTCAAACATGTTCTAACTCAACACCTTCCTTCATTGACTACCTTCCATATCATTGGATGTGAGAAACTTGTGGCTTCACTCCTAAGAGTTCCAGGTATCCCCAGAATGGACTTATAGAATGATTCGCATGAACTGACTTTATGCCTTGGCAATTTGCTTTCAACTTATGGATCTCAAAGTCCTCTGCTCGAGAGAATAGAGCAACTGGGAGTTTACAAAAGGCTAATAATTGATTGCTCTGATTTCTTCAAATGTTTCCCTTTATTTCTTCTCCAACTTAACGCATCTACGAATTTCTGTTTGTCAGTCTCCTTGCGAATCAAATGTTGTCCGAATTTAGTATCATTTCCCAAAGCAGGATTAAAAACTAATTTACAAAGACTTCAGTTAAGAACACTGCTCAAATTTGGAATCACCTGGCCTTGAAGGACGCTTGCCTTCAAATTACAATCACTAAACTCATTAATGGAAGCAAGCAGTGGAATTTGCAATGTCTCCCTTCTCTTTTTGCATTTGAAAATTGGTAGCTCCCGTTATGTGGAATGCTTCCCTGAAGAGTCACTACAACTATCCACACCTACATCTCTTGGGGTCTTGAGATTTTCCAATTCTGAAATCTCTAGAGTGCAAGGGCAATCAGCACCTCACTTACTCGTCAAATTTTGTTTATTGGCAGAGGTCCAGAGCTCCAGTCCTTGCCAGAAGAGGGGCTGCCCTCCTCCCTTTATTTCATATCTATCTTGGATAGTCCTTTCCTGGAGAAAAGGTGCCTCTTCGAGAAATACATCAAACCTTATAGAGAATAATTCCACAGGTTCTGCTTTATATTCTCTTTCAATTTTTCCATTCTGTCTGAATCATTTGGATTGTGAATTCTTGGTAGAACTAAAGGTTTTTTGTAGTAGTGAGTGAAGGAATAATATAAATTTCTTTTGTTTGGCCAAAGAGTCTTAAAAGTAATATGGGAAAACTTGAAGCCTTGCATTTTCATAGACTGACATTGCACGATCATGTGTAGAATGTATAATTGCCTGCAGAATAACAAGGATAAAGCAATGCACATTGTTGACTCTAACCAAGCTAAAATGGGGTCCTGAATCTAGTATAGATGTTAAACCTTGCTGTCGGGTTCAGCTCTGGTCACCACTCTCATCCCACCAAAGATGACCAAATGCTCCATTGCACAAAAATGAGAATGGTAATGCAAATCAAACTAAATGGAGCAACAATCATTTAGTTTACAATTGTTTTAATACAAATAATTTCTTGTGTTTTATAAATATTGAACAGTATGTCATATAACTGATTGGAATGGAATAAAATTAAAAATATTGATTCTAGTATGTTTTCTCGTATACCAACTTAGTCCAGTGCATAAGCAAATAAGCAATCTCATGTTTTTATACTATACGTTGATTCTCTTCTGCAGAAGCAGCAAGAGGAGTTCTTAAATGTTCATAATCTTAGCTGTTGTGGTAGGCTTCAATTTATTAGCTCTGCCAGACTCCTACAATTATTTATACCTAGCTTTTATACTATGTGATGATAATTGGAGATATATTATAAAAATGACTGTAAAGGAGCTCCTAGCTCAGAGAGGGTACATTCACCTCATCTCATGGGGGAAGAAGTTAAAGTCTCTGATTGGTTCAATCTATCAGTTATCATGTGTCTGGGTTCCTGTTAATCTCATTGAAAAGCTCAATGCCCTCATAAAATTTAGAATGTGTTTCGAATTCAAAGTATTGGGGTTCCAACTTTGATGGTAATAGATTTCTTCAAGTGGTTCAAGAAGCCAATAGCTTTATTGGAGTGCCTTCCTCTTGCTGATACTTCTCAAATGTCGTACATCATTGATTGAACTGCTTATTCGTGAGTTGGATATTTTATTAGAACAGGAAGTTGATGTCAATCCTAAAAGGAACAGAGAGTTGGAAGGACAATAAGTGCATGATGACATGGTTTATGTGCTGCTAAAAATAGAGAAGGAACAAGATAGACAGGAAGCTAGGATTACGAAGGATAGCATCAAAGCAGTCATACTAATTTGATCTACGATTAACATCCTTTAATTTAGCAAAATGATCATCCTTTCATGATCTGGTTATTGTTTCATTGGCTACATTTTCAAGTGTCTGCAAGTAAATGTTACATGCAGTGAAACAAGTTCCTGTCCTGTTGTAATAATGCCCAAGACCTTTTTGTTTCGATCATGCTTGCTATATTTTATGAACCTACAGAGTTTGTATATGAGGATTTTTTGATGGCTGGAATAGACACCAAGTGAAATTGCTCTGCATTGAGCAATGGAAGAGTTTCCAAGTAACGTGCGAGTTGTGAAGAAAGCACAAGATAAAATTAGCAACTTGGTTGCAAACGAAGGAAGACGCACTTAAGGCGATGTTAATCAGCATGAATACCTCAAACTGGTAGAAAAAGAAACAATGAGGTTGCACGCTCTGGGACCAGCACTACTATTTCCCAGAGGAAATATGTCTTACTTCAAAATAAATTGTGACGATTGCTTATCCCAAGACAATGATCTCTGCCAATGTTTGGGCCGGATACGATCCATTGTAGTGGAATAGCAACAGAGTTCAAGATCTCTGAAAGATTTGTCAATTGCTTTGTAAAATGTGAGGGACAAAGCTTTGAGGTCTTCGGTTTGGATCTGGCTGAAGAATTTGTCCGGGGAGGCTTCTGGGAATAACAATAGTACAGTTGCAGTTACAAATATATTTTACAGGCTTTGCCTTTGTGATGGAGGAAGAAATGGACGTAGAGGAGAAAGCTGGTACTAGTCTCCTGGTCTTCAGAAGACGACCTTTCTATGTTTTGTGTCAGCTACCTTTGAGTGTGCATCAGAAATAACATGAACTAAACAAACACTTTTTGCGCATGCATATCACTATTATCCAGTGTTAAGATAAAAAAAGACAAGCGCGGAGTGAGAATTCTGTTGATATTTCTTACAACTTTTATAGCTATCATCCATCTTACATTCCAAAAAATGTTCGAAGAAGCATGTAGAAGTAAACAGATTTGAAGCAGGCAATATCTGCAAGTTGTTTTAAGTCAGTTCTAGTCAACAGTCGAATTGGAGCTCTCTAATTTAAGTATGAATCTCCATTCCTGAAGAGCAGTAAGCATTTTCATTATACAGAAAGGTCCTATAAAACACATATCCAACAATTATCAAGATTATGCATACAACAATTTGTAACCGATCAGGGTTATGATCATGATGGTTATCAGGAAATTTTTACAGCTTATCAACAATAAAACAAGCGAGTAACTACGAAAAAGTGAAGAATGTTGAAGAGATGATAAAATTAGCGAAAAGTAGAAGAAACTAAGAGAAAAAGGCCAGCACGTTTAACTGATGATAACAGTAGCTGCAACAAGTAAGTAAATAAGACAAAGAAAGTCGAGCATGTTTAAGAGATGATAAACATTGGTGTGAGTATAGTACAGTTGATACTACTGATTGGACATCAATTATAATAAAATTAGTATCGGAGTGACGGATATGACATGCACAAGAAGTAATTAACTACCAAGATCGTCGAAATGGAGAAGCTTTGATATCTCTTAACAGGCCAACATTCACTTTGTTTAAAATGGATAAATTTTAATAGCACCTTCAGTAATTAATAATATGTTATTTACACTCAAATTTCTATTTTCAAGATTGATTATGAGATTCATATGCAATATGTAGTATAGACTTTATTATGTATCCAAGATCATACATGAAAGGGTTAAAAACGAAGGAGATGCAGAATATCTGATTTCGGTTCCATCTTTGATTCCGATGCCGTTTCCGACCTCCAGACAATCACAAGTCTCCCAGAACCTTTACAGAATATATTTCCTGACACGTGATTTAGATCTTTTTATAGTTTTTTTAATACGTAAGTTCTCTTAACAAGTCAGAGAAACCGTATGCTTACGATTGATATGAGCAACTGTAGAAGACCTTAACTTATATATATAGCTTCCATATCACGCTTCCCCATCACAAGTCTGATATGGACCAGGTTTACATTAAAAAAGATCCATTTTTTACCTGGGCTTTGACCCATTGATTTAGATTTTTTATTGGACCACTTTATTGCCCTTATCTAAATCAAATTACGTAACTTAACCGATAATTTATTGAAAAACCAAAATTACAATTAATAGTTGTTCATTTAATAGGAAAATGACAAAAATTTCTTTCATATCTTTGTCACCGAAGGAAAAAAGAGGTTAAATAAACAAATAATTGAAGCAGAAAACAATCAAAAAGGAGGAAAAGGGATGAAGCCTCAACTTGGCAAATCTGGGTAGATTAAATTCCGTCTAAAAGACGGTATATAAAATGTGTCTCGTAAATGCAATACAAATCTTGTATCGAGGTTTAATCCTACATCTCTTGCATATAAAACATCCACCTCTTCATTGTTACCGACCATCAGCTTCTCCTCCCCTCTAGTCGGCCTTCTCCTGGATATGAACCCCTGTATCGTGGAAGCAACATGGTTAGAAGCTCCACTATCTAGTCACCAAGAACTTGATGTGGTTATAGCTACATTAGATTCATAAACCATAAAGGCCGAGGAGTCACCTGACAATTCCTGCTTGACCTTCCATAGCTTGTACTTGGGTAATCAAACTTCCTATGCCCTTTCTTCTTACAGAAGAAGCACCTCATACTCTTTAGGTCATGTGAGCCTTTCGCAATCCTAGACAACTCACTCTAAATCTGCGGAGAGGGTTTGAGTTTCTTACCCTTACCCTTAGACTGTTGGGATTTAGCCTTTCCCTTACCCTTGACAGCTGCAAACATAGCAGTATGAGGAGAACTCTTGATCTTCTCCTCTGCTGCAACACACAGGTAAATTAAGGAATTGATGTCCCAGTTCTCATCGTGAGAGATGTAGGGGTGGCCAACATCTCAAACTCCTGAGGAAGAGTGTTTAGTGCCTAATGCATTATAAGCGAGTCAGTAATCAGTATACCCAGTGCCTTCAGCTTGCTCTGAAGGTGTACCATCCGAATGATATACTCTCGGACGCCTCCCTCTCTAGTATACCTCATGGAGAACAATTCCTTAATCAAGGCGCTCTGGTCAGCATGAGAAAACACCTTGTACCTCTAGGATATGCTGTCCATGAACTCCCTCGCTGTGGTCGTGTCTGGCAATCCACTCAACAAATGATCAAGTATCGATCTCTTAATGGTCAAATAATACATCCTATTTGACCTTTCCCAAGTCAACATCGCTACTTTGTCAGCTTTTAAGTTGAAATTTGTAAGTCGGGGGGCCTCTCGATGTGCATGTCCATGCTGACGTCTGCCATCTCCAATGCAAACTCAACGTCTTTCTTCCACTTTTTAATGCTGAAATCATTTAAGGTTTCAATGGTGACAACATTGTTGTTCATATAAAAGGTGACTGAAAAATAGAAAAGACAATGTAAAAATTAGTATAGATGTAAGACAACAACGATACTTTAAAGCATTAAAACAGTATCTATACAGAGAATCTGATTGCATATATTATGAAATACCTGTGGGCTAAATAAATAATATATGCAATTAGGCCTCCACATAAAAATGATCAAAGTACAAATCATCAACTCTCATAACACTATCACCTGTGGGTGAATAGATCATTTAAGCAATGATCTTCCTCCATCTAATGCTTTTATGTTCATCTCAAAATCTCATATAAGGTCAAAACCTATGGGCAGAATAACCGAATATAAAACTAGAGACATCACCAAACATGTAAGTGGTACAATATAAATACTGACTCGAAAGCCTACTATGATGACTACAATCTTATCAGTACCCAAAAAGTATCACAAACACAAGGGATATAACCTTATGTTATCCTCACATTCTATATGGGCATAATGTATGTGAAAATTAATTATAAATGTAAAAAACAAATACACAGTCAAATAATCACATACAAAAATTGAAAACATTGTCTTTAAACTTTATTTGAGACTTTTATTCAAAAAATTCTTAATGAGAGAGTTTATCGTACTTTCCCGAATACCTAACCTACCACACGAGATATAAAACTTTAAATGTCTCCCCTATATGCAGTTTGGAGAATGAAAATGCACTCAAAATTAGCTTTAAAAAGGCTTTAAAAACTTTTCTAGAATCCAATTACCAACATAATAAATCCAGAAAAATTAGAAAATCACTTAAAAAATCCCCCGACCCAGAAATTGACCCAAAACACCCTGGGATAGCTATATGGGAATTTATGAAATTTTGTGTTTTTTTAACTATAGTCCATACGGTTGACATCAGCCAGCAGACGTGGCGGCTTGCGTCAGTCGCACACAGGCAAAATGCGCGCACGCGCCCCCCACGAGCATACTTGCACATGCCGCCACGTGTCCGCAATCCGACGGTCCATGTGTTTGGATGGATGAGGCACATATGCGACATGCGTCCGTCGCTCTGTGGAGCGACGTGTCAGCATGCGCCTGACATTTCATCGGCCACCACCATCAGAGGCAATTTTCAGCATCCTGAGATGCCATTTTCCGTTCCATTTGGCCCATTTCGACCCGTTTTTTATAGCTAGCCTTATGTATACCACTTTTACGTAATCATATATGTAAAAAAATCTGAAAACAAATCAAAAACTGAAAAAAATCATATGAGATGAAAAACTGAAAAATCTTCTTTTTCGGCAATCCAATCATGAAACTACTCTAATACCACGTGTAATACATAGTATAGACCTTATTATGTACCTAGGATCATATATGAAAGGGTTAAAAATGAAGGAAATGCGGAATGTATGATTTCGTTTCCATCTCTGATTCTGATATCGTTTCCGAGCTCCAAACGATCACGAATCTCCAGGACCTTTACGGAATATGTTTCCCAACATATGGTTTAAGTTTTTTTTACAGTTTTCTCAATATTTAAGCTCTTTTAATGGGTCAGAAAATTCGTATGTTTATGATTGATATGAGCAACTGTAAGAGACCTTAACTTATATATATAACTTCCATATAGAACTTCCCTATTACAAGTCCGATATGGATTAGCCCCACACTAAAAGAGATTCATTTTCTACGAAGACTTAAACCTATTGATTTAGATTATTTATTTGGTCACTTTATTACCCTTATCTAGATCAAATTACGGAACTTAACCGATAATTTATTGAAAAGTCCAAATTTCAATTAATAGTTATCTATTTAATAAGAAAATGACAAAAATGTCTTTCGTAGCTTTGTCACTGTGGAGGAAAAAAGAAGTTAAATAAACAAATAATTGAAACAAAAACAATCAGAAAGGAGGAAAAGGGATGAGCCCTCGACTTGGCAAATCTGGGGAAATCAAGAAAATCTGCGAAAGGAAAACGACTAGTGTGGAAGAGTCATTTTCTCAGTACCACGCTTTTCTTTTCACGAATCAATTACTTTTTCAAAGTATCTTTTTTAAAGGTTTCATTGTAAGAAGTTTAGTACCACGTGCTAATTTCTGATATTATACATGACGAGAAACTATCCTTCCTGAAACCTCAATTGTTCGATCAGGACAAAAAATGATAATACATTCTAGCTCTAAACAGCAAGTATCTGGCTAGTTTAAAAGGTGATCAAGAACATTTTCAAGGAAGCTATGTAAAAAAAAAAAAAACTGATGACTCTCCCTACTCTACCGATGTATCTTTTACTGCTACTGTTACTTTTGCCTCTGGTTGTTTTCTTTAAGAAAAGGATGGAAATCCAGAACCAAGATCCTCCAGGCCCGCTTAACCTTCCAATTTTAGGAAACTTGCACCAGCTTGTTCCTTCACCTATGCAATCTCTGGTGCAACTCTCCAAGAAATATGGCCCTGTAATGCTGCTTCACATTGGTCGCTTACCTTTTGTTGTGATCTCTTCTGCTGAAGCAGCAAGAGAGGTTTTAAAAGTTCATGATCATATCTGTTGCAGTAGGCCTCGAATGGTTGGCACTGGTAGAATCTCATACAACTTTTTGGATGTGGCATTTGCTCCATATACTGATAATTGGAGAAACATGAGAAAGATAATGATCATGGAACTTTTGAACTTGAAGAGGGTGCAGTCATTTCGTTTCATTAGGGAAGAAGAAGTCGGCCTCCTGATGAATTCGCTCTCTCAATCATCATCCAACGGAGCTACTGTCAATCTGACTGATAAGCTCTATGTTCTCGCTGCAAACATAACTTTCAGAATGACCTTCGGATTCAGTTTTCAGGGAACCCACTTTGATCGCAATAGATTTCAGGAAGTGGTTCATGAAGCGGAGGCTATAATGGGCAGTCCATCAGCGGTTGAATACTTGCCATGCTTCGGTAGGATGATTGACTGGCTTACTGGTTACCGTACAAGGATGGAAAGAGCTTTCCATGAGTTGGATGCTATTCTACAGCAGGTAATTGATGACCATCTTAAACCTGGATTGATAAAAGACCGCGAAGACATGGTTGATGTGCTGCTGAAAATAGAGAAAGAACAATATGGACAGGGAACTCCATTTACGAATGATAATGTTAAAGCAGTTCTCGTGGTAAGATGATGATTCCCTTCCATGTATGTCCCTTATTCAGCAAATTTATTATATATATATATTTCATTTCCTATATCCTAGAAGCCTGCTTTTCTCAGTATTCGTGTCAGGGTACTTTAGCAAGAACTTGTCTGAGGTGGTCTTAATAGTTATACTTTTTGCCATCAGACAGCTACTTTTTTCCTAATACCTCGCCAAACCGATATCAGAGGGATGCAATTCCTAACTTTGAACAAATGTCTGTTAAAGTTTGTTTTCTGTCTGTAATCAGCTTGCTATATTTCTTGGGTTTCAAGACTTCATTTCCTGGAAGTTAATGATTACCATGCCAGTGAACAAAGTTCCTATGCTCTCATGTTAAATGATCAAACCTTGTCATTTGGTTCGTGTTCGCTATTACGTTTGTTGTGAAACTACATGTCTACTTACAAACGCTTGTCGGTCAGGACTTATTTTTGGCAGGGATAGGTTCAACTGCGGTCGCCATGAATTGGGTGATGGCTGAGCTTATAAAGAACCCTCGAGTGATGAAGAAAGCACAAGGTGAAGTCAGAAACAGCGTCGGAAGCAAAGGAAGGGTATCTGAAAACGACGCTGATCAGCTTGAATATCTCAAACTGGTGATAAAAGAAACCTTCAGATTGCACCCTCCTGGTCCGCTTCTAATTCCAAGAGAAACCATGTCTTCTTGCAAGATAAATGGTCATGAGATTAATCCCAAGACAATAATTGCCGTCAATGCCTTGGCAATCGGGCGTGATCCGAAGTACTGGAAAGACCCTGAGGAGTTCATCCCCGAAAGATTTGCGGATAGCTCTGTGGACTATAATGGACAAAATTTTGAGTTCTTGCCATTTGGAGCTGGTCGAAGGATTTGTCCTGGGCTGAATATGGCATTGATAATCTTACAGACAGCAATTGCAAATCTGTTGTACTGTTTTGATTGGAAATTACCTGTTGGTACGAAGGAGGAAGATATTGACATGGAGGGAATAACTGGTACTAGTCTACTTGTCTCCAAAAAGCAGCCCCTCTCTGTTTTGCCTGTCAGCCACCTTTGAGCGTCAATAAGAACATAACATGAAATAAACGACATGTCTGTCTTAAGCATGTATGTACTCGTGTTTCAAATAAAGAAAAACATCGAACGGCATATATGACCAACCATCTTCTTGTCTCCCTTGTCTATCCATCTCAACATGACCTGCATGTTGAAGAGGTTTAGAAACAGGCAATGTAAACAGCAAAATAACTGAAACATTAAATTATAGAGTTAAATCCGCAGGACTGCTGTAAGGTTCGAAAATTATCAAAGTGACCCCTCATTTTAAAAACTATCAAAAATTCCCTCGTGATTTTGATACTCTAATGTCTGTTCTTCCTACCGTCAAAAAGTCATTAAAAACCTTAATTTCCCATTCAAAAAACACGTCACTTTTAAACGTAGCTGTACAAGTGTTAAGAGTGTGCCATGTAGCCAACGATGTTGTTCACGCGACGTTGGTTACAAAATCCCACACAACACCGTTTGAAGCAAAGAAGCAGCAGGGACTGTATTTCTCCCAAATAGAAGCAGTAAGGACAACATCGGGATCGTGAAGCTAGGGTTCGTCAGTTGTTAAGCCAGAGTTCAATTATGAAGTTACTGAAAAATTAAAGGGGGTTAATTATTTCGCAATTTTCTGCAAATTTTTTTGTCGTCAATAAAATAGAACAAGCAAAAATGAAATAATAAAAAATACCGAAATTTGGTAACGTAGTTCGGCACTCCTTACCTACGTCTGTGGAGCCTTCACCCAGCTTAATCACTTTCACAGTAGTCCAATAGAATTACACAGAATTGATTTAACAGCATCTCTCAATCTCTACAACTATCTCGCAACCTAACTATTCGTGAAAGACTTTCACACCCGATAACACGACCGACTTGTGTTAACCTCGACAAAGGATTTTCTCAAACAATCTTTTAACGAAAGAACAGTGAACAAATAACTCAAGTGATTAAAATAATAAAGAACAAAAACTAAATATACTTGAGATAGACAAGAACAACTTCCCGATGAGTTCCGCTCCACTGAAATAGATCTGGAAGTCGTCACAACAACAATAGTCTGATTCACACATAAACACCAACATGAAACCACACACCCACTGCACCTCTTCACTGTGATATAAACTCACACCACATTGTTCAGCTCTCATTCAAAACTTACACACAAACACAGTGTCTTCTTCATTGACAATTAACGCACCTTCATTCCTCACTAGGAGCACATCCACCACGTAGTATATATATGTCTTCCAATTCAATTAATTCCTCCAATGCATAGAGAAACTCACCTCAATTGCTTAATTAACAAGCCGTCTGTCACATCAAAATCCTTGTTGACCAGCGCCTTACTTTCTTTATCTTAGCTACAAAAACAACCCACCTGTCACATTCCTGTGCAATCTTCACAACCCCATCCACAAAACACTCACAGTTTGATTAAACGACTAACTCTCATAAAATCAATCCCACCATGGCTCATGCAAAGGACATGTTAATCAATATATCGATAGAATCACTGAGCCTCCACATAAAAAAAAGTCTCACACACGCCTACACTACACTACATAACCCTCACACCAGATACGTTATTCATCTGAAGTCCTCGTATGCACAGCCAGCAATCTTCTCTACATAGACACGTGACCTTTACTTAAGCAATAACGCACACACCCACAAGGTTTGTTCTAAGTGACCTCTTTTTGATAGACTTCAATTAAAACTCAATCTCTAGATGCATATTTTGGATAGACTTCAATTAAATACAATCTCCACATTTGTTGCATATCCATTAAAACACAATCTCCACCCATCTTCATCAATCCATATAATAATTGTAATGTTCTTATATGTCTAATTTAAAATACCAAAACTAAATAAGATATATACCATATATCTTAACAATCTCCCCATTTTTGGCATTGTTTGTCATAGATATGAAACTTCATATAAATAATCATAATTGGGCATATAAAGATGAAATTCACCATGCTCCCCCTTAATCAAATATCAAGTTCCAAAGAACATCACAATTATCTAAATGTCTCCCTCTTGGAACAAAAAGATGTCAAAAAGTAAGAGGGATAGTCACACATATCTTGAAATCTCCCATTGAATGGAATATTCACCATAAACAATCTCATGTCTCTCCCTTGGGACAAAACAGTATCAAAATGCATAATCATAATAATCACCAATAGATGCAGCGGAAGAATCATAAGTACGCCAAGAAGATACTTTACCCCCATTCAGAACACATGCCAACATATCACTACTTACTTCAATTCCATCTTCATCAAACTGATCAAATTCATAAACCCAAGCAATGAACTATAAGAGTTGTCAATGTAGTGAGAAAGAGAGATACCCGAGAGAGAGACCCATACTAATGAGAGAGCTGAGGAGTCTTCGATAGAGCCAAAAAGAAGTTACAAAACAAACTACTAAAAATATGAGACGACTATAGCACCATAAAAAATTAAAGAACTAAAAAAACAATTTTTGACTTTTCTTTTCCTTTTTTTGTTTTTTTTATAACACAAAAAAATACTTTAAAAATGTAAAGCACACTGTCCTTGTGCCCTTCGAAGAATCTCAAACCTGGGCTTATTCCTTGTCTCATTATCTTGGTCATCGGTTTCTTCTTCAGAAGTAACTGACTTGTCCTCTGTTTGACCAGTTACTTTACAAACAGTAACTAACTGTGAATCTGTACAATTTCTTGTTTTTCCTTCACTACGTTTTTGTGCTTGTACTTGACCCTTTCTAATCCAAGCTTGCTTCGATACCATAGGATGCTGCTGAAAATTTAATGAAGAGCATCCTGATTTTCGGTTTTGACCCCTTTGAAATATCATTTGTAGTAACTGATAACACCTTGGCCTTATATGCTCAACAACTCCACAAAAATGACATGTGGGTATAAATTTTCGTCTCTTATTCGACGCTTCTACCTCTTGGGCTAATCTGAATATATCAGAATTTTCTTCATTAACTTTCGAACACTCACCTTTATAACCAATGCCTTGAAGATCCCCTTTAACTTTATCAATTTCCAACAACTTTTCTAGCTTTTCGGTACCTCCATTTAACATTCTCAATCTCTTTTCGGTACTTACTAATTTCATTCGAGCTTTACCAAGCTCATTTGATGTCAACATCAAATTCTTTTTTAACTCTTGGATGGTGTTCTTCATGGAGAGATTCTCTTCCTTCAATCTTTCATTCTTTCTGCATATTTTAACTCATTTTTCGTACATTAGTTCGTAAGCCTCGTAAATGTTATCCATTTTATCACTTGACCTACTTTCATCACTGTCATAATCTGAAATTGAGCTTTGAGCTGAATTGTTTGCATTTTTTCCGAAATTTTCATATTTACTCACTTCCTTCTCAGTTACTGTTAAACAAGTAACTGGACTTTTGCTGTATAAAGTAACTAACACATCATTATTAAGAACTTCTTCTTCACTTCCGGATTCGTTATCACTCCAAGTGCTCATATAAGATTTTCCTTTTCTCTTCTTCATAGTATTAGCACATTCTGCTTGAACATGTCCGAAGCCTTGATACTTATGACATTGAATTCTCTTTACTTTTCTTTCTTCCTTATGAGTTTTGGCTTGTTGATTGAAGTTATTGTTCAATGAGCTTTCGCCTTTTTGCCTAAACACGGGTCTGTCCTTTTTCACTCTCTTCTGCCACTTACTGAACTCTCGTGTTAATAACTCTATCTCCTCGTTCTCGTCGGATTCATCTTCTAAGTCATTCGCGACTTTACCAATCTCAGCTTGTAATGTTAATCCTTTCTTCTTCTCTCGATTGTCCCTCAACAAATTTATTTCGAAATTTGTAAGAATTCCAATTACCTTCTCCAATGACAAATCATTGATGTCATGAGCCTCCTCGATTGCTACAATTTTTGGAATAAATCTGGGAGGAAGTGATCTCAATGTCTTCTTGACTAGTTTCAGATTGGAATATTTCTTCCCGAGTTGATGTGCCTGATTTGCTATATCACGCAATCTTTTATGAAAGTCCCCAATATTCTCATTCTCATCCATCTTCAGTTCTTCAAACTGCACATCTAACATTTGTAGTTTTGACACTATAACAGATTTTGACCCTTCATGAATAGTTTGCAACATATCCCATGCTTCTTTAGCCAATTCACAGGCTGATATCATTGAGAAGCGTCCTTCATCAATAGCACTGAAAATTGCATGCAAAGCTTGTGAGTTTCCAAGTGCTCTTTCTTTTTCGGCTCTTGTCCATTCAGATGGATCTTTTAGAATTGTCTCTCTTTTATTGTCAGTAATCATCGGATGTGTCCAGCCATATGCTACCGAGTTCCATGCTCTTGTTCCCTGTGCCTGAATAAAGACCCTCATCCGTGATTTCCATGCAGGATAATTGGAACCGTCCAACAGCGGTGGCCTAATAATTGATGCTCCTTCTCTTATGGCCATGTTCGCGAAATTAGGATCTGCACCAACTTGGTAGCAAGTTCTGAATCGATGACCTCTCGCTGATACCAATTGAAAAACCGAAGGGGGTTAATTATTTCGCAAACTTTCCGCAACCTTCTTTGACACGAACAGAATAAAACCGAGCAAAAACGAAATAATAAAAATACCAGAAATTTGGTAACGCAGTTCAGCACTTCTTGCCCACGTCTGCGAGGCCCTCACCCAGCTTAATCACTTTCACCGAAGTATAATAGATTTACCCAAGGCTTTACTGAGCCGACACCACTCAACCCTTAACACTATCACTCAACCTCACTTCCCGTGAAAGATTTTCACATCCAATAGTACGACCGCCTCGTACTAACCTCGACAAAGGATTTTCTCAAATAATCTTTTAACGAAAGAACAATGAACAAATAACTCAAGTGATTAAAATAATAAAGAACAAAAACTAAATACACTTGAGACCAAGGTGATTAATTCAAAATTCGCGGGTAGCAATCTGCCAGTGTCGTGTCACCTTCAACATAGTCATGTTGAAATCCTGTCCAGTTCCATCACTCCAAATCGCATCACTTTGGTATTTTATCGCCTAGAACATACAAAGACACGAATTACCATAGAAACACAGGCAAAACATCACATAAGCCTATCAAAAGAACATAAAACACACACAATTAACATGCACAAAATGCAAGTTATCACTCCTTTAACCAACCCATGTTCAATAGAAACATATATAAGGTGCATCTTTTGTTATTGTCACACGCCACGTTTCTGAAAGGCTTGGAAAGGCATTGTTTCTTAAACATCGAAGAAACAAATAACAGAAAAAGAAAGGCAGAGAGGGAATCAATTTGATCAAGAACAGTACGTATACATCAATGGATTCAGGTTTGTCTTTGTTCATCGATCCATAAAAGTTTACATAGAACAATTGGAGGGTACAACAATTGTTTTTTCCAAGTCTTCTTGTTTCATGTTAGTCCATCTAAGCTTATCTTTGTGGACATTTGTAAAGTGATTAACACGAAAAAATCTTTTTGTTATATGTTAGTCATCAGTCTATGTTTTGATTATTTCATAATTCATATTAATATATTGTTATATGATCTTGATTAATTTTAAAATTTAAAACTATCAATAAAACCTAATTTTTAAAAATATAACTTTAATATCAAAAGTTATAAGCCTTTAACTAAATACAAGGTATTAATCTTATATTCTGAAAAATATTTTTATGAGTTCATTTACATTAATTAATTAGTTTCATTTAATTACTTTAATTTTATTTTTACTTTTCACTAACTAAGACAAAGACTTAGTTGCATATCAACCTATAGAAGGATATTGAAGGACCCCCTTTTTTTGACAATTCAAGTTCGAATATGAATTTTTGGTCAAAAAAGTTGAACAAACTAAT